>QNUK01000064.1:1442186-1877186 GCA_013621035.1 Clarias magur | reverse complement strand
CTCCTGCAACACTCCATCACGTTTCTCCCGCGTTTGTCACACACACTTACTCCGGCGGTGTCATGCGCCGGATGTCGACTCCTGGACGTCAGCAGCGGTTTCTGTTCCTAGAAACATTTTGAAGAATGTTGTGCCCTTTTCATCTCGGCCGTAAATGCCACCGCTCTTGTTCAGTAGTTTTCCGCTTTGCTGCAGAATTTGATCGATTCTTAAGCTTTCTGGGGGAGAAGCAAACTGGGTGCTGCAGGGCAGGAAGGAAATGGCTAGGTGTGTGCGCGCTTGTCTATGTGTGTGCGCACATTTGTTGTAGTCTGAGAAATTGAGGAATTCCTGTTCCTGATCTAAATGTGTTCACTAATTACAGTGCCACAGGAGGGTTTCAGCTCCTGAGACCCAGACAAACAGGGAAGAGGGATCTACAGTACTGCTGCAGTTATACATCACTCCTTCATCTCCTGCACTTTCCAGCATCATTTTTTTTTTTACACTTTTTTTTTTTGGGATTCCTTTATTTGGTCTTTCAATCCTTTCCTTCTGTCCTCATTTTTCTTCCTTCTCACTTACTTACTCACTCAGTCATCTTCTCTACCGCTTTATCCTGTATTCAGGGTCACGGGGGCCTGGAGCCTATCCCAGGAGACTTGGGGCACAAGGTGCGGTACACCCTGGACAGGGAGCCAATCCATCGCAGGGCACAGGCACACATACACTCAGTCATACACTCATTCACACACTATGGGCAATTTGGGAACACTCACTCACCATCTATACCGCTTTATCCTGTATTCAGGGTCACGGGGGGCCTGGAGCCTATCCCAGGAGACTTGGGGCACATGGCAGGGTACACCCTGGACAGGGTGCCAATCCATCGCAGGGCACAGACACACAGACACACACACACACACACACACACACACACACACACACACACACACACACACACACACACACACACACACTCATACACACACTACGGGCAATTTGGGAACACCAGTTAGCCTAATCTGCATGTTTTAGGACTGTGGGAGGAAACCGGAGTACCCAGAGGAAACCCACCGAGAACATGGTGGGGGGAACACGCAAACTCCATGCACACAGAGGCGGGAATCGAGCCTGGCCGGAAAACGAACCCGGACCCTGGAGGTGCAAGGCGACAGTGCTAACCGCTACACCACTTTTTTTTCTCCTTTTTGTCCTTCCTTCTTTCCTTCATTGTATAATACCCAGGTGACGATTCGATTTGGATCGCGATTTCTGTTAGTATCATGATTTTATAATATTTGTATTTTTTATGATGATATTGACTGGACTTGGCACATAATCTCTCCTAACACAGAGTAGGCTGGGCTGCCTGTAGTTTAGACCACGCCACCTGTAGGGTTATAGAGGAACTGCACCATTTTCCGACCTCAAATACAAACATTTTTGCTATAAATAAATAAAAAAATTTAAAAAGGCAATATTGCGATACACGTACTGCCGCACAAAATATGTCCCTGGATGGATTTTTTTTCTCTCTCCCATTTCTACTGTGTAAATTATTTTATTCTTGTATACGTGTACTTTGCGTATGTGTGTGTGTGCTCTGAGTAACAGTCTTTAACAGCGGTGTGTTGAGCTGCAGCCAGTAAGGAGTCGAACACATCATTAGCGCTCATTAAACCCAAGTGCTCGGGAGTACAGGTGTGAATGTGTGTGCAGCCGAGCCATGTCCCTCTGACACAAGTCATAATGGGGAGTGTGTGTGTGTGTGTGTGTGTGTGTGTGTGTGAGAGAGAGACGGAGGATAGTAGAAGGTTTGCAGCACCTAGAGACATGTACTGTGTTTGCTGTTACTCCAATAGACAGTAAAACATCTAAAGAGAGCATTCATCTTAAAAGAAATCTGTCTCCGCTCTGTATCACTGTCTGGAAGCGAGTAGTGAGCAGTGAGGTGTATACTGTATAGACTGTGCGTTTTTACAATGGCTGTCTGAAGTCTGGAGCCCATGGACATCACCAGATGCCGAGTTTCCTCCCCGGAGCTGTTTTACTACAGTACGCTTTACTGCAGCCGCCTTCAGGTGCTGGGGTTTTTTTTTTTTTTTTGTCTTCACTAAGGGAAAAGCGGATTAGTCTGGTGGAGGTCAGGTGACTGACGGTGGTATTTAAGAGCATTGCATTTCTATGACTTGAGAAACTCTTGTGCACTTCAGAATTCAGTAAGCCTTTATACGTTACCGCACTTTTAAATGATTGCTCTGCATATCTGTTAGTAGCTGGGGTCAGAGCATCACCCGATACGGCGCCTCTGGAGCAGATAGGATTGAGGGCCTTGATCAAGGGCCCAGCAGTGGCAACCTGGTGGAGCGGGGCCTTGAACCAGCAACTTTCCGATCAGTAACGCAGCGCTTTAACTGCCTGTTAGTGGTCACACCATCGATAAACCACGGTGAGCCGATTCCACACTGCCCGTGTCATAGCGCTGCCTCCAGCACGTAAGCCCTTCCTTTCCTTCTCTACTCCTGAAGTTCGTCATTGATTCTGGTTTTCTTTTCCATTGTATATGTTCCTTCATTACTTTACTGATCACTGTACTCCTTTCCTGTCCTGATCGTCATTATTTCTCCCTCCTTCCTGTCTTCCTTCTTCCTTTTTCGACTGTATTTGTGTTCTTTCCTTTCTTCCTTCCTGTCATCCTTTTCCTCCCTTCCTTCGTATTTCCCTTCTTTCCTTCGTTGCTTCCTTCATTCGTGTTTCTTCCTTCCGTCATATATTCGTTCCCTTCCTCCTTCTCTCTTTTTCTGCCATTCGTTTCTTCCATTCTTCCATTCGAGGCTGTAAAAATGCCAGAACTTTTCGAGGTAAAAGCTGGGGGTTATAGTTAATGCAGGATTTATATATTTATATATCACATCTGGATCGCTTTATTTATGACATACTGTACATACCGAGGCTGAAATACAAACGCAATGTCCTTGTCTGAACACTTATGGACGTGACTGTATTTGTCCTGTATGTACTTTTAACTGTGAGACAAGAGGTCATTTATTAACCCCTTATCGTACCATATACTGTACAGTAACCGATATTATTCAATTTCTTCCTTATTTCACGTGTTTATCAGTAACAGAACGCACTGCATGCTGCATACTGTATGTTTTGTCTCTGTAAAGAATTCCGCACTAGAGCGCTTTGGTTTTGCCAAAAGTCATAAATCTCGACAGGTTTAAAGAGGAAAGCGTGTTTTATTTCTATTTTAACAGTTCGTACATGAAGGCAACTCTTATTATTGAAACGGGGCCTTTTACTTTTTATCGATCTATTGGTGCGTTTAATGTTGTGGAACGTCCATGAAATGAGTTCCTGTTACCACTTCTGTTGCAGCCGATACAGTAGTGCTTCTCTGGACGTTTAACCATTCTCGTCATGTTCCAGAGAAAGTACACCGTAAAGCCTTCAGCCATTAAGAGCATCCAGTGGTGGAGAACTCGGTTACGGCTGTTCCTCTGACTGTTTATGGAAACGTCTTCTGTAAATGTTAAATGATTCGCTCTTTCCGAAATCTTCACCATCTCAACGTTTGAACTTCGCTTAATTAAATGAATCAGATTTGTTCCTCGAAGCTACCGAAGCTTCTGCTTCTGCTTTTCCATTTCCTAGCTTTGTTAAATACCTTCGGAAGGAAGGTTTTTTTTTTCTTCTTCTTCTTCTTCTTCTTTTTTCACGATTTGTGGTTTTGCAGTTTACAACAACAATCACGATGATGGTGGAAAGTTCGTTAAAGTAAACAGAGAGATCAACACATCATCAGTGTGTTTATTGCTGTGACTGAATTTCCAAAAGAAAAACGTTCCCAAAAAGGTTTTTTGACTTTGAAAACCTGGAAGACGGCCGTGGACATCTAACAGGCATGGTGATCTCCTCCAGGGTTGGAGGTTTGAATCTCACTTGGCTCCGGTCTGTGTTCCTGGAGCTTGAATGGTGCTCTGGTTTCTTTTGCAGTTCGAAGAGCTGCATGGGTCGGCTGATTGGCAATTTCCAAATTGCCCGGAGCTTGTGGTTGGATGTGCGAGTGTGTGTGCTTGTGCGCCACAATGGTTTGGCACCCCCATCCAGGGGGCATCCTACATCCACAGTATAAACGGTATAGATTATGGATTATGGATGGACGGATATTCATTTAGTCTTTTAATGTAATAAATTGATAGATTTTTCCTTTTTTTTTTTACCCTTTTTTTTATATAGTAGTCCTCTCTTCACTAAATGAATCCAGTTGAGTCTCACGCACAAGCATGAGAATACACACCAAATGCTACCTTTTGATTGGCTGCCTTGGTTTCATTTTCTATTTCTCTAGGGTGTCAGTTTGTTCCAGTATCATGTATTCGAACCTTACAGCTCTGCATCAATACTCCGGTAAACACATTAAAACATAAACAACGCTCATTCATGGAGTACATTACCTGGAAATGCTTTAAGTAAAATCATCAAGACTAGAGCAAGAGAATGACATGTTGATATGTACAGTAACCATGACGACCGTTATCAAGTGCCCACGGTCGTATATTAACGGACGGGCTTGGATAAATACAATGAAATGGATTTCCGATTTTCAAACCGGGCAGTTACGTGAAGGGAAAACGAATTTTTTTGTGTGTGTGTGTACAGATATGGTGAATTATTCGGTTAGCTTAACGTTTCAGTGGAAATCTGAACATAATTGTGTGAATTTTACTCAGAAGAAATTATTATTTGAAACAAACCTACGTACATGCGAGTGAAAAAAACATGTGAATATATATTTAAAAAAAAAGAATAAACAGCTTCATGTCAGGACGTTCTTCTTCCTTGCCGCCATCTTATTCGTTATTGTCACAGCATTTCATAAGTCATGCATTTTTATTTTTTTTTTGCTTCATTAAATTTGTTATTTATAAACAATAACCTGATTTCCATGTTTTAAAATCCTGAGCTGACAGAATGCAGAAATAAAAGTAAACAGTCTATACAGTAGTTCCTTACAGTCCATAGTTCCTTTCCAAAACCCAAGGTCAGTTCACACTCATAATTACGAACATAATAGGAGCAAAGCAAGACTAATGCGATACAGGATGCACACACAAATGAGCTGACCCTGCTTCACTTATTAGCAATAAGCTCATTTGCCTTCTGCTTTCATTCTCGCTGCATGCAGTAAACACCAGCGCGAGAGCAGTGAAGCATCCACGCAGCAGGCCCACCTCTCCTCAGCCCAACGACTTTGACCTCCCGCAGACTCGTGCCTGCTCTTCCTCTGCGCTCAAACATGTGAGTCAGAAGGAGTTCAGTGGAGTAGCAAGAAAAACGAGAAAGGACCACATTGTGTTCCATAATTTCCCACAAACGCTTTTGTATGTGCGTTCTGTTCCGAGCAACGTTTGGTGTGGAAGTCAATTGGAAAACAATTTAATTTTTTTTTAGGAAGATTGGCTGAGATGACTCCAGCATCACAATGTATTCGTTCCGACTGTGTCGATCGTGCCGTTTATCAAATAAGAGATTTTAGTAAATATCAGGTAGCTTGTGTCAAATCTGTACTACAGACAGACACACACACACACACCAATTCAATGTATCAGCATCAGGATTTTTGCTCACATCGGTCCCACACAAAGATATAAGATTTGTTTACTCCCCGAGGTGTATGGCTTTGTTTTGCTCGGTGAGTTCGGTTCACATGTCTGCGGTTACAGTGTGCCGGGGGAACTAAAGGAAGCAGAGGTGATGCTGCTGCTGCTGCTGCTGCTTTCGTGAAGTGTGTGGGACTGCATATGGTCTGCCTATTACGCAGCATGTGAGCGCGAAAGATTTCATAGAGTTGGCCAAAATAAGTTTCTTTTTTTTTTTATGGGAAAAATAGGACTCTGAGGAGAGACTGTGGTCTGGTGGAACAAAATAATGCTCTGGTCAAGTGGATTACCAGATATGATGTTACTCGACAGGAATTGGGTACGTGAAGTTACAGTATGTGTGGATGAACGCATGAATGGGTGAATGGATGGAAGGAAGCACTTTGGTAATTAAAGGGGGAGTCGATGAAAAGATGGATGGATGGAGAAACCGAATGTTGGATGGATGGATGGATGGATGGAATAATGGATAGGTAAATGGATGCATGGATTGATGGTCAGTGAGTGAGTGGATAGATTAATAGCCCGATGTATAGTAATATTAATGGATAGAAGGAATAGGTGAAGGAATGGAAGGGTGAAGCCAATAATTTTAACATAGTTTTGTGTTGGATATCTGGGCACTCGGGAATCCCTGGTAATGAGAAAGCAGACAAAACTGCCAAAGAAGCATTCCAAATTAATAATAAATGAATGCAATCAGAATGGGGCCAAAGTCAAATGAATGTTGGGATAAATTTCCGTTTAATAATCGTTGGGATCGAGTCATTTATACAAGATGCAGAATAGGACACTCAAAAGTTACGCACACCCTTCTGTCCATCGAACATGTCTTATTTGATTGTAATTCATTTACAGTGAAACCTCGGATCGCGAGTAACACGGTTTACGAGTGTTCCGCAAGACGAGCAAAGATTTTTAATCAATTTTGACTCGAAAAATGAGCAAGTCTTGGTTTATGAGTGCCGAGTATCATGTATCACGCATGCACTCTTGTTTTGACACCGAGCGTCACGTGATCACAACTGAGCCAATGATTTTTCTCTCTCTTGCGCTGCGGAATTGTGGTCTCCCCTGCTGGGTCTTAGTGCTCGTCTCTTACTGGTATAATCAACATCTCCCTCTCTGTTTCAGCGTGTCTTCTCTTCAGCGTGTGCACGTAATTTGACACTGACACACACACACACACACACACTCTTGCTTTTACAGCCCCCTCCCCGGCTTCACACAGACGCTCTCTGCTCTACACAGAAAACCCAGCTCTGTCGCAATTATTTTCAAAGGTAAAGTGCTGGTTCAGTTTTTTTTTTTTTTTTACTTTACAGCAGTGATTGCTCTCACGCGAGTGTCATTAGAGAGATTTGCTTTTTTTCCTTTAAAAAGTGTTTCCGTTGTGTGTTTGTTTGTTGTGAAACTTAAAAAGCGAGGTGGGGGGAGGGGAGGAGTTTTACTGTGTAAGACGAGGCGGGGGAAGTGGATAATTACACACACACACACACACACACACACACACACACACACACACACCAATACACAGCTCCTGCGCGCACAAACAGAAACACTTATCTGTCCGGATTTATTTTTACTTTTTTTAAATGTAAAGTGCAGGTTAATTTGTTTTATTTTTACTTAATTAATATTGTATTAATTATTTTTATGTATTTATTGTTTTGGGCTGTGGAATGAATAATTTGATTTTTCACTATTTCTTATGGGAAAATTTGATTTGGTTTACAAGTGTTTTGGAACATGAGCCCACTTCCGGAACAAATTATGCTTGTAATCCAAGGTTCCACTGTACTCCTTTGAGGAACTTGTTTTATGTTTCAAATTTAGTTTTAAAGTTCTTAGAAACATATCTAATTTTAATATTGAATAACAAAAACTGACTATAGCCATAGTTCTAGCATGGCGTTAAAAAAGAAAGAAAGAATGGAAGGGTGTTTCAGTTGGTGAGGAATGGGAAGGTTAATGAATGCTTCGATGAACGTGGGTCAGTGAGTAAGTGCCAGAATGGGTATTATAGAGGGATGAATATGAATGTGTAGAATGAGTGGTGGAATAGGGGTGAGTTGATTAGTCATGGATGGATGGATGGATGGATGGATGGATGGAAAGGTGAATGAGTGCTTGATAGAGGTAACTTTTAGAAAGTAAATTGTTGTGTGTAAATGAATAGTTGGTTAATGGAAGGGGTAGAGAAGTCAGTTGATGATGGGTGGAAAGGTGAATAGATGGACAGAAGGGTAAGTTAGTGAGTCAGTTTTACATAAAATGGATGGATGGTGGATGGAAAGAAAAAAAACAGTTGGAAGATTGGAAAGGTGATCAGCTGGTCACTGTTGGGTGGAATCAGTAGAGGAAGCTGACCTGTTGTTAAAGTGAGTGAATGCTTGAGAAAATAAGTGGACTGGTGGAAGGATTGGTGAATTGGTGGATGAGATGTGAAGGTGGGTGAATACAGTAGATAGGTGGAAAGATTGGTGGATGGATGGATGGATGGACAGGTGCACTGGAGGAAACATAAATGGATGGGAAGCTGAGTGGATAGATGGATAGAAGGGTTGGAGGATGGATGGATAAATGTGAACAGTCAGAATAGCAAATGGTGAAAGAAGATAGAAGATAGAAATGGTCTAGAAGTATGAATCATACAAAATCACACCATGTTGTATTCCACAAATCACGCACATCGCAGTGTAACATATGACGTACTACGTATTAATTGTCCATCTGCTGCTCATTAGTTCCCCAAAGTGGGATTTAGGATTTAGTCAACATCGACATTAATGTTGTCCAAGTCCAGCCTCGCACTGGATTAGTTATAAATCACAGCAGTTGGCAGGAAAGATTTCCCGTACGCCTCTGTGCTTTCTGATTTGATCAGCATACAGCTGATGGTTCTTATAGACATTTCTTGCATGTTTCTTTATTACACCTAAAATGAACTTAAGGAACAAATCTCAAATATATCACTGAAATGTTAAAGGAATTACTGCCATTTATTGACATTTTGTTATAAATGCAAGGTGCCAAATGCTTAATTTTCTGTATAATGATCTCCTGCTTGGCCAGACTTTGATGTCTGGTTAAACAACAAAAAAGAGCCATCAGAGTAGGTTTTTTTTTTTTTTTTTTTTTTTTTACACACAGACTGTGACATTTCTGTTCTGTCCTTGAGCGAAGTTTTTAATCTCTTCTTCTCCAGTCCAAATATCAAGCTGGAAACTTTTGGCTAGTAATTTTACATTCCCTCCCTCATTACCAGCGGAGACTGAATTTATAAGGCTGCGAGCAGCCTGCAAAGTCAGACAGACCTTTTATTTTGGCAGCGAGCAAATTTCAATGTCACTTTGACGGGCAAGATCCAGCATCACCTTCCTAATTAACCTCTGTTGGGCAGGAAATACGCCGTTTCTCAATCACCTTCACAGGTTTGGCTCGAAGTACGGATATTGAATAGATGCTAAAGCGTATGAATGTGATAAGTTTTGATAAGTTCTTGAGGGCTATAACAGCTTTTTTTATTTATTAATTTATTATTAAAAAAAAAAACTTTCTGCTCGTTTGTAACTAATTGAACTTTCACCTTTTACAGGCAGATATCCTAAAAGAATATCCTAAAGAAGATTTTTTATTTTTTATTTTTAGCATCTCATCAACTAATTGAAACTTTCCTTCTACCCTTTCCCTCAGATTTGGACAAGGACCATCCAAAGAGCGAAGGGGGCGTGGTCTGGCGGATGACAGGCGGCCTCTTTAACCTGACCAAAGGAGCGGTGGGCGCCACTCTTGGAGGAGTGGCCTGGGTGGGCAGCAAAAGCTTCGAGCTGACCAAAACGGCCGTGACGAGCGTCCCGGCAGCCGGGGTGGGGTTGGTCAAAGGCGGCGTCTCCGTGGTAACAGGTGGAGTCGGTGCGGTGGGGTCAGCCGTGGCCAGCAAAGTCACGACGAAGAAGAAGGACAAATCGGATTAGCGCGGCTGACGGCTCGGTGCACGTTTACTCCGACGTTTCCGTTACTGTCTGAACAGGTGTACGGTCACTCTGTTGGGTTTGCGCATTACCAAACAGTACATGATGCTGATTATGATTACGATTATGATCAATTTTCCGGCTGAAGTTGCCCTCTTATGCCTGACATTACAAACATTGTTAGCACTACAGAAGGCAAAAAAGGGCAACTTCTTGCATTGACTGCTGGCGTGCGTCTGGTGATCGGGCTCTTTTACTGGTTGTTCGCCTAATAGTTTCTAATTATTTTTGTTCATCTTGGCTTCGCTAATATTATAAACGAGAGACAGGACCGCTTCATTTACATGACTACGGGGAGGAAAAAAAAAAAAAAAACAGATCGCTTATAAGAATCAAACGTGAATATATGGACATTTTTCCCTTAGGACCAACAAGTGTGAAATTAAAGTATTACAGAGTTTCTGTCTTTTCACCTTTAAAAAAAAAAAAACAAACAAAAAAAACAATTATTAAATAAATAACAATAATTTTCCTAATCTCTACTATATCTCTTGAGGAAACTAAAACAAAACATACAGTATACAGATCCTAATCCTGGAAAGCACCGCTTTAATCAGAGACTGTGCTTAAATATTCACTCCAGACATATTCGCCATGAAACTCCGTGTCTTTGAATTAATGAATGAATGACGAAATTTTGTGATGTGAAAAAGTTTCCTATTAATCCTGAGCCCCATGAGATAAATGGTGTCTGATTTTTAATAGTACTTTCCTTTCATGTTAGTAATAAATGAATAAGGAGGCGCAGAATGTCATTTCTAGGCTTCTCATCAGGCGTAGGCCCTGATATTATTCTTCACAGTGCATACACGAATTAAAACACACTCCTGTCCGTATAACACAACGGCGTTTGTGCCTAGCGATAATCGGTTTGCGTTGTAATTGTTAATATATGATATGATCTGTACCTGTCTCAGTGGGCTGCGCTTACATCGGATTAGGGAGCTGACTAGAATGGCTAGGTAGCTGATTTAAAAAAAATATATTAAAATTTTTTTTTTTAAAAAGGATGTTCCTGTTATAAGTAGTTGTATGCCAAGGCGTTATAGTTTTACACATCTTTAATTAGATGAGTAAATCTGCAAATACAATCAATACAGTTACAAGTCCAAATTTATATTTTAACATTCAGGAATCACATTTACGAATGATCATTTTACATGTGCAAAAAGATGCTTAATAGTGTTTTTACTGTTGTTACATCTGACTTTTGAGTGGAACAATAGTGAAAGTAGTGATATTAATTAGCCCGGAGGTTAGAAAATGTCAGAAGATGAAATGCGAGGGGAATTTGAAACAGAGTGCAGTGTCCAAAGTCACTTTGTATTTAAGACTATATCAAGGAAAAAGAACAGAAAAAAAAAAAAAAAGATTTAAGCTGTTAAGACTCAAATACTGTCTACATACAACAATGAAACTTAACAGCTCGTAGCTGAAATATTACCCAAAGACTTTCTGCCTTTTGGCTTCATCCGGCTTTATTTTATTTTTATTTTTTTTCTTATTTCCAGAGACATTCTGAGAGCAGAGATAAAGATTACAGATGCATAAAGTCGCTTCTGCCAGGAATTCAAGTCCTGTTTTAGTTTCCATAGTTTTATAATAAGGCACGTTAGTCAGTTTTTCAGCTTTTTTTCGCTAGCAAACAGCTATGACTTGATTGTTAGGCTTGTTAATGAATTTCTGATCAATCCTTGTCTTATGTGCCGTCAAACGAGGAGCATTAAAACAGCATGCAATTTGTTTTCTGTAAAGTGAGACCTTGCTGAATGGTTATGGCTATTGATCATTGATTATAGGGACATAAGTTCAAATCCCAGCACAACCAAACTAACACTATTGGACAATAGATTTTTATTTTATTTTTTGCTGTTGTTTCTAAAAACCAAAATATAAATAAATAAAATAAATAAGTAAAAAATAATAATAAATAAATAATAAAAAAGCAGCCAATTTCCAATTTTGTGCTCAAATCAAAAATGGAAAAAATTATAACGAGCATTCACTTTCCTTTTCTTTTTCATCAGACACAGTTCACATAAACTGAAAGTGTTTACTTGTCATGTTTTTGTTTTTTCCCTTGAAGATGCTCTTTAAGGAAGCCAACCATGTAACCCTTTGATGAACTACGGTTAAATGGTACTGTATAGCTGTTCATTGTTAAAGCAAGGTTTATCAGCCGCACAGGGCTTTTCAGGGCGTGGCTCTGACACGTTAACATCTTTACAGCCTTAACAGCTAGGAAATCCGAAAAAAATCTTAAATCATGAGCACGCAATTTACAGTACTGCATAAATGTTTTAGGTTAACGTTCCTTAAAGAAAATGGTCCAGTGCAATCAAGATTTCAGCCAGATATAAAGGTGCGATGGTAAATCAATGCAAATTAAGCACACTGTAGTGGGTTCAACTTTTCATGTCTCCGTTTAATTTCCTGATCTTTGAAACTTGAGGCTGAATTACGCTAGCTTTGTAAAATATAATGTATATATTTTATACGGTGCATAAAATACATTACTGTGAACTGATATACCTGGGCTTGATCATCGACCAGGCATTGTTGATTGTGTTGTGTTTAGTAATAATAATAATAATAATAATAATAACAATTAGTTATTGAATGCTTATTCGCTATACTTTATACAGTAGCATCTCTTTACAACATAATTGATTTAAATGTAAAGGATTATTCCAAAAAATTAAAAGAAAAAGAAAAGGTTCACCCTGTATAATCAAATATACAGTGAATTTATGTGTGCGTTACTTATTTAACTTGATCATTTTGTACAAGTTGTTAATTCTTGGGTAGAGCTCACGGAAGCTTGTTTCCTGCTTGCAGCGCTGTTAATGCCAAATGTCACCCCTAAAAGCCACATATGGATGATAAGCCACACTTTCAGGCTGGTTTAAATGCAGTTCTTCAGTGGTTACATGTTTGGGTTCCTTAAATGGCACGGAAATCTCCATGCACTTCAGGAAACCGCCCAAAACAAACAAAAAAAAAAAATTTATATATATATATATATATATATATATACACACACAACTATTTAGCTTTTTAGCTATTTATTTTAAACAAAACTGAAAGCGAGCACTCATTATGCATGTTTTTTTTTTTTTTCCCCATTTTTGGTTTGCTCACAAAAATAGAAATCAAGTTGGTATCCAGATTAATATTATTATTATTATTATTATTATTTTGGATTCAGAAACAAATGCTTAAAAAAGAAAGAAGGTAAAATAAACATGTCTGTCTTGTCTTTTTTTTTTTTTTTTTTTTCAAATTCAAATTGTATTTGTCCCATACACAACCATACACAGTACGGCATGCAGTGAACCGCTTACCTTGACTGGCTACAAATGAGAAATTGACGATAGAAAATACATTTAAACTAACGATTGCACTAAATTCGCAATAAAAAAAATTATACTGGGAATAAAGTTACAAAATAAAATAGAAGTCGAATTTTTGTTTTTTGCAATGAAAAGCTTGGATTAAGGACCTTAACTCTTTCCTGCTTAGTTGCAAGTTTAAAAATCAAAGCGTCAGCCAGACGAGGTCAACGTCCACATGAGAATAAGGAACCGCTAATGTTAAGCGAGAACCTGATCAGCAGATTAACAAGTTTAACTATTGATTTGGACTTTGTTGCAATTACTTCTGACAGGAAATGAGCTCTGTATCATGTTGCCTTACGCGTACTGTAACAACTCCATTTAAGCAAGAGATCCATTTGTTGAAATCTACACATGTATAACCTAACTAGTCAACAAACATCGTGCTGTATATTGGATGTTTTTAAGACGTTTATCGGCAAAAATATGTACCCGTATGGACGATGTTGCATTGCATTCTGGAAAGAATATCCGGTTTGAGGGTTCGTAGGTCATCGCTGAGCTTCGTTACGCTCGAAATAACGTTAAAAAAAGATTTGATTCATAATGCATTAATCTGTACCACGAATCAGGTCGACCTTGTGGAATGAGCTGTAGTTACTGTATAGGATATGGAAATGTATCTGCTATGATGCTTAAGAGATTTGCGCTGCAGGTCCAGAACCAGTATATTGTCCACTAATGTCATTTCTCCCATTTACTCCAGTTTACTGTACGTAGAACCTCAGCACAAAGTGTTGAAGGTATTTTTTTTTCCCCTTCATTTAGAGTTTCTTCTCCTTTGTGTCTTTTCTTTGTCGTACTCGCATTTGACCGTGTTTTTGTTTGTTTGTTTGTTTGTGTGTGTGTGTGTGTGTGTGCAAAATTGCCAGCTTCTCGTGACATGTCGCATGCTCCTTCCCAGCTCTCGAACTGTCTCGCTGTACTGATCCATCTCCAGGATTTATTAGTGAGGGACCTGTTATGTTGGAGGCTCTGTTACTCGAAATGGAACTGTAGAAAAGTAGATTTTTTTGTCTATTATAGAACTATTTTTGCTAAATTGATGCTGTATTCTACGATTAAAGCAATTCTGTATTTTAGAGATGTGTCTGTTGCTTGTTTATTTATTTGTGTTGTTTATTTGCTCATGTAATATACGAGACAAAAATGATTCCTACTTCTAGAAATGAGAAATGACACTAAATACAGATGGGGGTTCATTCGGTGGAGGATATGCACAGTACATATGATAACGTAATGATGAGCCAATAACGTAAATATTAAGTCTCGTTATTTAAACATGTCTAATGATGGCTTTTTATTTGGCTATTTATTGATGCCGTAGAGCTTTTTATTCCTGAACTTTCCACTGGCGAGTCACAATAGGTTCAAAAATGACATTTATTATTATTATTGTGCGGATGATCCGCATTTATTAATGTTTGAATCTCTGCGCCAGGTTGTAGGTGGATCGGATGGAGCAGTCAAAAAAACAATAACTTTATTGTTTATTATTATTATTATTATTATTATTATTTTAAGCTCACTTGTTTTTTTTTGTTTTTTTTAAGTTTTTGACATTTGTATTGGCCCCCCATTTAGATTCTTTTATAAATCACAGACCCCATGTCTACCCTTCATAGGCCTCACTTAGAGAAGCACTGATGTACAGAAGACGATGACGTCAGCACCCGAAAGCTGTATGTATAAAATGAGATGTGTTTATTGATTCCCGGTAAACTCCTCATTCTGATCAGGGTCCTAGTGGAATCAGTCTGGGAACACACCAGCACACCCGTCTCACACACATTCGCACACACTGAGCAATTATGTGTAGACAATCTACTGTACATACCTGCATGTTTTTTTTTTTTTTTACCAGTTGAGAGGAAACTGGAAAGGCTGGAGGGAACCAATACGGACAAGTAAAGAAGAAGTAATCTGAATTCAGGATCAAACCCCAGGACGTTGTGATGATACCGGCTGCATCACTATATGAAAAGTGCTAATCACGTACTGTACACTCCATCGAATATGATTGATGGCGTTAATGAACAACAACAACAACAAAAAATATAAAAAAATCTAGATTCATTGAATTTATCCTATATTAAATAGGTTGATTTTTTTTTTTTCTTGTTTTTTTTCATTTGCACAAAAATGTCCTGTATTTGCATTTTATCCATTTGGGATCTACACTGATACTCAGCTGTGCACATCAGCACTGTGTAAATATGCATACTAGATTCTGTAATCCTCCCGGAATATGACTTTCTATAAAATGCTTACTGCACATTAATGCTGTATAAAAGGTTAATGCATTCTAGGGAAATAGAGAAAAACAAATCGGAGATGGCTTCCGTGTCAAAGCTCTACAATAAAGCACTGTATTTAGTGACTTATGTTTGAGAAAGCAGTCATTGAGAAAAGGCTGAGAAAACGACACTGCGACATTCACAGGTTTATTGCATGGTGTTATCATTTCAAACCTCTACTTAGCACACAGACGTTGTTTTTGAGTTCTCCACCAACAAAACATCCACCTCTATCAAAGCAATGGGTTGAATGCAGGGACCTAAACAGGAGGATAAACGTAACGCCGCGCGCATGTCGTTCTCATCCTCAAGTCGAGCCCAGGCTTAAGTGAATATTTTGGTTTGTTTGTTTGTTTGTTTGTTTGTTTGTTTGTTTTGTGCTGTTCGTACTGTGTGACGGCAAGCGATCTCACAAGTTCGTAGTGCAAACCGTGTCGAATTAAGGCAACAGTTGAAATGTAGAAAAATAGCTGTAGGTGTGAACACTCGCTACAAAAAGGGTGCAAAGGTCTTGTCCTCGATCAGTGAAAGGGACATGTTTCTGAGCTCCTCGGGCGAGTTCACAGCTCTGTAGCCTAGCTCTTCTAAAACCTGCTGACACACCGTCTGTGTGTAATCGACGATGTCGTGCGAGAGCTTGAGCCTCCAGCTCTCGGCGTTGGCAGCCGAGTCTCTCAGAGTCCCGTATTTATGCCTCGCCAATCCCTCGTTGCTTCCTCTGGTGTTGTTTCGAATCCACTCCTCCACCCCTTTCTCCATGCTCAGCCCGAGGAAGTCGTAGATCTCGCGGGTCTTTTGGAGGGGCCGGCGCGCCAGATCCTCGTATCGGACCAACATGTAGCGGCCGCGAAGCCACGCTGGACGCTCGGAGCCCGTGCTGATGGAACGCAAGACGTCATCGCATACCGTCGTGATCTGGCTCAGGTCGAGGTTGTACGGTTTACGTCCCGTGGCCCTCCAAATCCTCCAGAGGCGATACGTATCTCGGAAAGTCTCGATCCTGGATGCCAAAATGCCTCTTGGATCCCGGACCAGTTGGACAACCTTCAGGTTGAGCCGCGGGTCCTCCACTAGAGCGCGGAGGTCGCCGACTTCTGGGATCCGCACCGTCTTGATCGCGACGTGTCGCCTTTCGCGGCAAGACTCGCCCGCCAGACTCAGGTTAAGGAAGGTGCACTTCCTCACGCACTCGCCTTCATCTATGTTCACCTCGTTGACACTGAAAGCATCGCACACCGGCGGGGAGCAAAGCGCCCGACTCGCTCCTCGCCGGAAAAGCTTATCAGTGGTGTGATTTGCGGGCAGAGGTTTGATATAGCTCTCCAGGAAATACAGGTCGCAGTGGTATAAGCTGCGCAAAAGGTCACGGCTCGCTCCGAGCATCACCCTGCGATCTGAAGTGTACCTGCTGTGGGTGAGGTGCGGAAGCAGGGCATTCTGGACGTGATAGAGCGGCTCGAATAAATAGAACACGTCCGTGTGCTGGTTGAAGAGCTGGCCGGCGAAAGACGAGCCGCTCCGGGTGGTGGCCAGGATGAGAATGTGAGTCTTCGCTCTTGAGCCGTTGTAGGGGAAATAAGGGAAGTCATCGCAAAAGCGCTCGAAAGTCTCGGGTTCCTGAGCCAGGCTGCAGTTCACAGAGCTCGGGACGGGACAGATCTGAAAGGGCTCGGACGTGAACGTTCTGATCGCTGTGTACTGGATGGCGATGGACGCCAGGCCGAGCAGAATCACAGCCTTCCAGGAACATTGCATGGCGGAGGAACTTCATTTAGACAACGCAGGCTGATTCGGAGCCCATCGGCGAAGTGGCAGCTGAGGGGAAACGGGAAAAACTCCAGTCAGTGGGGGTTCGACCGCAGACTAACACGCGGACGAGCAGGAAATACAGTAACATCTGTCACGTTTGGCTCGATTAGATACACGTACAAATTGAACGAACGCTAAGGGTGAAATTGCACATGACTCTGCAACATTACTGTCAGAATGAACATAGAGTCATCCATCATCCAGCCATACTGTAATTATTCTATGCATACGTTCTTGTTAAACAGTATACTAAAGATTCAGAAAAAAAAAATGTATATACTGGTGGTATTCATTTACCACAGCGTTATAATTCAGCACTGTGTATGTGTATGCGCCCCACTAACAAGCAAAGGAAGATTAATTAGACTAGCCTAGCCTACTTAAAAAAGAGAGAGAGAGAGGGAGAGACTTAGTGTCTGATTCCAGCATGATGCTGAACATATTGCAAGATTTCTCATGTCTATATATATATATATATATATATATATATATATATATATATATACACTCAAACCTAATGAAGAGAAGACCTACTGCACCATTGTCACAAAGTAAATACACCCCACCAAAAAAAAATTTTTTTTTTTTTAATCAAAGCATTTGTGATTTCTTCATTTAAAGAGGAGAGATCTTCAAAAACCCTTCAGTGATCTGACTTCAAGCACCTGTGGAGAGGTTTAATAACGCTTAATGACCGATGCGTGCAATGCCCAGGCTGTGTGATTAGGTCTTTAAATTGCCACGAAAGCAATAATATGCGGCTGTGTTTATTTGTTTTCTTTACCGCAGTGTAAAGAAGAAAACGCAAAACAAATAAAAGAAAGGTCGGATCTCAAACGGTCGTGTGGTCCCTATATCGGTGCACTGCATGGGGTAGGATTTAACTGCGTCGTCCACCCTATGCAGTGCACTATATCTGGAAAAGAAATGTAAGAAAGAAAGAATAGGCATCGAGACACAGACAGCTGCACGGAAAGGCAAATATACAATAATAATAACAACAATAATAATGCTGATGATAAACATAATAATGATAAAAGATTCATTTGTTTTACTTGCCTATAAGAGTTTCAGTGTTTCAGCGAGGAGATGAAACGTGACGGTCCCCGTTGAACCCTCCGGGTCTGGGCTGTGATGTTACAGAGATGCAGTGCGAAGATTTTTGTCCATAAAAAAAAATAAAAATAAAATCAAGCTGTATCAAATCCGTCCTGACGGCGCACATCAAAGGGTGTCATGCACGTAGGGTTTTTTTTTTTTACCCCCAGATCAAAGCATCAAGGTACAAAAAAAAAAAAGATTAAAGAGAAAACGTATCACGCACGCGCGCGTTCGCAGTCCTGAAAGGTTCAAATTGTTGATTTGTCCTCGCGCGCGCGATGGGTGGATGATGCGTGGAGGCTGAAATGCGCGTGCCGAAGTGAGGCGCGAGCGAGACACTGCATATATGTGTGTGCGCGCGAGCGCGCCCGCGCGTGTGTGTATGTGTGTGTGTGTGCGCGTGTGGTAAATAAAGTGAGGACCGTGGGACCGAGCGCGAGCTCTGCGCGAGCTCCCCTTCAAGACCACCTCAAACCCCCCTATAAGGACGCTTACAGGCTCCTCCCACTCTGAAAACCGAGCTCGTGAGTCAGAGGAGAGGTGAAAGAAAAAGAAAAGGAAAAAAAAAAAAAACAGGAGACTAAACAACTTTTCATTCTCTCCTAACTAGAGTGCCATACAGGTCATACAGTACATTCTGGCATTTAGGTATTTATTTATGTATTTTTGGAGGAATGGGCTGTTTGAGTTACATCACATCACATTATTTCTCAGTTATCTCAATCACAAGCTCTAAATAAAACACGTGGCCAAGCAATGGTTTGATTCCTGCATGTTCTCCCAGTGCTATACTGTACATACGTACAGCGGGACCTCGGCGTACGAATGTAATTTGTTCTGGACACAAGATCTTAAGGTGAAAATTTGTACTGCATAACAAATTTTCCCATAATAAATGATGTAAATGCAGATAATCCTTTCCAGCCACCCAAAATATTACCATTTCCAACACTAAAATCATATCTTGTCAATCAAAACATTTAGACATGTAAATGAAGTAAAATCTAAAGTAATTAAAACCTCACTCAATTTATGACTGTTCTTGGCACCAGCTGATTCAAAAACAAAACTGAAAGTGGCTCTCTTTTCTCCTTGCTAACATTCTTGGGACTCATGGTGTTATGTCTTCACTAAATCTTGCAGACAAAAAAAGTAATAAAAAAAAAAAACTTGGCTTTTCTCTTGGCTTTCCACTGATACGAACAAGTTTTGAACAGTTCCCGAATGTAGCAAACCTGAGCCACGTTCGGTTTGGCTCAGTTTGTTGGCTTGCGTGCCGAAAATGCTTCGTATGCCAAGGCAAAGTTCCTGCAAAATGTCAGATCTTAGGGCAAAAAATTGTGCGATAGGGCATTCGAATGCCCACTGTATATGAAATAACATTGTGTATCCCTTGTTACTAATGATGCAAGCAAGATGGAAGTTTTTGTCCATGTCTCATAAAACCCGTTGCATCCCAAACCATTTAGCGTCACCCACTTATATATATGGCAGCCTGGTGGTGTAGTGGTTAGCACTGTCGCCTTGCACCACCAGTCTCTTGGGTTGATTCCCGCCTCGAGGTCTGTGTTCATGGAGTTTGCATTTTCTTCCCGTGCTTGGTGGGTTTCCTCAAGGCACTCTGGTTTCCTCCCACAGTCCAAAGACGATCAGATTACTGTAGTTAAATTGCCTGCAGTGCGAATATTGTCCTACCATGCCTGTAAAAATGGGAATAAATACATAAATAAATACCATTGGCCTTCACGCTGGACTACAGAGGTTCCTTGAAGGATGGATGGACTTTAATATAAATTATATACACAGCGCAACCTCGGCATACAAATTTAATTCATTCTGGAGGCAAGGTCTTAAGGTGAAAATTTGTATGGTGATACTAATTTTCCCATGAACATTATTTAAAAGCAGACAGCCCCCCAAAATATTTCCAATATTGCAAACAAACAAAAAATCTTGCAAAAATATATAGTTATATATATATATATAGAACACAGCTATATATAAGCTGAGCTATAAAAATTGTTGGTATATATATATATATATATATATATATATATATATATATATATATATATATATATATGGCCGAGGTTTTCTGCAGTTTTCGGCAATAATTTGACAAGTTTAATTAACATTGTAGACTTGAGACATTCATATTCATAGGGGTTGGTAAAATAACTCTTTCTCAAAAATAAATTAAGCAGAAATTTGATCAGTCTGTAAATCTGTAACTGGATTTCATTAAATTGCATAAAAAGATCATGCAATCATTTCAGCCGATCAGTTTTCAACAGGCATTTTAAACAAAACGCATTAAGCTATCATCACAAAACCTGCTACTGTAAGTACTGTATGCTGACGTATATTTTTTTTTGTATTTTTACAGTTCAACATATCTTGAACAAGAAATTAGGTGCAATTTATGAGAGGTGACTCGACCTTGCATATCACAGCTTGAGGTTAAATTTTACTGTTCAGATTGTTTAAGGAATAAAACACTTTTATTCCTTATAAAACACGTTCCTTTTTTAGCACCAACAATTCGACCCAATGTTTTTTTCTCCCTCAGTCATCAAGCCTACCTTTTGTGGAGTTATGTTGTCAGCTTTCGACTAGATAGATTTTGTACTCATTTTGTTTTTGATTATCTTGTAGATGCTCCTTTTTTGCACATATCATTCACTTTGTTAAAATTTTAAAAAGTTTTTTGAATATTTTAAATAAAGCCTGAATAATACATGTATCATTTATGTAGTATTTCTTGTAATAATTATACAGATAATTATAGTACTAGTGGTGGTTCAAACAAACAGAAGCCGCAGGTTAGTGATGAGAAGGTCGACAGTTCAAGTCCCCTCACCACCAAGGCCCTTAACCCTTTCTGGTCCAGGGAAAATGGATCATGGCTGAGCCTGTGCTCTGATCCTAGATCCCAGCTGAGATACACACACACACACACACACACACACACACACACACACACAAATCATGGTGACAAATAATAGTAATTATTCTGTTATAATATGATTCATTTGTTGAAATAATGATTCTTTCATTTTAACAACCAAAAGTGTATCATCTGCCAAGTGGTGAATTATTTGGTTGTTGGCCAGATTTGCCCGGTTTTTGTGGCTTTGCATAAACTATACTTTACAGTAAGTGAATTTGGTGTTGAACTATGTTTTAAAAAAAAAGTCTTTTGCATAAACCGATATGCTTGTTGACTAGGTCTTATTCTGCAGATTAACAACAAATTTGTTTACAGTTGTATTTGTTTTGATTAATAATTGCATCAGCAAACTGTAAAAAAAAAAAAAAAGAAAGAAAGAACGAACAAACGAAAGAAAAAACGAAAGAAAGAAAAAGCAGCACTGCTTCCTACACAGGAAACCCGGGGCTTAACATTTTCACTTGAATAAGGACAAATTGTTCCCTCTAATCGAGCTTTTGTTGCCTAGCTGAGATTTGTTCTCTACATCTATCCAATTTACATATTTTATCATAAAGACAGGCAAAACTGATGACTGAACTCAACAACAACATACAGTACTGTACACATTATAATCAAATTTTAATTACAACCTGAAATGGTTAACGTAAAGCAATGATAGCATATTCCATAAGACCAGATTTAAATATATCCTTTAATTCAAAAGCAGAGCCACGTAATATACTACAATTTAAATAATGGTGATTTAAAGACAAGGCCATGCTGAATGCTAGTGAATATAAATGAAAGGAAATTTGCATTCCTGGTAGGATACTTAAGAATATAAAAGATATGAAAAGTCTTGCCTAGTGACTAATTTATCAAAATAAAAAAAAAAAGCTATCTTATAAATAATTTATTCATGTAAGTTGAAATTAAATTTAACATTTAACTGTTGGCAAGAAAGCGTATATATATATATATATATATATATATATATATATATATATATATATATATATATATATATATAATAATTTTTTCAGGAAATGGCCATCATAATGCAACCTATTACTGTTTCACTTTTTGTCAAAAAGAATATATACAGTATATAGTTTCAAGATTTTATTCATTGATTTATCTTCAGGAGCACTTCATCTCGGTCAGGGTCAAGGTGAAGCCCATTCACAGCTGGGATAAAAACAGTCCTTGTTTATGTCTTTGGGTCAGGGACCTTTAAATGAAAAAGAAAGCACTAAATTATCCCTAAGTAATGAAATGATATTGTAGTACCTAAAGGGCAAAACAGGAAGCAGAGATGCTCGTTTTTAATTAACATTATACATGGGCACTACGCACAACAGTTGACAAAACCTCCAAAATCTTAGAAAGTGAAAATCTTGAATGGAATTATATTATTTTCATGATCATTGATTATAGGCACTGACCAGTTCATTTCCTGTGTATTTCCAGCGAGCGATTATAAACATACACCAATCAATTTTAATTGTTAAAAAATTTCGAAGACATGCCATGTATAGCTGTATGGCTAAGAGAGATAAAAAAGTGTTCAATTTGTAGTTAATACACTGTAACTACTGTATGTAAGACATCAACTAAATTTAGCTCAGTGAGATTGGACAAGCTTCATATGAATCTCAGCTGAACTTTGAAATGCATTTTGCCACGGGAGGAGGGTTACACCCCGATTACTGACATCCCGGGTGACAGACGCTGTGGTCTGTGCAGAGAGCAGGAACGTTTAGAACGAGCACAAGCTATTAATGTACTTATACGCACTTCAATTTTGATCAGGTTTTGATTGACAGAATTGAAAAAAAAAAATCCCTTTAAGAGTGTCAGAGAAGGGTTGCATTCGTACTAAACCAGTTGTTAATTGATCATCGATAAGTTTAATCAAACTGATGATCAATTATGGAAAAAAGCCATCTTATGCATCATTTGTTCATGTAAGTTGAAATAAAATTGCACATGTAATTTGCTTTCTTTTCGTATTCCTTTTTTTGTTGTTGTTGTTGTTGTTGATAAAAATGTATCTTACTTTGGCATTTTTGCTTGCATGATTTTTAAATAGTTTCAATGAAATCAAAATCTAACCAAAGAGGGTCCACCTGACGTGGTACACCTAATTTTGGAAACCTTTCTTTGATGCTCCAGGTTCCTCTTTACGTTCCACCTCAAAACATATGCTGAGACGTTCTCCAGAATTTCCTGATAATGTCCGAAACTGACCAGATGAGCAGATCAGCAGGTCATCCTTGGTGCGTGCCATTATTCCCTTAGATCTCCATTCTAAAATAGAATCACTGTCCATACTGTAGCTTTCATTTGCAGGGTTCAGTAGATGTGAGCCTGCGGGACGGGAGCTGATGAACCCTACTATATAAACAACTTTGAATTGAGAATTTGGTCTCAGTAATGAAATGGCTGCTCCGATGACCTTCTTCAATGATACTCCGCTGCTTTTTTCTCCTGTCCACGGCCTGGGTTTCTGTGCCTTGATCACTGAGCTGATTTGAAATAGATTAATATGCTAACTATCTCGCTATTAAGCGGCACAGAGCAATAGGCCTAGAGCGAGAGGAATAAATTTCCTCGTAATTAATTCTTCCTTTAGAACTTCAAATGGAGAGCTGAGAGTTTTTTGTAAAAAGTCTTCTGCCTTTTCTTCCATTCTGTCCCCTTACTTTGTCATTCTGTGAAAAAATGTTTTTCTCCCTCTTGGTCATGCCAAACTCCTCCGTTTAAAAGGAGATTTTTTCTCTCTCTCTCTCTCTCTCTCTCTCTCTTCGCCTGTGCCGCCTCTGCAGTCTCAGCAGCTGCCAAATGTGAGATTATGGCTTAGCTAAATCAGTTTTATCTCTGTGTGTTCAGCGCAACTTCGGTTTCAATCAGTGTGTGCTCAAGCATTGGAAGATGTCAGGCCCTGAGTATTGGTGTGAAAATGAGTGTCCGTTTTCTAATCCAGCCTGCTTATGGTGTCCAATAAGCTCTTCTTGTGAAATAAGGCCACGGCGCTGACCAATTAAACTCTGCGCTGCCCTTCGGAGGGAGCCGTAATGTCAAGAGGCACAGAGCGTGTCAGTGTTTCAGCATCGCCCCTCTTTAGCATGTCAGGTAGGAATCCAAGGCTAAAGATCTTATTTAAATGATAGAGTTGATGAAATGAAGTTACAGTTCTTAGAATAATTTTTTTGAAATATTCCAAAAGCCAGAATGCCCTTTTTAAAAAAATATATATCGGTGATCTTTTTATCTTTTCAGGGATGTGTCATATAGACGAAATAAAATGCCTGAGAAAACGAGCTAGTCAGCCTGTGATGTGTTTATGTAGCGTTCCATTGACGATAACACTATGTAACACAATTTTTGTTCCTGGCTTCTAAGTGTTATATTTCAATTGCTTATGTCTAAAGTACGTGAAAAAATGACTTCATTAAGCACAAACTTTGCTTTCATGACAACAGCACGAAGAAAACCCGTTTTTTTGTGTGAAAATAAACTATTTGTTTTTTCATTTTCGTCATTATGATCAGGTAAAAACAAAAATTGCACAAGGAATAGACAAACACAGTCGGAAACCACTCAACAAGGTTCAGGAATGCATAGATTTTCTAGATTTACGATTGTACTGTGAATCACTTTCTCGAAGTAGCCCCCAAACGTCGTCCCCCATCATGTTTTCATTATACTGTCCTTGGTAACGACGTTCAAAGTCCAATATATCTTGATGAAAGCGCTCGCCTTGCTCCTCGGAGTAAGCGCCCATGTTCTCCTTGAATTTGTCGAGATGCGAATCAAGGATATGGACTTTCAGAGACATTCTGCATCCCATTTTGGCGTAATTCTTCTGCACCAACTCCACATAGCACATAATAATATATAAGAATTATAATAATTTGAGGGCAGGAAATTTCAAAATATGGAACGAATTCAAGATGAAACGTTTTTGCCTACAGTACACGACTTATGACAAAACTTTGTAAGTTACAACTCCTTGAAATGAACTAGATCTAAAGCATTGAAAGCAACTGTTCAGTTTACCTTCAAGTGTTTTCTTGCAAAATTCGCATTGTGAAATGCGGTGCCCAAGATTTGTCTTGGTCCCCGACCGGCACGCCGAAGTCTGCCTTGTAGGCCTCGCACATTATACGACTTGCTTCCACGGAATACTTTTTCGCTCTTGTCTTTATGAATTGTCCGCACATGTAGCAGAATGAATCAGCTGGATGCAAACAACCTCTTGTTGCCATAGCAAATAAATAACTTCTCTTCAACTACGAATCGTTATCCTTTCAGTCAGCAATAACGCGAATTGGAATCTTGGTTCGAGACACCTGTGCTTTTATACTTGTATAGCTACTTTTGGAACGTTCTAGAAAGTTCTGAGAGTTTCTCGAAAGTTCTGGAAGTTTCTTGAACGTTCTAGAGTGTTCAGGAGAATTGTAGAAACATCTGGACAACTCTAGCAGTTCAGGAATATTCTAGGAGGAAGCTCGGCATTGAAAGCGAATCGAGAATTTTCTCGAAAACACGCGATTTTCAAAATTTCACTGTCGCGGTCACAGAAGCAAAGTTTTTCTGGAATAACAGCGATTTACATTCTGTTCTAGACCTAACAGGTTAGGAAAACACACTTTCAACCCAGGAACAGAACAAAAGTGAAAATTTGTTACATAGTGTAATGGATAAAGCCATGATGTGTCAAAACACAAACTGATTTTTTTATTTTTATTTTTTTGAAAAATGCTTACAAAGCGTTCCAGGATGGTGATATAATAAAACGCGCAAAAAAAGTGCATTTAAAAAAGTGCATTTTACGGTATATGTTTCTATGCTATTGGTCTAATAATATACTGTATAAGGCAGGTCTTCAGGGTTGTTCCTGGTGGTCATGTGATCATATGCACCCTGTGTCCTGTGTCAGGATTTGTCTGATTATGTTGATGAGTGATTACTGTATATGTATGATGTTGGATCTTGTCGTTTATTACCTATTGTAGGGTAAATGAGTGCCTCCTATCTTTTCGCTGGCACAGTGTATTTACACTTCCTTAGTAAATACAGGTATTGGTGGTCAATTTGCCTTCGAAGTTATAAAGAAACTCTGTTCCAATATCACTTCTCATTTACAAAGTTTTTAATTTTAATTGATTTTAATGTCCTCATGATAACGTAGTAATCATATATTTAAAAGGTGCCAATATTTTTGGTTTACTTGTTACATTTCAAAAATTGCTATGACCCCTGACCCCTTGCTAGAATGACAAAGAAGACTATGATTTTTTTTTTTTTTGCTTAGCAGCAGTCAGACCAAAAGTGCTTTAAATGCAAAAAAAAAAAAAAAAGAAGCCATTTCACTGAAAGAGAAAGGACACGAAACATAAAAAGACAAATTTGCATTCTGTAGCTCTTGCTTTCGCTTTGCGGCAACTTTCTCTATGTGAACTTATCAGCCTTGGCTAGCCTTCAGATGGTCAGGGCTGTGTCCTCGCTGCTCAATGAAAAATAATGAATATATTAAATATTAATAAACTGGACTCTTTTTTGCGACAATATTTTTTACGGTCCATCAGAACGAACTTAACGGGATGCTGCATGCAATCAGACTGTATCACATGATTAAATAGGCTGCATTTGCTCTTGGCTTTTTTTTTTAAGGTTGAAGCATTTTACAAGTCTTTTGCATTGTCATGCACACTCGTAACACGACCGGCACTAGGACCCGGAAGTAATACGGTCGGGTTTTCAGGAAGCATAAAAGGAGACAAAATGGCGCTTCACATTGCTCAGTCATTGAGTTCGCCCATGCCTTACCTGACGCTTTGCCGACTATTCTGTGAGTACTCACCTATTTGGGTTGCTTCTTTGATTGAGTGTGTGTTGCTAGAACGCGGATTTATTTGTGTAGATCCTAGCTCTTCGTGTAAGAGAGTTCTTAGATAAATTGCGTGGTTATCCTGCCTACTCGTGTTGCTTCCGCGTTTGGGTTTACCATCCACGCTACACGGGCTAACTGCTAAGGCTTCTGTGCTTACCCTACTATAGCTCGTGACAGAATGACTGAGCCCAAAGCAGTAAACCCAGCGGAGTTTGCTCGCCTCTGTGATGTGGTTGACCAGCATGCCGAGCTGATCAATAAGCTTCGTGGAGAAGTCGTGTCTCTCCAAAAGGACCTCCAAGACGTCGCGGCTTTGCGCCGCGAGGTGGCGGAGCTACGGCAGGAGAACGCGACCCTCCGTGGGGCGGCTGCTCACTCGGTTGTTGCCACGCCCATCGCAGTGGCTGCGGCACCGCCTCCCCACCCCCCTTCTGATGTTTTCATAGCTCTACCGGATAAGTGGGATGGCACAGATGGGAAGTGCAGTGTCTTTCTAACTGCATTGGATCTTGTGTTTGAGTTTAATTCCAGCAAATACTCCACAGACCGACTGCGTGTTGCGCTTCTCGTTTCGTTGCTATCCGGGCAGGCAGCTGAGTGGGCCACGGCGGTCCTCAGATCAGATTCAGACACGGCCTACTCATACGGAGAGTTCACCCATCAACTGAAACTAACATTTGAACATCCTGCTGCTGAGGTGGAGACCGACACCAAATTATATCATCTGCGGCAGGGAGGGTCGTCCGTGAGTCGCTACACAGCGGACTTTCGTACTCTAGCCGTGCAGACCACCTGGGGAGACGCCGCCCTCCGGACGGCCTACTACGAGGGACTGGCCTCACGGATTAAAGATGAACTCGCCGGGCGAGAGATTCCCGCCACGCTGGAAGGACTGATTCAGCTCGCCCTTCGCATTGACCAGCGCCTGTTCTCTCGTCCGAGGCCAGCCCCCCGGACCCTGCCACCCACTACATCACCTTCATACCCTCACGCCCCGGTTCCTGAGATGCGTCCCTCTTTCACCACCACCGCCATGGCACCTGTCGGACCTCCACCTCCCGCCGTGGTTAACACCGGAGCTGGGGAACCCATGCAACTAGGACGCGCCTCCTTGACCGCTGCAGAACGGGAACGACGCTTCAGAAAAGGGCTTTGCGCCTACTGTGGGTCAGCGGCGCACCACAGGGCCCTCTGTCCACTTCGCCCGGGAAACGCTCAGGCCCGGTGAGCAAACGGGGCAGTTCACCGGGCCCCCTCCACCTCTCGGTCACGACACCCCATAATTCCCGTCTCACGGTCAAAGTACACCTCTGGTTTGGCCACAAACGGGTCGGAAGTACTGCGTTCATCGATTCCGGTGCCGCAGGTAACTTTATTGACTCTTCGTTTGCCAAAGAACTAGGAGTGGAACTTGAGGTGTTATCCCAGCCCGTTCGTATCACCTCTGTCGACGGTCGGCCCCTTTCCTCCAGCCCCATCACCACTCAGACTCAGCCGCTCACCCTTGCCATCGGCCAACATCATGAACGGATCCAGTTCCACCTCACCTCCATTTCATCACCACCCATCATCCTCGGACACCCCTGGCTGCTCCAACATGACCCCCTCATCTCCTGGACGCAGAACCGGATCCTGCAGTGGGGGCCGACCTGCACCGAACTCTGCCTGCGGGGCCCGGCTGGGACGTGTTCTAGGGAGTCCGAGGCACCCGATGTCGACACCAATGCCATCCCCGTCATCTACCGAGACCTGGCTGAAGTATTCTGCAAGAGACGAGCCACACACCTTCCTCCTCATCGCCCCTATGACCTGACAATTGAACTTCAGCCGGGCTCGGTCCCCCCCCGCGGCCATCTTTACTCCCTCTCCGCCGATGAGACGCAGGCGATGGAGAGATATGTTTCTGACGCCCTTCGCCACGGCACCATCCGGCCCTCCTCCTCGCCTGCCGCCGCGGGGTTCTTCTTTGTAAAGAAGAAAGGGGGCGACTTACGTCCCTGTGTCGATTATCGGGGGCTTAATAACATCACCATTAAGAACAGACACCCTTTGCCGCTTACCAACTCAGCCCTGGACGCCCTCTCTGGTGCCACCATTTTCACAAAGTTGGACCTCCGGAGCGCCTACAACTTGGTGCGCATCAGGGAGGGCGATGAGTGGAAGACGGCTTTCATCACCCCTACTGGACACTACGAGAGCTTGGTCATCCCATTCGGACTCTGCAACGCACCCGCCGCCTTCCAACAGTTCATCAATGATGTCCTTAGGGACATGCTAGGGCGGTGGGTGTTCGTTTACCTAGACGACATACTTATTTATTCACGCACCGCCGAGGAACACACCCAGCATGTCAGAGCGGTCCTTAAGAGATTACTCGCCCACCAACTGTACTGTAAGTTGGAAAAATGCGCCTTTCACGAGCGCTCCACCACGTTCCTGGGTTTTGTCATCTCGCCCCAGGGTGTGGCCATGGACCCGCAGAAACTGGAAGTTGTGCGTCACTGGCCCCTACCCAAGACCCTCAAGCAACTTCAACGGTTTCTCGGGTTTGCGAACTTCTATCGTCGCTTTATCCGGGACTACAGTACGGTTGCCGCCCCTTTAACCGCTCTGACTCGACCCTCTTCTCATCACTTCAGCCTCAACCCTGCCGCCATCACCGCCTTTCATGACCTATGCCACCGGTTCACCAATGCCCCAATTCTACTGCACCCAGACGCAAGTAAACCATTCGTTGTGGAGGTGGACGCTTCGGATGTGGGCGCCGGGGCTGTTCTCTCTCAACGAGGTCCAGACCAGAAGCTACATCCCTGTAGTTTCTTTTCCAAAAAATTTGACCCCACTCAGCAGCGATACGGGGTAGGGGACCGCGAGCTGCTGGCCATAAAGTGGGCTTTGGAAGAATGGCGACACTGGCTCCAGGGCGCCAGAGAGCCGTTCATCGTCTGGACCGACCATCAGAACCTGATCACCATCCGCAACTTAAAACAGCTCAACCCGAGACAGGCGCGGTGGGCACTATTTTTCGAACATTACAACTTCCACCTATCCTACCGCCCGGGGTCCAAGAACACCAAAGCTGACGCCCTCTCCCGACAACACGAAGAGGACGTTCCCCGGGCGGACCCCGCGCCTGTCATCACACCCACCAAGATCATTGCACCACTTCACTGGGAACTGGAAACGAGGGTTCGCCGTGCACAGGCGATGGAGACCGCACCGGCAGGTGTGCCACCTGGGCGACTCTACGTGCCAAAAACTGTAAGGACCGAGGTGTTGCAATGGGGTCATTCCTCGCCATTATCCGGACACCCCGGCACCAACCGCACCCTGCAATTCATCAGACGTGCCTTCTGGTGGCCATCTATGGCGAGTGATGTCAAAGAGTACGTCCAGGCATGCCCAGTGTGCGCCAGGTCCAAGAATACCAACCAACCGACACCGGGGGAACTCCAACCACTCCCCGTTCCCCATCGGCCCTGGACGCACATTGCCGTCGACTTCATCACGGGCCTGCCGGCCTCCGAAGAGAAGAACACCATCTTAACTATCGTCGACCGGTTCTCCAAAGCCGTGCACCTGGTGGCCCTCACCGGACTCCCGTCAGCCATAAAAAACAGCAGAGCTGATTTTAGAACACGTAGTCCGACTGCATGGGTTCCCAAAAGACATCGTCTCGGACAGGGGGCCCCAGTTCACCGCCCGGTTCTGGAAGGCCTTCTGCCGTCTGATCAATTCCACCTGTAGTCTATCCTCTGGTTATCATCCCCAGACTAACGGTCAGACGGAGCGGACCAACCAACAACTGGAGCGCTACCTGAGATGCTTTGTTGCCGATCGCCAGCGCTCCTGGGCCCGCTACCTCCTATGGGCTGAGTTATCTCACAATCTCCATGTCTCTTCAGCCACCAATCTCAGTCCATTTGAGGTATGCCACGGTTTCCAACCTTCGATGTTCGATCATCAGGAACCGGAGGTTGAGGTGCCGTCAGCCCAACAGTTGGTTCGCCGGTGTCGACGGCTGTGGAACCAAGCAAACGCCGCCATCCAACAGGCCAACAACCGCTACGCCACTCAACATCGCCGTCGACACCCGCCGGGACGATTGTACAATGTAGGTGACAAAGTATGGCTTTCAACCAGAAACCTTCACCTTCACACAGAATCTAAAAAGCTATCACCCAGGTTCATCGGTCCATACCGCATTACCCTCCGTATCAATCCTGTCACCTACCGGCTCCAGCTGCCTGCGGCGCTCCGGATCCATCCGGTATTTCACACCTCCCAGCTCAAACCATTCATCACTTCACCAATGGTTCCCCCCACCCACCCTGCTTCTCCTCCCCGTATCATTGAGGGTGGTCTCGCCTACACCGTTCGCCGGATCCATGACTCATGTCCTCGGGGCAGAGGGCTCCAGTACCTTGTGGATTGGGAAAGTTACGGTCCCGAGGAGCGATCTTGGATTCCGGCTCGGTTCGTCCTAGACCCCGAACTCATCCGGGACTACCGTCGTCGGGTATCCTCCACCCCAGGACCGTCGAGAGTCGGTCCTGGACAGGGGGGTACTGTCATGCACACTCGTAACACGACCGGCACTAGGACCCGGAAGTAATACGGTCGGGTTTTCAGGAAGCATAAAAGGAGACAAAATGGCGCTTCACATTGCTCAGTCATTGAGTTCGCCCATGCCTTACCTGACGCTTTGCCGACTATTCTGTGAGTACTCACCTATTTGGGTTGCTTCTTTGATTGAGTGTGTGTTGCTAGAACGCGGATTTATTTGTGTAGATCCTAGCTCTTCGTGTAAGAGAGTTCTTAGATAAATTGCGTGGTTATCCTGCCTACTCGTGTTGCTTCCGCGTTTGGGTTTACCATCCACGCTACACGGGCTAACTGCTAAGGCTTCTGTGCTTACCCTACTATAGCTCGTGACATGCATTGAAATTAAATTATGTCCTGTATATTGTGGTACTATCTTCTAACCGCAGCTGCATGGTGGCATGGTTGTTAGCGCTGTTTCCTACTGTAGCACTTTGAGGAAAATTGTCCTCCGTTCCGCGTGTGTGGAGTTTGGATGTCCTCCCAATGCTTGGTCGGTTCCCTCCGGGTACTCGGATTTCCTCCTACAGTCCAAACACATCCGTTGTAGGTTGACAGCCATTTCCAAATTGCCCATAGTGTATGATTAGGTGTGTGGGTTTGTGTGCTTGTGCCCTGCAGTGCATTGGCCCTGGGATTGGCTCCAAGCCACTGGCAACCCCACACAGGATAAAGGGTACAGATTATACATGCATGGATAAATGCTGATGATATGACATCATTAAGGTTGTACCACTATACACTTATCCTGCCTGCAACATTTTCTAATGCTTTTAAATCCATCGGTTAAATAAAAAATAAACAAACGTGTAGACTAATTTAAATTACAATGGCCCTAACTAGGCAATTATTAAAGATGAACCATATGAAGGCATGTTAACAATTAATATGCGGTCTCTATGCTTTTTGCTTCATAACCTTCATCTCCTTGCCTGTGAATATTTCTTTAAAATGTTTCCCCCCCCCCCATTTTCTCCCAAACATTCACACCTACCGGCCATCCCTCCCTTATCTTACGACAGCTGAAGGTACAGTAAGCCTAACACATGCTTCCTACAAGACATGCAAAGCCAGTCGACCACATCTTGTTGGACTGCTGCTCATGCACTGTCACATCACAGCACAGATTTACACACTCAGAGTTAAGTGCTACTTGACCCCTTATACATACATGAGCTCACATATGCCCATGATTAATACTTCTGTGATTGATAGGGCAGAGAGAGTAAAACCATTCCTTCCAACCTGACAGAATGGCCAATTTTGCACTCTTTCTGCGGCGGATTTGCTTGTAGCATCATCTAGGCTCAAACTCACAACCTCCAGACAATAGGATGAGAGTTTTTCCAACCACTCAGCAGGTCCCTGGCAAGCATTGTAAAAAAAGAAAAAAAGAATGCTGTGTCTCTTATCAGTTTCACTGCACGGAAATACTAGAAAGTGGGAAAATGCAGACTCCTTCAAAACTGAAGAAAATAAACAGTGACACAGAATAGAAAACTTCCTTAAAACATCCTGTACTTGACAACTAAGGACATTCACAGGGATCTGTAATGCCTGTATGTCGACAATGGCTGTGCTTCTGTTACTGCCTTTCATATGGTAACTTGATGGGTTATGTGTGCTTGCTTATTTTGACAGACTGCATTATGAAAAAAGCATTGATTTGTCACTAATAATACCTTACAGTACAGTGTAATTATTTTCTTAACATATCCTTGTCCATTGTTAGGAAAGTAGGGGCAGAGCTCAGGGTGACACAGCACACATGGGACGTAGTGGGATTAAGGAACTTGCTCTGTGCCCCAACAGTGGCAGTTCGATGGCACTGTACATGGTCCAACATTGGTAGCTTGGTGGGTGATGGCTCAATTGTGATAGTTTGGCTGTAAATAAGCTTGGAGTTACATGGCCCAACAGTTGCAGCTTGGTGGTATACATTCCAACAGTGGCGGTTTGGCAGTAAATGGCCGGACAGTGAAAGCTTTATGGTATATAGCCCAACAGTGGCAGCTTGGTGGTTAATGGCCTAATTGTGGCAGCTTGGCTGTACATGGCCCCAACAGTGGCACCTTGGAATTACATGGCCCAACAGTGGTACTGTAGCTTGGCTTTACACAGCCCAACAGAGAGAGTTTGGGAGTAGTTGGCCCAATAGTGGCACCTTTGTTGTATATGGCCCAACAATGGCACCTTCATGGTACTGTACATGGCTCAACAGTGGCAGCTTGGCAGTACATAGCCCAACAGAGGTACATAGCCCAACAGTGGCAGCTTGGTAGTACATGGCCCAACAGTCGTAGCTTGACGTCACATGGCCCAACTGTGGCAGCTTCATGGTAGCAGTAGTGGCTGTTATGGCAGCTTGGCTGCCCGTGGGGTTAACAATAGCGGGAGTACATGGCAGCTTCATGATACATGGCCCAACAGTGGCAACTTGACAACACATGGCCCAACAGTAGCAGCTTGGCGTCATGTGGCCCAACAGTGGCAACTTTTTGCACTCTTTCTGCAGCTTGGTGGCACATGGCCCAACAGTAGGTTGGCAGTACTGGGGTTTGAAGCTCTGACCTTTTTATTTTTTATCAGTAACCCAGAGCGTTACCCTCTGTGCCAACATTGCAGCATTTTGTTAGGTCGTTTGCAAGGCATGGGTGTTTGTTAAATTGTGGCACTCTTTGGCACTACCTTAACCAAACACTATAAAGCCTATACCAAACCAGATGACAAAGCATTTACAGTAAAAAGAATAAACAAACTGGCCACATAACAAATGGTTAATACAAATTGAAAATAAAGGAAAAAATTACCTCCTGAGACCTGGAGTGTTGTGTACATAGCAATTTCTCTTCACTCTTTCCCTTTAGTAGCATCTGATAACTATGAACGTAATCATTGACTTCAAACATGAAGGTACTAGAATGAAGGCATGAAGGCAAAAGAATTATACCTATAACATCCGTTTGGGTCTCAAGAGTTTAGAGGTATTTACAGTAGGTAAAATATATTTTATTTTTAAAAGAAGATCTTTTTTTATATATATCAAATTATCAAATAGTTATTTATGGATGGTTCATATAACACACATACAGAATATTTCATTGTTACAAATGCATGACTTATTTTAACCACTAACAACCAAATAAATCCTCAGTAGCTCATCACTTTAAATGCATTAAAGGTAATAAAATGTAAGATAAGGTACATTACAAAGGCCGTACAGGAGGTTTACTGCAGTAGGAGAAAAGAAAGGTAGTGCAGGTTTTATTTCCGTATTCCAGAGTATATTGGGTAGAATAGTGATGATTCTCAGACCAAAAGGAAATAGTGGAGATGCAGTTAAAAGCCATGGGTGAACTTCTGTCAGATGTTTGAGAAATCGATTCCCTCTCTCTGAAATCCCTATCTCAGGTTCTAGCTTCCTATTTGGAAAGAATCTCTTCCCTGTGTTTATTGCTGGTCCGTTTAAAACTGTGAATTTGTAGCAGTTTGTGTTTGTTCGTTTGGGAAAATGCATTAATATTCTGTTACCTTGCTAAGCAGCGCTCTGACCGTCGTCAAACTGTAACATCACGCACCTCTTGCTTTTTAAACGTATATCGAGTATATTGAATACATAAACATTGCGACGTACTGTATCCAAATATACAAAATCTAATTGAGGCATACAGTAGATCAGCGTGCATGCACTGGACTGTAACAGGAATATGAATATGACAAATGATTTGGCACGTCCCGGCATTGTATTCTCTCTGTGGTTCTTTAGAAAATCTCTTAATTTTCTATAGTGTTCGGAGAACAATTGGAGGTTATTGTCTCTTCTTGTCATGCTGAGGCATAATTAAACCGGATCGGGACCCCTGCGAAGTGAACAAGTGAGGTTGGTGAAACTCATCAAATCCCTATAATGAAACGTCTCTGAATTCGCTCTAGGAATCTTCTCAAATGTATCGTTTACAATGCGATCATGTCACATGATATGATGCATCTCAAACACAGCATCGCTCCAGGAACAAGTCAATTCACACAGTACATCAAGGGAGCCGTTAATGCTTTGATTGTTCTTTTAAATAATATTTATTCTAACGGCGATAAAGACAAGTTACACAAATGCGATTAGATTTTCAGGGCCTTACTATTGTTCCCAAAACATGGCAGCATCCTGAAAATGCCAACATCCTCATTCTAACTCACCTGATTACTGAGACTGCTGAGTAAACACACCTTCCCCATGATTGTAATCACACACACACACACACACACACACACACACACACACACACACACGCGCGCGCACACACACACTATGTACACTTCTGCTCCCTGTGATGTATCTGTGTATTCAGCGGTCAGGTCTTTATCAAGCCTTGAGTTCCTGTATTGTTATTCTGCTTCTGATTTCGTTTCTGGTTTATTATTCGATCCTGCTCTAATTCATATCGTCTGTAGATAGCATTGCTTTCTCTGGTCTTCATTACTGACTTTGATTTATGTGTTTGTTTTGAATCAGGCATTAAAAAGTTTGGTCGACTTGCACTTGCGTCCTTCTGGCCATCCGTGAAAGGTACAATGTACGTTCCGTTCTCAGATATGATTACAGAGATGATGCTATTAGGAGAAGATATGGGCTGGATTTGGAATCAAATATCCATTTTGTTTCATTTGCAGAGACGTAAACTAACTCAAACTCAACTTAAACTCAAAAAGCATAATATTGAAATAGACATGTAAAGGGTGTTCAAGTCAAACCGGGACTTCTTATTTTGCAGAATGATTTTCCAGCAAAAACGCTCTTTATTTCGCTACACTTATCCCAATGTTTCACTAGTGCTTGGTGGAAGGTTTTCTCAGTAAGCCGGAGCCATGATCGGACTGTCTGCTTTCCTGTCATTCGTAAATGTACAGCCTCCCTAAAAACTAACCATTTAAATATTTTATTGTGGCTAATAGTGTAATCACCTGTTTTACGTTTTCATTCACAATACGCCCCTTGTATGTCAATTCTTCTGTTTATGTGTGTGTGCGTGCGTGCGTGTATTTACAGAATTGACATAATCTACAAAATGAGTATGGTTATGACCTTGTTGAATGTTAAAAACATAGTAATCTATCTCCTATTTAATGTAGATTCATTTTTAATAGTTTACAGTCACACATTCAGGGATACTTTAATATCCTTGAGCGATATAGATATAGCCTTCAGCAAAGTGTTTAGGTTTAAATGGAAGGGCTTTTTTATTTATCTAAAAGTACTCATGACTAGTTAACATATTTAACTGGTGAAGTAGGTACATCGGCTTAATAGGATTAATCAGATACTGTAGGATTTCAAAATTAGTTATAACACATGATAAATAACGGTAAATACAAAAAGATATGAAGTGTATCGTTGTGTTGATCTTATGGTCGCTAACTTAATGGTTAAAGTAAAAATTTTATGAAAAGGAAAGGTTAAAGTAAAAATAATGACATGCTTATTAATCTTCATAATTATCATAATTTGTTATTATTATTATTATTATTATTGTTGTTGTTGTTGTTGTTGTATTTATTTATTGATTTATTTTTGTATTTTGTTTTTTTTTAAATCTCTTTCACTGGCATGTTGGTGCATTACCCATAATGCCATTGGACTACCCTTCATCTCACCTTGCCCTAAAAACAGAGACCTTGAGATCAAACAAAACAAGTTCTAAAGCTTAAATAAATATTTGCAGATTGTTAACGGAGTTGAAACTGTGTTTATACTGTCGATGGGTTACATTTGGCACCTTGAGTCCAGTGTTTGCTGTGTCCATTATTTCTGTGTTGGATTTCCCGTTTATATTATGTACAGTAGAAGACTCCTGGAAATTTATAAAAATTAATAAATTGATAAACTTGCTCTTGTCCTTTTTAATATTACAGTATGTGTTTAGCAATGGAATAACCAGACACATTGCAGATATTTCAATATGAATATATACTGCTAAAAAAAAAAAAAAAAGATGGAACACTGGAACTAAGTTCATATTCAAGGTGTTTCAGGTTGGAGTTTTCCTTTATATTACAGCCAAGACTGGACACTTAAGCAAATCTTCCATTTTTTTTTATTTATTTTTTTTTAGCTCTGTGTTTAATTTAGACTCTGCATCACTATTTTGCATTTGGCTAAAGGTGCCTTCCAAACGAACGTGCCATGCCAAGTCATTTGGGTCATTCATTGTATTTGTGTAATTTTTCAACTCGCATTTTTTATTACCGCATTAATTCTGCGAAATATGACTCTGAGAAATATCCGAGCACTCAGCCATGCTCCACCGTGCCATATGTATTGCCAGACGGTCTTAAGTGGACCTGTTCCAATTGGCAGTGTTAGAAGGGCTGTAGGGGCCGTGCAGCCGCTCATGCGCATGGTGGCCCGGAGCACAGGGCATGTCAGGAATAAGTGAATCCCCTAGAGTGTCTGAGCAGAGGAACGTTAGCCATTTCCTCGTTTGTATGCACTATGATTCGGGTTATTGGGGGCCGCTCGTGTGCCCCCGCCGAGGGGGAGGACGGCCTGTTGCGTTAACCGAGGCCGTGTAATACATGCTGCTCTCATTTGAACACTGCGCCGTGATTTTGGGAGCGCACAAGCGGAATTCAAATCAGGAGGGGGGCCAAAGATGGGTGAATAATTACAAAGATTGGGTCTTGATTAAAAAAAAAAAAAAAAAAAAAAATCATTGCAGCCATTATCCTGCAGGGAATAACTGCAGGTTCAAGAGAGGAGGAGATGGTCTGGGGTTACTGAACTGGTTCGTTCAAAAATAACTGCTACAAGTGGAAGATAAATGACTGAAAAATGTGAAGGACTTTTTAAAGAAAAAAGTAGATGGAATATTCTAAAGCATTTTAAATAATTAACAACGGGGGTGAGTCAAAAATTATCCGCATTCTAGCTGGATCTTTTCTTTTAATTTAACATGAAAATAAAAAAACAATAAATACATCATTTATACATGAAATATTTTGTGTCTATCGATCAACAAGCTTTCGTATTCCCTCATTAGAAATGTCTTAGTCATGAAAGCACCGCTGTCTTCACTTCTTCATCAGAAGTGAATCTTTGTTCTCAGAGGGCTGTTTTCAGTGGACCTGACAAGTACACTGTAGAAGCTTTAAAACTTGCCATGTTGGATTGTAGAAAGACGCGGCCGAGGATGGAATAGAAACAAAGCGATTGTAGTTGCTTCTGAATGATAAAGTTGAAGACATCTGGTCTGGGTCAGATAAAGAAAACCATCTCCTTGAATGTAGGAGCAACATGTACGGGGCGGATATTATGTTATCAGGGAGGTTTTGTGTATAAAATAAAACGGATGAGAGAAATAAATCTACGTTCTCTATTCTGTAACTGTATGCGACTGGTCCTTCTGCAGAAGTTATAATGAACCCGTGTTACTGTACTTTGCGCTTACCCAGTGAACTTGTCTTTATAGTGTTTTCAGGATTTTCACTACAATTGTTGAATTTTTTTCCTGATAATGTTCCATGATACTGGCCCTTGAGAATCTAAGACAAAACTGTAGGCATGAACGTTCCAGCTGATGGCTGACTCCTGAACTTTTTCTCGGTCCGTTCCATACTCTGCCGTTTATTCTCAGGCTTGTAGTGATGAATCCATGTCTCGTAATGATTCTCTTTAAGAAACTTTCACCTTTCTTAGAATATTGCTCCAATTGTTGTTTGCAAATATCAAAACACTTTCTCCACACAGTGTACAAAGTCTTTGATAAATAGCGGCACCAGGTACATCCTCAGACCACTAAAAAAACTAATCACTGCACGCTGTTCTTCTTTTGTGCAAATCACAAGTGGGGCATCCATTTTCGCTCTCACCGCAGTTACAAATGAACTGATGCAACACGTTCACACCTGCACAGCACTGACTGAGGAGACGGTAATCTTGAACGGAAATCGCTGATGAGACAGAAGTTTTAATGATAACAACTCAGCCACGAAGTTGTAGGCCGTGTAAAATCAAAGAGCGGGGTCAGGGGATGCTGAGACGCATAGAGTACAGAGGTTGCAAACTTTCTGCAGAGTCAATAGCTACAGACCTCCAAACTTCATATGGCCAAGATGAGTTCAGATGAGCTCAAGAACAGTGTGTAGAGCACTTCACGGAATAGATTTCCATAGCTGAGCAGCTGCATCCAAGCCTTACATAACCAAGTGCAATGCAAAACATCTGATGCAGCAGTGTAAAGCACGCTGCCACTTGACTCTAGAGCAGTGGAGTTGTGTTCTCTTGAGTCACGAATCACACTTCTCTGTCTGGCACTCTGATGGATGAGTCTGGGTTTGGTGATTGCCAGGAGAATGGTGTGGGGTGTGAGGTGTGAGTTTGTTTTTCAGAAGTTGCCAAACTCCATGAACACAGAGCCAGTGGCGGGAATCGAACCCTTAGCCCTGGAGGCATGAGGCCACAGTGCTACCCACTACGCCACATTGTGCACCGATTATCCATTCAAGTTACATAAAAAAAAAAAAAAAACATTCCAGACACAAAAACATTAGCATTATAAACCACCTGCTGAATCTCATTTGTCGTTCGTTCATTACTGTTGATGCGAAAGTCAAATCATTTCAATTTACAATATGTTTGATTTGTAAAGAAAACTTGTCTGGGACAAAGTCGCTATCTAACTGAAAATGTTTAATATTTCAATATTAGTTCAAAGAACTACAATGATTCCATTCACCAGTCTGGAGATATAATACAAATAGAAAAAGGGTGTTCTTACTGAAAAAAAAAAGGGAAACGGGTCATAAACCCAATCAAGTCCAAATAAAAAACTTCCTTATTGTTTTAGAAGTCACTTCTAAATCACAAAGTTAAGGTACGTTCCTTTGTTCAGACAGAAACACGAAAGCTGGCTGGTGGAAAGTAGCAGATTTTTTGATGGCGCTGACTTCGCCTCTGGCATGTCAAGGTTTAATTAAACGCCTCTGATGATTAAAATTGAAGTCTTGTCTCCGCTGCTAATTAACCCAGAGGAGCCATCAAAACACTCGGTTTATGCATAAAACACGGAGTGAGGAAATATTATTTCTCTGCAAACGCCATCAAGGCCTTAATGTGCGTGACGGTTATGGGCCGTAATAAAAATGTACAGCAAAGCAAATCACTTTCAAGGGAAAGCAATTGGTGTGCTAGCCTTATGCTTCTGCCCTTAATTGAAAATTTCAAAAGCCATATTGACCCCAATACCATAAAAAAAGCTGTATGGCCATAATGACGCCATGCCTCAGTGAGAAAACAGGCTCAATATACAGCACTGAAATGAGACGGTGGAATCAGGAAGGAAAGGAAGACTCGATCAGGTACACTGTGAGAAAACATGAACTTCAGGGCCCATATTCACAAAGCTTCTTAAGCCTAAAAGTTACTCCTAGTGACAAAATTCTAATAAAATTCTTATTTTCTTAGAATTTCCCCTTAAACTTAGGATTAAATCTTAGTTAAGATAAAAATTATTCATGAAACATCTACACACGTGGACAAAATTGTTGGTACCCTTCGGTCAATGAAAGAAAAACTCACAATGGTCACAGAAATAACTTTAATCTGACAAAAGTCATAATAAATAAGAATTCTATGAATGTTAACCAGTGAAAGTCAGACATTGCTTTTCAACCATGCTTCAACAGAATTATAAAAAAAAAAGAAAACTCAAAAACTCGTGGAACAGGCCTGGACAAAAATGATGGTACCCCTAACTTAATAGTTTGTTGCACAACCTTTTGAGGCAATCACTGCAATCAAACGATTCCTGTAACTGTCAATGAGACTTCTGCGCCTCTCTGCAGGTATTTTGGCCCACTCCTCATGAGCAAGCTGCTCCAGTTGTTTCCGGTTTGAAGGTGCCTTTTCCAGACAGCATGTTTCAGCTCCTTCCAAAGATGCTCAATAGGATTGAGGTCAGGGCTCATAGAAGGCCACTTTAGAATAGTCCAATGTTTTCTTCTTAGACATTCTTGCGTGTTTTTAGCTGTGTGTTTTGGGTCATTGTCCTGTTGCAAGACCCATGACCTGCAGCTGAGACCCAGCTTTCTGACACTGGCCAGCACATTTCTCTCTAGAATCCCTTGATAGTCTTGAGATTTCATTGTACCCTGCACAGATTCAAGACACCCTGTGCCAGATGCAGCAAAGCAGCCCCAGAACATAACAGAGCCTCCTCCATGTTTCACAGTAGGGACAGTGGTCTTTTCTTCATATGCTTCAATTTTCCGTCTGTGAACATAGAGCTGATGTGTCTTGGCAAAAAGTTCCATTTTTGTCTCATCTGTCCATAGGACATTCTCCCAGAAGCTTTGTGGCTTGTCAACATGTAGTTTGGCATATTCCAGTCTGGCTTTTTTCTGATTTGTTTTCAACAATGGTGTCCTTCTTTGTCGTCTCCCATGTAGTCCACTTTGGCGGAAACAATGATGGATGGTGCGATCTGACACTGATGTTCCTTGAGCATGAAGTTCACCTTGGATCTCTTTAGAAGTCTTTCTGGGCTCTTTTGTTACCATTGGGATTATCCGTCTCTTTGATTTGTCCTCAATTTTCCTCGTGCGGCCACGTCCAGGGAGGTTGGCTACAGTCCCATGGATCTTAAATTTCTGAATAATATGTGCAACTGTAGTCACAGGAACATCTAGCTGCTTGGAAATGGTCTTATAGCCTTTACCTTTAACATGCTTGTCTATAATTTTCTTTCGACTCTCCTGAGACAACCCTTTCCTTCGCTTCCTCTGGTCCATGTTGAGTGTGGTACATACCATGTCACCAAACAACACAGTGACTACCTGGAGCCCTATATATAGGCCCACTAACTGATTATAAGATTGGAGACACCTGTGATGCTAATTAGTGGACACACCTTGAATGAACATGTCCCTTTGGTCACATTATTTTCAGTATTTTCTAGGGGTACCATCATTTTTGTCCAGGCCTGTTCCATGAGTTTATTTTATTAAATAATTCTGTTGAAGCATGGTTGAAAAGCAATGTCTGACTTTCATTGGTTAACATTCATAGAATTTTTTTAAATTATTACTTTTGTCAGATTAAAGTTATTTATGTGACCATTGTGAGTTTTTCTTTCATTAACCGAAGGGTACCAACAATTTTGTCCACGTGTGTAAGCCCTAAAAACAGCTCCTAAGGTAAAATTTGTTAAGAGTAGAGAGGAGGACTTTTAAGAGGTTTAAGAGTTTATCTAGCAGAGGACAAAATGGCGGAAAGATGAAATATTCTGCAAACACTGAACGTAAAGCTGAAAGTAAACGCTGCTCTTCTGTCCAGTTTGGTTTTCTTGTTGTTTTACTTCCTTCCATCTCTCTTGGATTGTTAGCTACATACAGTACCATCCAAACGTGCAACTTAAATAAACTGTCCCGCAATCATGTAAACTGGTAAAAGCTGAGACATTTTGCTCTCATCAACCAGGGCCCGTATTCACAAAGCTTTTTAGAATTCTCTCAAAGAGCTCCTATCTTAGCTTAAAAAGTCCTAGCTGGGAGGCCTAGACTAAAAGTGATTTAGGAAACTTTGTAGAGCAACTCTGAGTAAAGAAAGTAGAAAAACCTTTATCTTATTGAGGAGGTGTGGTTGACGCCGTTGCTAGGGATGATGCAGCGGTTCAAGGACTGTGATTGGTTAATAAAAAAAATCACCTCTGACCTCTGCAAAGGTTTTGAAATGAGCAGAAGACAGAATACATGATAATAGAACCAACAGTGAAATCATCATTTTTGAATATGAAGAAATTGTATCATCATGACTAAAGGCTACTTTATGCAAAGTCTCTAGGCTAAATGTCTTAAAGATAATTAAACACCCAAATGTTGAAAATGTGTCTACTTTTGAAGTAACCAATTTCCACACCGTAGTTACTATATTTAAGTTCTCACATTTATTTACCGTACTGATTTTATTACTTGTGATCCATTTTAGATTGATAGGAGCAAAATGTCTCAGCTATTACAATTTACATGATTGCAGGACAGTTTATTTAAGTTGCACATTTGGCTGGCACTGTATGTAGCCAACAATCCAAGAGAGTTGGAAGGAAGTACCATTATTAGTATTGACGACTGCATTTTCTCACCCAAGACGCTCGTCACTCCCCCCAGACGTTGCATGTATGTCACTGTTAATTGAATCTTAATTTATCATATATTTAACCAAAAGGGGTCCAGCTTTCATCTACAATAAAACATCTAGATTGAAATGGTCCAACACTCTCAGTGCTCAGCAGTAGACAGCGTCTTAAAGCTGCTTTACAGGAATCTGGATGTCGCGCTAGATGTCTAATGAACAAGAACAAATCTCACCAAAATGACATGAGGAAGAAATATCCAGAGGAACCAGTCTTAAAAGTCTCAAGTCATCTGTCTGCGTGGTGCCAGATAATAAGATTTTAAATCACTACTGTAGACAACTGTGAAAGAGTTCTGTGTGTTTTGAATAAGACCGCAGGTCAGTCTTAATGCTTAAAACAGCAGATCCTGTGTACAAAGCAGTATCCAGGCAAGATTATCCATGAAAGCATGGTAAGTGCAATATTTAAAAGATACATTTGGGACCGTCCACAGCAGCAGAGTCGTGAGCACTGAGGGCTCTATGCAGAATTAGAGAATAAGGATGGATCAGGTAGGTCTAGAGGGCAAGAAGAGCCAGATTTACACACTTGGTTTTCTTGGGCAATCATCCATCATAGTATTAACCAAGCCCAATGCTGATTAGGTTCTGAGATCAGACAAGGTAGGATAAGACAAGGCTGTCACACCTTTTCTCTGCAACTTGGTATCTACCCATCTGCCAGCTCTGTTCAAGCTACCAACCACGGAGAATAAAGGCTAGGACGTGTTATCTGCCCTTATCCGCACAGATGGTTTCACATTACCCATGATTGTGGACAGGGCAGAGGGAGAATATGCAACCTATCCCAACTTGAGAGCAAGACCAATTTTGCTTCCTTGGCCCCTGGTCAGAGACGAATTTGGCATAATCAAGCTAAGCAGTCTCCTGACAACATGGTGAACACTTTTCAATTGTGCCAATCAGGAGCTTGAATGCTTTTTGGCATGATATTGCTGTCAAAACTATATTTCTCTGACACCAAGTGTTAAGTTTAAAATTGCTCAATAATGAGCCGCCAAATTGCTAGATTTACATTGACGACTGAGCCGATATGTCTGTCTGCCGAACTTCGACATGCTTGCCAATCACCTGTCGATCGGAAGAGACACAAAAACACACGCATCATGGAGTGTCTGACTGCTCTCTAGTTTATTTACAGGACAAAGAGGTCTGTAAGTTCAGGCCATTTTATGAATAAATGCAATGAACATGAGTGAGTCAATGATTATCCGTATTCTGGCTATAGATTTTATTTTAATTAACTTTTAGAAAAGACGTCATTTTTCGACATAATCTCCTGGCTTTTCAATACACTTAGTCCATCTGCCAAACAAGCCTTTGTCTTCTCTCAATAAAAAAAGTTTAAGGGCTCTTAGGATGGATTAAAGGTTAGTTAAAATATACCCCAAAGTGCTGAGGTAAACTAAATACGTTTTAATAAATAAGTATTTAATGTATTCAGCGTAAGAGTGTCTTCTTTTTTCCTAAATTTGCTGGTGCATATTTCATCATGCACATTAAAGGTTTAGCTGTCCACATGTTCACCAGGTGTACCATCTTTAGTTATGTTTCAACTTGATTCCACATATTGCTTGTTTTCTTTCTGGACTTTAGTATACTTAGACTTTACAACAATTCAAGGCTAGACTACACCTTGAAATGGTTCATGGGGATATCCATAATACAAGGAGAGGGTCGTGGACTTTTGCATCCACAAAAAAAAGTACAGTAGGACTGAAGGAGCTGAGACGCTCCAGCACATTGGACGGTGCAGTGCTCATGGGAATAATGTATGCCCTAGATCTACGCTATCCAACCAGGCTTCTCTACACCTTTGAGGTGTTTTGAAAACACCTGAACTTGAATGTCCAAGGGGACTTGCTGCTTTCAGACCAAGTACAGTACAAAAGCTAAAACTAAACATAAACAGGTAGTTCTGGCAACTACATCAAGTACAGTACAACCTAAAATTTCAATACCACGGAGGTCATTTTTAAACACCTTTGGTAAGAACTATGTATAAAAGGATTATTATATACGGCCTCCGAGTGGTGCAGTGGTTAAAGCGCTCGCCCTATCATCCGGAGATCGCTAGTTCGAATCCCGGGTGGTGCTGTAACCTCTCGCAGCCGGAGGTCTAGAGAGAGCTGATTGGCCGAGCTCTCTCAGAGGGGAGGGATGAGAGGTACATAGTGCTCCGACATTAATCACGGCTCTACAGCCAATCAGGGGCGTCTGTGAGCTCGCGCAGCGGAGGGAGCGGATAGCGCTGTCCTCCGAGTGTGTTACGCCGCCCCCAACGGTGCGCAAGCGAGCAGTTCGAAAAGATGCGGTCGGCTGGCGTCACGTGGGTCGGAGGAAACACGTGATAGTCTTCGGCCCTCCCGGCTGAGTGGTAGTAGTAGCCTTAATGTGGGAGCCCCCTAGTGACGGGGAGGAATTGGACACGACTAAATTAGGGAGAAAATCGGGGAAAAATCCCGGAAAAAAAAAAAAAAAAAGGATTATTATATACTATATACTAGATGTGCCAGCGACTTTGTTTGAGTGGAATTTAATTGCACACTCATAAAAACATTTTAAAAATGCCATTTGTTGAATTTTTTAATTAAGTACAATTTTTAAATGTTACTGTGAAGTGTGTGGAGGTGAGGTGTGAGATTGTGTTTATTTACAGTATTAGATTTTCAACTGCATACTCTTTAAAAATGTACAGCGCCATTTGTTGAATTTTAAGATGAACTGATTATCTTTTCAAGGTTTAATTTTTTCATGATAATAGGGCGTTTTCCATTAAAATTTCAAATTAGCATATCTTCTTTTGCCATAGTCCGATGGCGATGAAACGAAGCCTATATGTTACCTCAAGCTCGGCCAAATACGCCTGTGGAACCCCATTAAAATTTGTTCAGTAGTTTTTTCGTGATGCGTGCACAAACAAACAAACAGACAAACAGGCAGACAAAAATTCCAAAAACCATCTTGATGTGTTCTATTACTCATTTTATTGTACGTCCTCCCCAAATCATGTTTTTCACAAATATCTTAAATGGACCGACACACCAACCTTGCAGTTTTATTACACTGTATGTTTACATTACATTTTTTTTAATACACCATACTACCAAGACAAATTAATTATATGTGAAAGTCTACATACTTGCAATAAACTTGATTCTGATTCTAAAAACAACTAAAACATAACCTTAATATAGATAATAGAGTAATATGGTAATTTTGGTATATTGTACCAAATGCATGACCTTAAAATGACAGTAATGTTAGACTTGTTGGAAATGACATTTGGTCAATGAAATATAAATATGATAAAACTTCAAGTCATTCACAGTCTATGAATATAATATACCAATGTTGTAGTTTGGAAAAATCTCATTATGCAAATGTAAAATTGCTGAGTGTGACTTTGAAGGGAATCTCACTGGCTTATTATACACTGACTGACCAAAAAGATGTCACCATTTCAAAAAGGTCAAATTATTGACCTGCATCAAGCAAAGAAAGTATGTGCATTTTAAAATAACTAATTTGGGTTAAGAACCTTCAAACACATAAATCCTAGAAGGATAGTGCTGAAGCTGCATCATAAGAAAATAGACAGTGGAAGTCACAGCTTATTTTAGTTTGGTTAATAAAGGAAATAAACCTTCAGTTTGCTAGGAAGCATAAAGTCTAAGAAAGTCTTTGGAGAAATGGAAGAAGATCATGTGCACCCATCATGCATAGTGCCCACTGTATACGCCTCTGGAGGAAGTGTTCTGTTCTGGGGTTGCTTCAGTTGGTCAGGTCTAGGCTCAGCAACGTTATATAGCAAAAAGAAACAAAAAATAAAGTCAGCTGATGACCTGTATGTACTGAATGACCTGGTTTTCTTCTTTGATGAATTCCCCACATATTCCATGACTGTGACTTGTGAATGAGTTGTTCTAGGAGCATGAAGAATCATTTCCACGCATGAACTGGACACCACATTGTTTGTCCTGTAATCAAAGCTAAAGGTGTTTTATTGGGGGGTGGGGGGTTTTAAAGTGTTTTTTTTTCTGGTTTAAAGGTGGATTATATTGGCTCAGTCTAATGTAAGTAGTTTGCATTGGTTCAAGTGTGCGATTGAGATACTTTTAGTATAGCCAAGTTTCTATAGTAAAACACTCACTCATCATCATCATCATCATCATCATCTATACCACTTAATCCTGTATTCAGGGTCACGGGGGGCCTGGAGCCTATCCCAGGAGACTTAGGGCACAAGGCAGTTTACACCCTGGACAGGGTGCCAATCCATCGCAGGGCACAGACACACTACAGCCATTTTGGGAACGCCAATTAGCCAAACCTACATGTCTTTGTGCTGTGGGAGGAAACCGGAGTACCCAGAGGAAACCCACCAAGCACGGGGAGAGCATGCAAACTCTGTGCACACAGAGACGGGAATCAAACCTGGCCCGGAATCGAACCCGGACCCTTGAGGCGTAAGGCAACAGTGCTAACCACTACACCACCGTGCCGCCCCCCATAGTTATATGATATTTTAATGTAGAAAAATCTGGCCTTTATAAAACATGTGCGCTGTACCAAAAGTAATACGAAAGAGGGCATAACCGTTTTAGTAATTGACGCAGATCTTCCAAGTTGCAAATATTTGAAGATAAACTGTTCCTTTATATAAAGGTACAACTCAACATAATGTCCATCATTGTTGAGCACAACTCTCAATTCCTCTTTGAATGGTCCAGTTTTGATGGTCTCAAGTATGTAAGGATAAAGTTGGACAAACATTTCCAAATTTAAAATGTTCAAAGTGCAAACGTTCCTCTCACTGCTCAACATATTGTAACTTTGTATTTGACTGATGAAGCCCGATGACAGCAAATAGCAAAACATTTGTACTGCTGCCTCAGGTGATGTAACACATACTGTATTAAGAACAGTTAAATGGCCAATACCAGCAAGTCAGGGGTAAAACATTAGGACAATGGACTACGGTTCGGAAGGTTCCAGGTTCAAACCCCACGACCATGAAGTCGCCTCTGTTGGGCCCTTTGGATAAGGGTGTGTGCCAAATGGCATAATGCAAATGTAAAAATGGTAAGTTGGCTATTGGAGAAATTGTATCACATACTGGGCCCTGAAACTAATTTTAAATATTAAAATAATAATGAATTAGTGCATATACAGTACTGTGGCTATGGTGAGTATAGTGGTCCTGGATAACAATATGATCTGTCACAGCCACGTAAGTCCTGCCTTATTATTTCACTTTCATTGTGATCATAATCGTAATATAAGTGGGACCCTGTAGATGTTATTGCAGCACTGGGCATTTTATTATACAGACAAAGTATTATAATGCTGTACAAAAGAAATACTGAATATAGTGCAGACAATATTACAGTGTTTATTTTTCTTCACAATGAAAGTATTCATATTTCTCACTACAGTAGAATGAGTCATTTGGGAATTTCTAAAAAAAAAAAACTAATTATCACACAAACAACTCCGAACACAATAGTCAGCCTATTCTAACACGTGTGTGTGTGTGTGTGTGTGTGTGTGTGTGTGTGTGTGTGTGTATGATGTCAGACAGTCCACTGCCTGCTGAGACATTCGTACTGAAGCTTTTCAGAAGATTTCGGAGAATTTCTCTTCATCCATATGAGATTTCAACTCGCACCGGCACAATATAGCAATACCTTAATAAGAAAATAACATCTCTAACAGTGCAGTGTGTTTCTCATAGCCCTCGAGCGAAACGCACGACTCAGCTGCTACAAATTATCTAAGTGTATCGGAGTCAAGCTGAAAGATAATATTGTTACAGTCCTACCACTGCTTTCCAACAACAAGCACATCGCCCCAGGACTTGCGATATTTCCCACTATACAGTAGTTTCAGCCCTTTGTTTTTGCGCCGAGATTTCGCACCACCAGCATACGGACATTCAGAGAGTCTACATGCTGAGCTCAGAGACCACAGAGATGTAGCCTTAAGCCCAAAGCTAAGCACTAATACACAAAAAACATCTCTTTCATTTTGGTCTGGGTCAGGGATCAGCAAGCGAGCTACCGAGCTGAAACATTTGTTTGCCTTGTGTACAGCATGCTGGAAGATAAATATGTGTTCACTTGATGGCGTACCATTTCTTTTTAAATCCGCAGAAACATTAGACAATAAATATAGTAGATTTAATCAGTTACTAAGGTACTGTATGATTCATGTCATTTTTGTGTACACTCTCCCCGGCCACTTCATTAGATACAGCATGCTAATATTGGGTTGCCCCTGTTTTAGTCTTCGTGCCATGCTGTAGATTCAGCCAGGTGCGCATTTGGTGCAGATTTTTCGTCGGCTGCACATCTCCCGTTCCGCCGCATCCCAAACGGGCCCTATTGGATTGAGATCTGGTGACTGTGGAGGCCATTTGAGTTCAGTGAACTCGTTGGCATGTTCAAGAAACCATTCTGAAAGTATTTTATTTTAGCTGGGGCGCCTCCAGGGTCCGGGTTCGATTCCCATCTCTGTGTGCACGGAGTTTGCATGTTCTCCCCGTGCTTGGTGGGTTTCCTCCGGGTACTCCGGTTTCCTCCCACAGTCCAAAGACATGCAGGTTAGGTTCATTAGCGTTCCTAAATTGGCGTAGTGTGTGAATGAGAATGAGTGTGTGTTTGCCTCCCACGACCCTGAATACAGGATTAAGCGGTATACATAATGAGTGAGTGAGTGAGTGAGTGAGTAGCTGGTGCGCTATTCCGTGGTCATACAGGGATAGACATGGTCAGCAGCAATACTCAGAAAGGCTGTGGCATGTAAAATGCTCAGTTGGTATAAGAGGCCCAAAGTGTGCCAAGAAAATCTCCCCCACACCATTACCACCAACATCAGCCTGAAACACTGATGCAAGGCAGGATGGATCCATACCTTCATATTGTTTACTCCAAATTCTGACCCTATCATCCAAATGTCAGAGCAGAAATCGAGACTCAGCAGACCTGAGGCAACATTTATTTTCAATTTCCTATGATCCAGTTTTGATGAGCCCATGCAAAGTGCAGGCTCAGTTTTCTGTCCTTAGCTGACAGGACTGCTGCTTCTGTGCAGTGCCTCTGTAGCCCATCTGCTTCAAGGCTTGACATGTTGTGTGCTCGGAGATTCTCTTCAGCATACCTTAGTTCTAATGAGACGTTATTTGAGTTTCCATTGCCTTTCTATCAGCTCAAACTAGTCTGGCCTTTCTCCTCTGACCTCTGGCATCAACAAAGCATCTTCATCCAAAGACGTGCCCTCACTGGACATTTTCTCGTTTTTAGACCATTCTCTGGAAAGAATGCCCTGAAGCCTGTTGTAGCTAATAATCCTGGAATCCTGACTTTGCTTTAGTGACTTTGTGGAGTTTCACTTTGTGGAGTTTTCAACTTGTCTCCATGTTAGTGTGGGTTTACTCTGGGTGCTCTGGTTTCCTTGGACCAACGTAAACACGCACCGGATGGATCGTTTACTCTAAATCGTTCCTACAGTAGGTGTGAAAGTGTACTCATGGTGCTTTGCGTCTGACCCACATTCCATCCAGAGCGTACTGTATTCCTGACTTGTTCTGGGTCCACTGCAGCACTTACAAGGTGCCTTGTACTTCTAAACTCTTATTGAAGATGAAGATGGAGATAAAGCCTATGTATGGCAGCCTGTGTGGCGAGGTTTTCTATTATCCATAGATCTGAAAATTAATCCCCTGAACTGAAGTATGCGCCGTGTGCATGCCGAGAATTTCGAGATTTCATTCCGAGTGTAGTGCAAAAGCATCATTTCACAGACATGTTTACGCAGAGCACCTTAGGTGATATTTATACAGCTGAGCAGTTGAGGATTAAAGGCACAGCAGTGGCAGCTTGGCAGTGCTGGGATTTGAACTCACAACCTTCCAACTACCTTCCAGCTACATGAACCACTGCATCACCACCCTCTTGACAGCTGGTATCTGATTACAAATGGAATTGATTTAGGCTTGATGTCTATGTGTCTATGGCATGTACCTATCCAACTACCTGATCAAAGTGTGACATTCGCTGTGTGAAGAAACTGGCACAACTTGACTCGATCGTTGCAGGAAGACGTTTAGGTAAGTTTAGAAATGTTTAAAGGTAATCTGAAAAAAAAAAAAAAAAGACTTTTCCATATTATTTTGGTACAAGATATTTATGGTTTCTTAAATATGTAATACCAAAATATGTCATAGGCAGCCAAAAAAATGAGTTTAATTTAAAAGTGCTGTACATGTACAGTACAGTCGAGCCATATTGAATTTATTTTCACTGCCCGGCCATAGAAAATGTTGCTGTTTCAGTATAGGGTCAAATTATTGTTCTGCATCGATCAAAGCAAGTAATGAAATTTCTGAAATTGCTGGAATTAGATTAAGAACTGTCCAAAGAAGGATAGTGCTGAACCATCAACTTCACAGAAGTCCGAAAAAAAAAAAAATAACTCTTGATCGGAGATGACTTAAACGCTTGCTGAAGTTGCATTATAAAATAAATAACAGAAGAAATCTCAGCTATGTTAAACAGTGAAAGTACTATAGGAGCATTTTCATGCACACATAATGTTATGAGAACTCACAACAAATTGTGAAAAAAAGACTTCTGTTTGCTAGGGCTCATGGAGATTTGGACTTTGGTCATGTGATCTGACGAGTCCAGATTGACCCTATACCAGAGTGATGGGCGTGTCACTTCATGCGTTTCCCTTTTACCTTGATACACCCTCGCGTAGTGTCCACTGTACAGTACGAGCCTCTGGAGGCGGGGTTATGATCTGGGGTTGCTTCAGTTGGTCAGGTTTGGGTTCAGTAACGTTATGTGGCAATAAAACGACAACAGCTGAAGACCTGAATGTCAAATCTACAGTAAGGATTTGTTCCCATATTCCAGGACTGAAAGAGGAATAAATTTCACACACGCACTGGACACTACATTGCACACCATGATCAAAGCTAAAAGTGGTCAAAAGGCGATCGTAGTGTGACACGTTTTGTTTGGCCAGGCAGTGTATTTCAGACCTTTTTTAAATTACTAGTAACTTGTATGGTTGAGTCATGCGTGTATATGCCTACAGTAGCAGCAAGTAATATAAATGTAGGATGTTGCCTGGGTTTGTGTGTGATTACCAAGAAATTACTGTGTTCACAAATCTACATCTTGATTCCTTGTGCGTCCACCTGAACCTGAATCACTCACTCACTCATCTTCTATACCGCTTAATCCTGTATTCAGGGTCACGGGGGGCCTGGAGCCTATCCCAGGAGACAGGGCACATGGCAGGGTACACCCTGGACAGGGTGCCAATCCATCGCAGAGCACAGACACACACCCATACACTCACTCATTCACACACTACGGGCAATTTGGGAACGCCTATTAGCCTAACCTACATGTCTTTGGACTGTGGGAGGAAACCGGAGGACCCGGAGGAAACCCACCAAGCACGGGGAGAACATGCAAACTCCATGCACACAGAGACGGGAATCGAGCCTGGCCGGGGATCGAACCCGGACCCTGGTGGTGCAAGTGCTAACCGCTACACCACCGTGCCGCCGAACCTGAATTAGACTTCTTGAATTTTCTATTTAGCTAATAATTATGCTTTGCTGGGTTATTTTAAATACGTCACATCACATCATGAAAGAGTCTTTTCTGACTTTTTTCTGATACTGTTTGTAATCGATGAGTCAGGACATCTGTTGGATGCCGAGGGCGTTGCAGATGCTCTACGCATCACTACGGCATCTGTTGTTCTAACTGTGACTGATTCACTGCCTTCTCTAACCCGTCATCACCATTGTCGTCCCTTAGGATTCCAGCGTGGGGGATGAATCCTGAGTGGAAGCTTCAGATCTGGTCTGGTGGGTTACGGTAGGTGAGTTGAACTGCAGAGGTTTCCTTGGCAATGCTCTCACACTTTCTATATTTGTTTTGGAGTCTCTGAAGAATGTTCTCCACAACAGGTCCTGACTTAAAGGCCAGAAACTTGGCACCAATGCACAGATATTGTTCTGGATGCTTCACTTTTCATCATTCCTTGTGTTCAGCCACATCATGACGTCAGTGAGCCTTTTTTGTTTGTTTTTTTTGTTTTTTGTTAACTCATATCCTGCTGAGGAAATAAAACAGTAATTGCTATGGCCAACAGGATTTTCCGGCTAAAATCAGCCGAGTTAATCTCACACTGATTTGCATTTCTGTGCACAACTAAATTTAATTCTTACATGACTCAATTAAACACCAGCTACTTAATTGCGTATCTTCACATCACTCTTTTCCTATGTATTTTTCTTACTTTTCTTCAATGTTGTGCTGATTTTTTGACTGTTTTACATTTTATACATCTTCCATAACTTCTGACAAAATAGTTTGCACCCAACGAATGCGGCAACCACATTAATAAATTAATCTTTAGAGATTCTAGAATTTCAGGGTGCCTCCTGACATTTCTGATATACAACCATCTACTTTCAAGTAATATTTCGTCACATCACCAGAGATTTTACAAAATGATTCTGGCAAGCACATAATAGATGGACACGCGTTTGTATGTTAGAGTATGTAAGAAATGCACGCCGTGTGAGTTGTAATACTTCATCTCTATATTATATCCACTGGTCCGGGGGGGGGGGGGGGGGGCGTGTTTGGGGAAGGGGGAGGTAACCTACTATACGTTTACACATGTAGGAGATAATATTACATAAAATGTGGTGTTCGACAGTATAAGTACATTGATGATTAAATTAAGATTTCATTCGATTGATTCCAGCTTTGATTACAGTTCAGAATGCATTGGACGATTTCTGTGTAAAAAAAAAAAAAAATGTATTGCCACATAGTGTTGTTGAGTCTAGACCTGAGCAACTTAAGAAACCTTAGATCTTAACCCCGCATCCAGAGGCTTATACTGTACAGTACAATGGCCATAATGCATGATGGGTGCATCACTTCATCATAAGCTTCCATACTTCCAGTACCTCGACGTGGAAACCCTCTGGAATAGGGTCGACCTTTTGTGCATTAGATCCCCAAAGTCTAATCCTAATGCTCTCTAGCAAATCAAAGATTTTTCTTTTTTCTGATTGGTCTGACTCACAAGTGATTCGATCTTGTGGACACACTGCTAGTTACTCTAGTCCCAAACCCCCAATGAGTTCTCATTACATTGTGTTTATGTAAATGCTCTAACTTTCACTATTAAACATACAGTAGCTGTGTTTGCTTTCCCTTTTTTTTTTTTTTTAATCCAGGCATTCTCTCCCATGTAAAAGCCAGTCTTTTAGTTCAGTTTTTGTTTTTCCTTTTTAATAAAATTACTCGCTTTTATATGTTTTATACATTTCCTCCTTTTCTCATTGCATTCCATGTCATACCTTTTTGTGCACAGTGTATCTATTGAGTATTCTATTTGAGTGATTTACAGTATGGAGTTACCTGAGTTGTTGAAAGGCGCGCTATAAATAAAACAATAATAATGCAATATCGTTATTATTGACATGAGTACGGGCTGCTACGGCTGACATTTAAAGCACTTCATAGTCTCACCTCCCAGCTTCTCCAGCTTCACACTCCACACGTCTTTCTACACTTTCACCTTCTAATGGCGGTAAAACTTAGATGCTTTATTTATACCACAGCACCAGTGATTTCTGCAAAGGTGTTGATTGATTTCCTGTGTAGCAGCAACTCTAAAAATAGGTAAATTACAGTTGAAATGAAATGAAGGCACTCCTTCTTTAAAATATAGCCTTTTATTGTTTCTATAGTAACAGTATTTTCACAAGGTCTCGGGACGATGTATGGTCAACACGCCGCATATACTAAGGCAAATAATAAACAAGATATGAAAACTTACTATGTTGTTATTTTTAAAAAAGGGGAATGTCATAGTTCATATGATGAAACATTTATTTATCATTTACGGAAGGAGTCTTCAGTGTCAGTGTTTTTTTGTTTGTTTTTTTGTTTGTTTGTTTGTTTGTTTTGTTTTCATGAGAGACAGAAAAATATCTGTCTCTCATGAAAGGCTCTCCAAAGAGTTGTAAGGGTTGCGGAGAGGATAATTGGACCAGACCTTCCCGCCGTGGACACTTATACAGTATACGCACAATGCTGCAGAAAAAAAAAAGTATCCTCGGCGACACCCAGCTCACTATCTACTCATGCGCAAACCCACGACACATAACCTCAGATACCGCAGAGCGGACACGATAATCTCACACAATGCACGTTTCTACTGTATAACAGCTTCTTTCTAGCCACAGTCAGACTGATAGCAAAGGAAACAAAGCACAGAGATCCACTGTTGTAATCAGTGTTCATGCATCAGGTATAAGATTAAGCTACTTTTTTTTATTATTATTATGAAAGAACAATATAAACACTGTGATATCAAATGTGGAATTAAGCCTTCAAGACAAAATGCAATTTGGAAATTTAAAGTAGTGCAATATTTCGATATCTGGGTATTATGTTTAAAACGTATCAAAGTGCTATATACAGTACTACAGGGTGGGTCAAAATGAACTAGGCAATATTTAATGCTTGTAGAACGTGAACACCACCCCATGGTGCACCACCATATTTTGCTCTTACTGTCCTTGTCCCAGGACGTTGGCTGGGACGTTGCCGACCTCATGAATGGCCTCGAAGAAGAAGTTTTTTTCCTGTGTGTCAGGAAACACAAAGGAGGAGGTATACACCACGAAGCCTCGCACACACTGGGGGCCCTGATTCAGGAGCTTCTCAGGAATGTCCCAAACGACTTCCTTCAGAAGCCTGTGCATGCCATTTCTTTCTTTGCTTTCATTCTCCTGTGTAATAAAGTTTAGAAATGTTTAAAGGTGACTTGAATGAAAACTTTTCCATGGTACAAGATATTTATGGTTCTCTAAATGTGTGATATCAAAATATGTCACAGACAAAAAAAAAATGAGTTTAATTTAAAAGTGGTGTACATGTACAGTACCGTATAGTCGAGCCATATTGAATTTATTTTCACAACCTGGCCATATAAAATCTTGCTATTTCAGTGGGGTCAAATTATTGTCCAGCATCGATCAAAGAAAACTACTAAAAATTTCCGAAATTGCTGGAATTTAATTAAGAACTGTCCAAAGAAAGATAGTGCTGAACCGTCAACTTCAGTCAGTGTTATGATCTGGTGTTGCTTAAGTTGGTCAGGTCTAGACTCAGCAACTGTATGTGGCTATGTAATAAAGACCGATTTTTAATGCCTAGGTAATTTTCAGTCATCCTGTAGATATTGTTCTACTGTGTTATGTATAGGCTGATAAATAGTAAAACTATCAATGTAATAAATATTTATTCTTCTTTTGATATCTTTTTTTTTTATATATATTACTGACTTTGTTGAAAGCCTTTGCACAAAAAATTCCAATGCACTTATAGTCTCAGCGTATGTACAAACGGCACACGAAATCTTATGAATCTTAAATCTACAAATGGATTTTAAAAAAAAAACTTTCATTCATAAATACAGGTAAAACTCGAAAAATTTGAATGTTGTGCAAAAGTTCATTTATTTCAGTAATGCACCTTAAAAGGTGAAACATATATATGAGATAGACTCATTACATGCAAAGCAAGATAGTTCAAACCGTGATTTTTCATAATTAAAATGATTATGGCGTACAGCTCATGAAAACCCCCAAATCCACTATCTCAGAAAATTAGAATATTGTGAAAAGGTTTAGTATTCTAGTCTCAAAGTGTCCCACTGTAATCAGCTAATTAAGCCATAACACCTGCCAAGGGTTTCTGAGCCTTTAAATGGTCTCTCAGTCTGGTTCAGTAGGAAGCACATTCATGGGAAAGACTGCTGGCCTGCCAATTGTGCAGAAAACCATCATTGACATCCTCCTTAAGGAGGGAATTGCAAAAGAAGTCAGATGTTCTCAAAGTTCTGTAAAGCACATTAATAGAAAGTTATGTGGAAGGGAAAAGTGTGGAAGAAAAAGGTGCACAAGCAGCAGTGATGACCGCAGTCTGAAGAGGATTGTCAGGAAAAGGCCATTCAAAAGTGTTGGGGACTTTTACGAGGAGTGGACTGAGGCTGGAGTCACCACACACTGACGGATCCTGGACATGGGCTTCAAATGTCAGATTTCTCTTGTCAAGCCGCTCCTGAACAACAAACAAAGTCAGACACGTCTTACCTGGGCTAAAGAAAAAAAGAACTGGTCCATTGCTCAGTGATCCAAAGTCCTCTTTTCTGATGAGGAAACCAAGGACCCAGAGTCTGGCGGAAGATTGGAGAGGCACACACTGCAAGATGCTTGAAGTCCAGTGTGAAGTTTCCACAGTCAGTGTTGATTTATGGAGCCGTGTCATCTACTGTTCTTGGTCCACTGTGCTTTATTAAGTCCAGGGTCAACGCAGCCGTCTACCAGGAGATTCTGGAGCACTTCATGCTTCCTTCCGCAGACGAGCTTTATGGGGATGCTGACTTCATTTTCCAGCAGGACTTGGCACCTGCCCAGACTGCCAAAAGCACCAAAACCTGGTTCAATGACCGTGGGATTACCGTGCTTGATTGGCCAGCCGACCTGAACCCCATAGAGAATCTATAGGGCATTGCCTGAGAAAGATGAGAGACACGAGACCGAACAATGCAGAAGAGCTGAAAGCTGCTATTGAAGCATCCTGGTCTTCCATAACACCTCAGCAGTGCCACAGACTGATAGCTTCTATGCCACGCCGCACTGAGGCAGTAATTGCTGCAAAAGGGTCCCAAACAAAGTACTCGCTACATATGCATGCTTATATTTTTCAGAGGTCCGATATTGTTCTATGTTTTATTGATTGCATGTAATATTTAATATTTAAATTTTCTGAGATTGTGGGTTTGGGGGTTTCACGAGCTGTACGCCATAATCATCTCAATATCTCAATTGTGACAAATCACGGATTGAACTATCTTGCCTCGCATGTAATGAGTCTATCTCATATATTAGTTTCGCCTTTTAGGTTGCATTACTGAAATAAATGAACTTTTGCAGGATATTCAAATTCAAATATTCGTGGTTCACCTGAACATTTAAATGAATTTAAATTGTTATCAGGTTGCTGTTACTATGAAGAAAATCCACTCGTTAGCCTTTATTGGTCACACATACATTACTGCACAGTGAAATTCTTTATTCTTCACATATCCCAGCTTCTTGTATAGGCCAGGGTCAGAGCGCAGGGTCAGCCATTTTTACGGCGCCCCTGGAGCAGACAGGGTTAAGGGCCTTGCTCAAGGGCCCAACAGCAGCAACCTGGCAGAGTGGGTCTCGAACCACCGATCTTCCGATTCGTAACTCAGAGCTTTAACACACTGAGCCACCACTAGCATATCATGTTATAGAAAAATGATCATGGTCATGCTATATCACATGTTGTTGTTATTTTCCTTAAAGAGCACAAACTGTCCTTTAAAAAAAAAAAAAAAAAATCTCATTTCCTTTCACGCAGGCTGCTGAAGTGCAGCAACATCCCCATCAAACCGCAGTCTTTGCGAGAAAAAAAAGTCGCCATCAGAGACCATGTGATTCCTGTAGGACACAATTTAATTAAATTTTAATTTAAAAAAACTTCAAATGAATCTTTTATCAGTTGGAAGACTGTACATTGTGCAATCAGATCATAGGGGAATCCTAAACACTATTACAAAGCATTGCAAAATCACCTCAAACAAAAGGGCAGAACCGAACCTGAGAGTCATGACTGCTACGCTTTCATTATGGAAAAAAGATATTTTGTAAAATTTCTATTTTCTGTGTGGAAGATTACAGAAGCAATGTGCCGAGCCAAAGCTGCATTAAAGCTGAAATATTACATTGTGCTTCATCAATTGGCACGGATTAGTCAGACAACAGAGCAGGGAGGCGTGTATTTTTAGACGTGGCCCATTTACATGCCTCAAAGCGAATCTTTTTCCCCATTTCTTTTGTAATTTAAAACAACGGACTTTCTTTCATCTTGACACGCTCTGCTAAAAAAATAAATAAATATGTCTATATATATATAAAAATGTCAGCATCAATTTCACTGAACATGAATCAGGTTGAAATTTCAAATGTGACCCTTCCATCATAGTGGCCTAAATCCTGGTTTACCTCGCACTGATTTACCGCCATTATACTGTATTTAGCAATTCTTTTGTACTAATAAGATACTGAAAGATGAAATGTTGTGTGTTGGGATTGTACTATCAAATGTAAAAAAAAAAAAAAAAGGATAGAAGCAATTAATTTTAGGCTATTATTAGCCTAAAATGGTTTAGGCGACACGGTGGTGTAGTGGTTAGCACTGTCGCCTTGCACGTCCAGGGTCCGGGTTCGATTCCCGTCCCTGTGTGCATGGAGTTTGCATGTTCGCGGTGGGTTTCTTCTGGGTACTCCGGTTTCCTCCCACAGTCCAAAGACATGCAGATTAGACTAATTGGTGTTTCCAAATGGCCCGTAGTGTGTGACTAAGTCTCCTGGAATTGGCTCCAGGCTCCCTGCGACTCTGAATACAGGATAAAGTGATATAGACAATGAGTGAGTGAGTGAGTAAATGTGGCAGTCTAGACGTGAACTGAACTGAGACGTTAACCTTGAGCACATGCATAATTCTTCTCTCAATGCCAACTGACATATTGTACGGTATGAGCCAATATACAGTATACGGTACTGAAACTGGCGCAGGTGAGTTTGTCAACGAGGCACAGCTCCAGACGAACAGTACGTGTTCCCATAAGGAAGATGTGTTGTGCAGTTGTTGTCTCTCCGCGGAGGTCGAGTGTTATTTCCGTTGAAGTGGTCATGAACGGGGATTGTGTTTCCAATAGGTGGTAGAGCGATTTCTTTCAATACTGTACCCATCCCATTCCACAGATCTTACACCAGCTGATGCCTACTTGTGGGGAATGTCGGCGGTGAGTGTGTTCAACCGTGAAGATCCACCAAGAGCTCTGCCTGCAATATGCGAGCAAATTGTCTTCTTTTGCAAATTGACTGGAAATTGAGTCGACTTCTTTTTTGCTCAGTAGATATGTTTCTCTGCTCATCCTGGTAGCTTCTTCAGTCTGAGGTACAGTAAGTTTGGAAAGTTCCACCTATTCTCTAGAGTCTCCCTCTCTTCCACTACTCTCTAACCCTCTACCATCTCCACTGTTCATATAACAAGCATTTTCTGATAGGGCTCGGGGATAGAGGACGATCCTTTGACCTTGGAGGACGTAAAAATACATGGAACATTCCAACTTTTGGAAATTTTGGAGTTTTCTGAGACTGGTTTCGTGTCCTCCAATATCTGAAAAGTGAAGATATCATTGAAAGAGCGAGTTCTGACCAATGTACAGACAAATCCTTCTTTATTTATATGGATAAAATGTTAATTCGTCTTTGCTTGTCCCTCTGGAACAACCGTCAGACATTTGAGATAGAACCTGAAAAAGCTTTAACAGAATGGTGTATACAATAAATGAAACTTTAAACCCACAAACACCATCACACAAAAATGAGCTCCTGGAAAAGGGAGCTTTTTGAGCTTGTTGAGTAACTAATAGGCTAAATAACATTCAGCAGACCCTACGAAATTCAAAGGAGCAAAGAAGTATGTATCAAATATCCTGCAGATACGATTATCCTGTGTTTAATTATGAATCTCCTGAAATAGTAACCTTTTGAATTTTTGATCTAACTTACGCATTGAGTCATTTCTCTGTGATAGATCTGGAGTGCACTCGCAGTGCGTGGGAATCCACACCCATTCCAAGAACGTCAGGTGTCTTTTATAAAGCCTGATTCAGTTAGATTATGTAAGTGTATGAAATATATTTAAAGGGTTTGACTGCAAAATGAGATAAACACCAGTTTTGACCAATTAGTTTCTCCAGGCATTCAAGGTTGTCTATAAATAAAACATTTTCTTTGAAGTCCCTTGTATATTATTTTTAGCAAGCTTTGAACTATCACTATTATAGATATTGCTGCATTTGGGGACCAGGATGCACGTCATGCCAGCACAGTGGCTTAGTGGTTAGCATTGTCGACTTGCACCCTCAGGGTCCGGGTTCGATTCCCATCTCAGGGTCTGTGTGCATGGAGTTTGCATGTTCTTGCACATGCTTGGTGGGTTCGCTTTGGGTACTCTGGTTTCTTCCCACAGTCCGAAAACATGCAGATAATTGCCATTCCCAAAATGCCTGTAGTGTATGACTGCACATGTGAGTGTTGACTGGAGGGCCTACCACAGTCATAAAAATGGGAATAAATACAATGGTAATCAACATTGGCCTCCGCAGTCCTTAGTTGGACTACAGAGGTTCCTAAATGGATGGATGGATGGAAGCACTTCATAATACAATATGATTCATAAGACACATGATCATTTTCTGTACAATAATTGTGTGAAGGAAACTGTTATGTCCACTATATCTGGTTATGTCCACTGCATAATGATTTCTGGACTTTATTGTGAGCTATATGATTATGGACATTATACATAATTCACATAGATATAACAAAAATTATTCCGACATTACATTTTGCAATATATTTGTGTGTGTGTTTTTTTTTTTTTTATCACCCTCAGGACTCAAATAAACTACAGTATGCACCCAATATTCTCAGATTGCAATACTCGTTGCATGATTTGTTTTTCTCTCAAAACTTAAAATGGAGACATCTCTCTATCAAACTTTTAATTCACATACTAAGGCTGTAGTCATGCTTCGATTAAGTCCAAGGCAAGTCCAAGACCAGGATTAGATAAGACTGAGTGAGGACAGGGCTTAAGGGAGCTGAGAGGCCAACTCAAAACTGAATCCAAATAAAGGCAAGACCCAGTCAAGATCCAGACTAAAAACCGTCAAATCCTTTCTAAGGTTGAGCATATTGGGTTCATTCATGCATTTTGCCAGTTATTATGCAATGTTTTTTTGTTTGTTTGTTTGTTTGTTATGTTTTTTTTAGAATGAGGAAGGAATCATTGTTGGACTTGAGAAAGGAACGCAACATCAACTTTAGATTTATGAACTCTTAGTCAAGACCAACAACAACAACAAAATGGCATAAAGAGTACTACTGTTCTGATATTTACAACAATGATGATGATGATGATGATGATGATGATGGTGATTTACATTCTCATGCAATTTTCACAGTTACTGTATGGCTGGTACTGAAATCCCAGCGCTACACCAGTTATAATTACATTTCTCCCTCTTCCCATTTACAGATAATTCAGTCCAAGTGAGGCTTTCATTTGCCTGAAAGTGCATTGTATGAATTATAGAGCTTAATAAGTATTGAGTTGTCTAAAATTAGAACTTGTATTGTCGCACATTCCAGGTCTGTAAGTTATTATTAATCTGTCATACCAGTTTCACTAAATCTTTTTTTTTTTTTTTAATAAAAGATTTTTTTTACCCTCATGGAGACCAGCCAAATGTCTGCACAAGGTCAAAACTCAAAAGCACACACTCCTGTCCTTGTGCAGACATTTTCCTTATAAAACAACATGCCCACACACTGCAACCTACTGCAGACCATGATGTATAATCTTTTTAAACTTCACTTGTGTGGTTTGTAAGTGAGATATAAGCAGACTTTTCATGCTGTAGACACATACGTATGGTACATAGACAGCATTGCTAAAATGGCATCAAAAAGCTTCAACGTACAGTATACTGTACACTACACCATCTTTCAGCCATTCCGTTGCTTTGTATCAGAACAAAGACAAAAATTTAGGTCAAAAATTTGATTCTTAGGTGTTTCTGGAGTTTTATTGGTTTCTGATTGAATAAAGCCGCAGCTCACATGCTGTCTTGATATTGTTGTGAAATTCAGACAATACCCATCGATTGAAGGATCTCAAATCAGAGAGAATGATGCAGTTTGGAAATGTCATTATCCTTCATTTAGTTCTTTCCAACTTTTCCTCTGTCCTCATTTTTATTACAAAAGTAGATAGAAAAAACTTGTGAACAACAGTGTGTGCTGGAAGATACAAAACCATTTTAAAGGGAGTGTCATGGTTTCTTAGAATTTCTCAATATTTCACTTTAACCATGTGTTAAAAGGCAAATCTCAGAAAATGTTGCGATTGATCTGAATTTGCTTTAAAATGGTGTCTAATTCCAGTTGTATATTTTTTATATTAAAGATGTTCAAATAGCACATTTTTCTTTCTTTTCTTTATTAAATCTAAAACGTTCACAGTAACTCATCATCTATACCACTTAATCCTGTATTCAGGGTCACGGGGGCCTGGAGCCTATCCCAGGAGACTTGGGGCACATGGCAGGGTACACCCTGAACAGGGTGCCAATCCATCGCAGGGCACAGACACACACTCACTCATTCACACACTATGGGCAATTTGGGAACGCCAATTAGCCTAACCTACATGTCTTTGGACTGTGGGAGGAAACCGGAGTACCCGGAGGAAACCCACCAAGCACGGGGAGAACATGCAAACTCCATGCACACAGAGACGGGAATCGAGCCTGGACCCTGGCGGTGCAAGGCGACAGTGCTAACCACTACACCACTGTGCCGCCCACATTCTCAGTAAGCGGTCATCAAATAAGGCCCTTGACACAAACCTGTCATGTATGCAAATTATTGTAGGAAAACTTTAGATTTGCAATTTTTTCTTTGCTACTGAAACATAGAAATTTCCCCATTGTGGGACAAACAAAGGTATATCTTATCTTATCTTATCGGTACTGTGATTAGGCTGCATAGTGGTTAACATTGTTACCTTACACCTCCAAAGCGGGGTTCAATTCCCACCTCGGGCCTGTTTGCATGGAGTTTGGATGTTCTCCCTGTGCTTTATGGGTTTTTTCCCCGCAGTCCAAAGACATGCAGATTAGGTTAATTGTCATTCATATTTCTGAATATTGTTAAGCTCACTCCAGGCGATCATTCCTTAATTATCTAACCGCATTTTAAGAATTGGTACTTCCTAAAAGATGACAGCATTTACACGGTTTTCAAGTCATATGTTTTGAAGTATGAAGGATTGAGGAATCAAGCAGACATTTTGAGGTCAACTCTGCTTGAATTCCCCGTTCCTGTAAACAGTAGGACTGTGAAAAAATGTGAAAAAAATAAATAGATACAATACAATACTTTTTTCGTATTGTATGCATGCACAATGAACGACATATAGAGCGAATACAGGAGGGGGGAAATAATCGAAATATCATGTCAATCCCAATGATCTGGGAAGTGGTGAAGTCCATCATCGACTTGTTAGATCTTCATTTTTTATACAGTGCTGATCTCCTCTCACTGTTTCTCCTCGGCATCCCAGTCTGTCCATGTTTGATATGCAGTGCAATGACTTTTAAGATAGTTCCAGTTGAAACATTTAAGTTTCCGTGATGGATACACCTGCACTTTGGACTTCCAATATGTAGCCTCATTGGTTCAAATCAAATAAAAAAAAAACTTTTATGGTATCTTTTCAAACAGAAGCTAACAAAGTGCTTCACAGTAAATCTGTAAACAATAAATCTATAAACAAGACTCAAGATTCAAAGAACTCTATTAATCCCAAAGGGAAATTGCTTATTCCTGGTTACAGTTGCTCACCCTTGTTATCAAGTAGAAAGGAAAAGTAAAAAAAAAAAAAAAAAATTACATTAAATATAAAGAGTCCTCAAACAGTAAGTGCCATATTGCACACTAAGTTAACACAAGAGCATTTGTAAATGTTGCACAGTAAACTAGTATATGTATGTAATCTTGTATTATTATATGTAATATTGTATTACATAGTTTATTGAAATATACATTAAGAATAGAATAAAACCAGATCATATGAAAAAAAAAAAAGAATTATGAAATGAAAATGAAGAATAAAATAAATAATTAAAATATGATAAATAATACACATGGGCATCCAGGAGAAACTGCATCATAGGTAATATAAAATAAAATAAAAATCCACTATTGATTAATAGCCAAATGAAAATGCTACATTTTTAACAAACGCTTAAAAGATTCAAGGTTATCAGCTGATCTATTATTAACGGTTTGGTTATTCCACATTCTCAGCTCAGACACAGCAAAGGCTCAATCACCTCAATTACTTCACTTCGTCCTTGGTGCTGATAAAAGAAGCTGGTTAGAAGATCTAAAGAGTTGCAGGAGTTACAGGACCAGGCTGCAGCGAGATACTGAGGGGCCAAGTTATTTAAATCGATATTCACAAAGGTAAGAGCCTTAAAGTTCATTCTAAAACTAACCATCAGTCTGTAACATCATTCTGCCACTCATCATAGACTGTGAAAGACCGACATACAAAGCCGTAACCTAATCTAGAGCTAATAAAAGGATGTATTGGCTTTCTAAATTAAGGAGTATACGAAAGAAAAGAAAAAAAAACTCAACATAGCGAGTTGAAAAATGTTTTTCTTAAATACCGTGTTGATCTGCTCCTCAAAAGGAGGTTTGTTGTTAAATAATTTGCCTAGCTTTCTTACAACTGATTTTATATACAGAACCAAATTTGTAAGTTTATCACTAACACTATTAGTAAATCTAGGGAAGCCAAAAAGGACTACTTCTGTCTTATTTTCACTTAAATGGGGAAAGTTAGAAGTTAGATTGCTCCGGATTTTCGAATCTCACATCTCAAAGTGTTACTAATCAGACCTCGTTTACACCTGATTTAATGCAATTCAGCTTTGCACTTGTGTTTGTAATCGTGATTTACTCACTGATCACAAAATCAGGTTAGTTTAGCAGGTGATATTCCTGTCCACCATCTAGTAAATATAAGAGTTATAAGATAACTCAAACTTCAGCAAACTTCACTTTCAGTAAAAGACCAACATAGCGCCCTGGACAGGATAGATATTACAGTAGTGTGCGAAAAGTCTTAGGAACCCTGAGCTTTTCAGTGAACATGCTTATAGATTTTTTTTTATTTTATGACTTTATTATTGAGTCAGTACAAAGACGTTTCTGATTATCAAATATTATGTTTCAGCACAAAGTTAAAGGTTACAGAAAAATATTTGTATGCCAGAAAAGAAAGCAGCTTATTACATAAGCAACCACTTTTCCGAAGCTGCTGCAAAAAAGAAACAGGTGCAACAGTCAAAGTCCTCGGAAGAACTGTGGGGGCTTTTGCAGGATGTGCAGTAAAACTTAGTAGCTAGTTTCCTTATAAAACTCTACAAATTGTACCTGACACAAAAGCGTCTTCAAAGCATTGTCACACCAAATACTGACTTAATGGGCTTTATAGTTTTTTTTTTTGTTTTTTTTGCAGAAAGCCTAACATCAGGAATAACAGTCAGAAGATGTTGTCCAGTCCAGTTATTAATGCAATACAGAAGCTAATCCTTAATTTCCCCTCTATTCCTCTATTATTTCTCCACTGTCTCAGAGTCATATTATCTCAGGGGTATGAAAGACCGAATTGAGTTTAGCATGCGAGGCAGACAGGCCGGGTAATCCGCGAGCACGGTGGAGTGTGAGAGCAGGCCGGCACAACGTTAATGATGATTAATGGTGTGGAAGTGGATTAATGACAACAGAAGGCCTTGAGCAGGAAAAACCCAGCACTGTAGAGGAAAACTCTCATCCGTTTTCGTTCCCTTCCAGCACCACTATGCTTCATCTCTAAAGCACCGAGCGCCCTTGAAGGGCAGGTCCAGTAATTATCTCTCTCCTGGGCAGATGGCAGCAGGTGCAGACCTGCCTCGAAGCTCCACCATAATTACATTCTGCTGCTTCACTCGGATCAGACCTCGGAATGATTAGAGCGCCGAACTCTGGTGTCACTTTTGGAAAGTTGGCGCTATCGACCGGAGCACTTTCTGTGCAAATACGGAGCGGGTTTTCCTCCGGTGTATGGAAATGTGGATGAAGTCGTGCAGGCATGTGTGCGGAGCTACACTGAACCGCCATAAAGTCACTGGCAGGTGAAGGGAATAACATTGATTATCTCATTACACTGGCATCTGTCAAGGCGTGAGATATACAGTATAATGCAGTGAGCGAACAGATAGTTCTTAAAGTTGATAGGTTGAAAGCAGGAAAAATAGTCAGGCGTAAACATTGTTGCTGACCAAGCTTGTGGAAACAGTATTCCCTAATATTTAGTATCCTCTTTCAACAAAATGATGCTCCCTACCACACTGTAAAAACTTTAGGAATGGTTTGAGGAACATGACAAAGGCTTTGAGATGTTAACATGGCCTTTGACTTTTCCCTCACTCAATCCAATTAAGCGTGAGATGTGTTGAAAAAATAAACAAAGATTCTTAAAGACCTGACCGTGCAACTTACAACACTCCAGCCTCCAGAAGCTAACACCTCCTCCAGAGGCTCTTCCAGTTTGTTGGGACCATGCCTCAATTAGATGGAGCCGATTTGTTGCCACTGTTATGGTTCGGCTGATCAGTGTACTGTAGATGCTAAGATGTGCAAGAAAATGCTTTGATCATGCATTTCAAATTAGGGACTAAACTTCCAGTAAGCTTGTCTCGCTACACAATGTACAGGACATTTTGCCCCCTAAAATGGTAAAACTGTGCATCTTTTATTGCCCACTGAGCCAGCAGTGTTAAAGTGTTAAAGCTATAGTTTTTGGATTCTTGCAATAACTTAATGATAGTATGGATCAGGGCTATTATCAGTGATTTCATATCCTGTGTCACAAGCAGGGACAGATAAATAAATTCTGGGTTTCCTCTGTAGGGACCTAAGTAAGTGATGACTTGAATATCTTAGCACTATTTGAGTACTCAGTACAGAAATTTGCATAAGAAAATAAAAAATGTTCATCTTAAGAACTGAAATAAAAGCATACAAGGCTCAGCATACGAGGCATTTCGGCGTTCAAGCGACCGGACTGAGCCGAACCGGACGCCGGCTCAGTCGTTGTGCGTACTGTACGTCCAGGAGCCGTTCAAAATCGTTTGCGCCAGTAGAAAGCAAAGCGAATCAGCACAGTGTTGGCTGTTGGCTGTTTATCAAATCCATACCAACACTTCAACTTTATTTCAGATTGTATGATTTCAACTGGCTTATATTCCGTGTATTGTATGGTGTGATGCGCATCAAATGGCCAGGGCTCCTGTCTCCATGCCTAGTAACCGACTTTGATTAAATGATTCCTGGTTTTCCATTAAAGTGGCAATGAAGTGCCGTTTTATTTCTCGCCAACCAACACAAGTCGCACCAGCGCAATTCTTTTCCAAACACAAAGCAGAGCAAACAGAAATACTTTAGCTTCATGATAATATACAGCATTTCTTTTCCTTTTTTTTCTTAGGAAGCATCCTTACAGTTAGGTTTTGTTATGAATTTGTGTAAAGCATGCTGAAAGTGAAGTGTCAAGGTTAACCCAAGGACTGTTTATCTGTTGAACATTGATGCAAGTGCTCAAAATAATGATGATGCATTCGCTTCTACAGTCATACAGTAACTGTGACTGCTGAAGTGGCCTCTAGTCAATCTGCTCCTACTCCTACGCACTTTTTTTTTCCTTTAAGGTTTTCGTTGGATGAGGAAGAGTTCATAAGAGCTTCCTGAAAGCTTTCTAATTGGAAGATATATAGACACACTGTTGAAGGCTTTTGAATTTTGAATTTTCCAAGAATTAATTTCCAGTTTGTCGAGGTCCTGCTAAATTTCTTGCTTACTAAGGTGTAGATAAGCTACTAACTACAAGATTTTATGGTGGCAACAGTTACCTTTTAATGCATAGCTATTCCTGGATATACATACTGTACTGTTGGATGCCATGTTACCACCTTCGACCATAAACAGATGCTTCTCTGCCTTAACGAGGATCTGCTACAGAAGCTGTGATCATTCAGATGAGAAAACCTTGGATTTTCAGCATTCTATAAAGCATTTTGCTGAATCCGTACCCTTACGGTACCATGCTCCATTGTTCCATTGTCCCTTAATCTTGTGAATTTTGGTGCCTTTTAACTGCAAAATGAATTGCATTATTCAGGTCCAGAGGTCACTTTATTCTTGCCTTAACCATTGCCAGTGGACTATTAACTAAGGTCAGCTCATTCCCTCCTGCCCATCAACCAGCCCTACAGCCTTGAGGAAGAGGAGCAATCAAAGCCCATGGTGCATACAGAAGGAGCATGAATGCTATTTACATTCTGAAGTGGCTTTTCTGCCTTCAGAAATTTTTCTTATGGATCAGGTGAAGGTTTTCTGTCAGGTTGGCAAATGTTGGCAAAAGGAAATATTTATCCTCAAACCTGAATATACTCCTGCATATTGCTCCTGGTTCATTAGTTTCAATCAGCTTTAATTCTGTGATCAAGAAATGTTCTTCTATCAGGTTTGATTAATTCAAAGCATTGTGTTTGATTGTTCACCAAACTACGGTGCGGTCTTGCTCTCAAAAAGTCTATAATTGTGTCTAGAGGGTGCTGTAGTTTGTTGATGTCCCTGCTCAAAGACCTGATTCTGCTAAACTAATTAGCAAGTTCACTATGTGTGTAAGAGTGAATAAATTGTCACTCTGCCTCAATCTGTTCACTGAACTGAAAATAAACTCTATGAAATTAACACTTTTGAATTTGCTGTATTTTTCATCTTACACTACTTAGCCAACAAGTTTTTTTTTAGACTCATAGTACTCATAGTCCATTAACTAGTCAATTGTTTTGGCCCAAAAAGAAGTCACACACTCATCGACTGCCACTTCATTCGACTTCCTTTGGCTTTGATTATGGCACTCGGTGTGGTGGCCAATTCATCTGCGAACATGATTCCTCTTGCACCCAGAACCAGAGTCCTGGAACATGGCCGTGCCATCAGGAAGGAAAAAAAACAGATGTGATAACCTGGTCATTCAGGGCATTCAGGTCATCAGCTGACTTTATTATATTCCCACATAACCTTGCTGAATCTAGACCTGACCAACTGAAGAAACACTAGATCATAACACATGTACAGTGGACACAATGCATGATAGGTGTATTGCCTCATGCGCTTCTCTTCTTACCCTGATGCCCCCATAACCCTGGGATAGGGTCAATCTGGATTCTTTAGATCACATGACCTTTTTCTATTGCTCCAAAGTCCAATCCTAATGCGCGCTAGAGAATTTAAGCCTTTTTTCTGATTAGCCTAATAAGTGGTTTCTTATGAACACACAGCTGTTTAGTCCCAATCCTGCATGTTTTCTTTCCTATAGGTCAAATTGTGTGTGTGTGTGTGTTAGGAAATGCTCTTACTTTCGCTATTAAAGACGTATTACAGTAATTCCTACTGTTGAATTTTTTGTATGCAACTTAAGTGATCTCCGTTCATGATTTTTTTTTCCAATCACATTTTGTAAAGCTGGCAGTTCAGCACTATTCTTCCAGTTTTTAATAATGTGTTGGACAGTTTTTAACCCAGTTTCAGCATTTTGAAATCTCTACTGTTTTTTTTTTTTTAATGCAAACCAAAAATTTTCACTTTTTTCCTCAGCATGTTTCAAAGCACTAGTGATGTGTTATTTATGAACGATTCATTCTTTTTGACCGAGTCTTTAACGTGACTCAGAAGAACAAGTAGTCTCAGAAAGTGATTCGTTCATTTTCTACTAGGCGCGTATGCGCGAATCTTCGTAAAACCTCCGTAGGTTATGTACAGGAAACAGAACTGAGTCGTTGCCTCTTGAGTCTTGGTCCAAATCATTCGTTCTTTTGTCACGTGACTCCCATAGACGCTATGCAGTGCAATGACTCGGACCAGAAGATTTGAGAGGTGAGCCGCTCATTCTGTTTATCATAATGACTTTAGCTGCATGGTAATATTTTCGCTACTGGAACTATAGCCAGAATTTGTGTATGTAGACGTGTTGGGGGTCTGTTTATTGAAAATGTAACATTTTAGTTTATTTCTGATCAAAAAAATGAAATGAACTAAATGACTCAAAAAAGATTTGTTCATTTGATGAACGAGATTCAAAGAACCGAGTCACTAAAATGATCCAAACTTCCCATCACTACAAAGCACCGCAGTACAGACGCTCTGGATAAGGATCGTCTGCCATATACCATCAATGTAAATATAATTGTAACTCCATTTCCCAGAATCTTATAAAATCAAATTTTCAAAGTACAACCTGATCTGTCACTTGCCCCTGTTCGCAATCACTGATTCACCATAAATACACACCACAAACTATGGTTCATTATAAAGTGACACTTCTACAATAGATAATCACCAGTGCCTTTATTGTTCAGTGCACACACTTATTTTGACCCTGTTTGTTTAGGTAATTGAGTTGGTGCTGTGTCGTCTAGTCAGTAAGTTATTCATCTAAACAAGTGCCTGTTTACAAATTTGTCTTTGCTCTTTGGATTTGTGCGCTTTGTCATTTGCATTAAATTCTTGTCTGTACAGAAATCACAGAGTTGTATTCAACTCCATCCCTCAAAAACTGAAAATGTGCACCCAGTACACACGTACTGTATATAAATAGAGTTTATTAGTCAATATTAATTTTGGGGGCCTAGAATACAGACCATGATTTCTAGAATAGAAAATAGTCCTGGATTTTGTTCCTAATAAAAAACAGATAGCATATACAACGGTCAGACATAACCTTATGACCTAATATTGAGTAGGTCCCTCCTTTTGCCAACATAAGAGTGATGCACTGTGTGTCCTGACACCTTCCTATCAAAACCAGCATGTTGCCAGTTTACCGGGTTTTCTTCCTTGGACCACTTTTGGTATCCCCTGACCACTGCAGACTATGGTAGACTAACATCCCACAAGAGCTGCAGTTTTTGGAGTTGATTTAGTCATCTAACCATCACAATTTGGCCCTTGTCAAAGTCAGTCGAATGCTACCGTTTGCACATTTTTTTTCTGCTTCCAGCATATCAACTTTTAAAAAAAAAAAGGTTCCCCTCCTGCCTAATACTGTATATCCCACCCATTTCCAGCCGCCACTGTAATGAGATATTGAAAATGTAGCCACTGTGATAAGGGCCAAATGTGTAATGGCTTGACAACTGGGTCAGAGCAACTCCAAAACTGCAGCTCGTGTGGGATGTTCCCAAGCTGCGGTGGTCAGGACATGCCAAAAGTGCTCCAAGGAAGGAAAACCGATGAACCGGCTACAGCATCATGGGAGGCCAAGGCTCAGTCCGATCCATTAGAAGAGCTACTGTAGCTCAGATGAAAAAAGCAATGCAGGTTCCAATAGAAAGATGTAAGAACATATAGGTCATTAAAGGTGTAAGAACATATAGGTCATTGATGTTTTGGTGGCAAATTGGGGGCACTTACTTAATATTAGGCAGGTGGTTATAATGTTATGGCTGATCAGAGTATTTACATTCTTTTTTATAGGGTTTTATTCTTAAATAAAAAGGTTAGATAAGAAATCTTTATATACGGTATATATATTTCTTTTTATTATATATATTTTTTTTATGAAGAATCTTTTTTGCACGGATTATTAACATAACACACTAGGGTAACACTCATTTGTTCTTTTTATATTTTTTGGAAAAAAAATAAATTAGCATTATCCTAGTGTGCATGTTATTATTTAAATGGAGCATAGGGCTATAAAAAAAATTAAGGTATTATAATTGTATGAAATCACAACAGTAGTATTGGCGGTTGTCTCGATGTAAACACGCGCACACACACACAAAAAACAATAAACCCCAAAGGCCTCTTTTTGGCAATGCTGAAATTAGCCATCAATTAAAGATCAGCGTGATGTGGGTAGTCTGTGCCGGGGTAGCTCTGGCTGTGCAGTGCAATTTTACCTCACTCAGCAGGATAATAGGCTCCATTAATCACACACTCCAGCTCGCCACCGTCCGGTCCACACACCCGCCCCCAACACCACCACCACCACAATAAAGCCAAGAATTAATAGGGCCGATAAAGCAAACAGGAGCGGAAAATTCTGCAACCAAATGACCGTGTAAAGTGTTACAAATGCAAAATGCAAATCATCGCAGATTTAAACACTCCAAAACACACACACACACACACACACACACACACACACACACACCAAAGGTAGGTGGGATCCATCAGTGAGACAGCATATCAGCAAAACTAATTGAGACAATATTGCCTATTTAAAGGTGTTAATGATTGCCTTAGTAGCAAACAGTTATATTCCAAAAATACTTCATATACAGGATACATGTACAGCAGTGCCATGCGAAAGCCTGAGGCAGCCTATGTTTCTCTGTTTTAATTGTATGAATATTTCATAATAGTATTTTAATCACTGTATGTTTTGCTCGCATCTGCAATGTCTTTACACTCGACCAAAAGCAATGCAAAGCTTTTGTTCTTTTTTTTTACCTGATGCCAGCCAAAAATGTACACTTTTTTTTTTTTTTCTTTTTCTTTGCCAGGCCTGCATATTTCAAAGTGTCTCTGTAAGCTGCGCTGCCAAATACGATTAAGGTACATATAAATGTAAATATAATTGCTATTCAATTCCCTCGAATCTTCAAGCACATTTTCAAACTACAACCTGATCTGTCACTCGTCCCTGTTCCCAGTCACTATAAATAAACACCACAAACCTCAGTTCATTATGAAGTGACACTTCTAGCTAAGTAGGAGTGCCAGTATTTGACTAAGCGTTTACTGTTCAGTGCACACTACTTATTTTGACCCTGTTTGTTTAGTTAATTGAGTTGGCGTTGTGTAGATTAGTCCGGAGGTTATTCGTCTGAACAACTGCCTGTTTACGAATTTGTCTTTTTTGTGCTTTGTCATTTGCATCCAGACTCCTGTTCGTACCTGTAAAAAGAAAAATCACCTAACTGTCCTCACCTCCTGCCACCAAGGACTGAACATGTGCACCCTGACCCTGACACATACAGTATATGAATAAAGTTCATTGGTCAATATACATTTTTGGGGCAAGCTCTGATGGCTGAGTCGACCCGCAACCCACTGGACCTGTGAGCACACTGTACCACTGGGTCATGAACGTCTTTTGTGAAATTATTGCTGGTTGCAGGCGGCTTGGTCCATGACTGACCAAGCACGTTTGGAGGAAACGTCATCTATACATATAATAAAACTGTAAAGTTGGCATGTATGTACTGTACATTGAAGATATTTATGAAAGAATCATCACGATGGTTTTTGAAATCATGTAAAAACTACTAAACTTATTTTAATGGGCTTTTCACAGGCGTATTTGGCTGAGGTAATATATAGACTTGAGGTAACATACAGTATAGGCTTTGATTCATCACAATCGGCCCACGGGAAGAGAAGATGTGCAACTTTGAAATTTAATGGAAAACGGCCTTATATCATAAAAAAAAATTTAAAAATTCCTAAATACAGTACAGACCAAAAGTTTGGACACACCTTCTCATTCAAAGAGTTTTCTTTATTATGTTCTTTATTATGTTCTTTGGTCCAAACGCGTCTCTTCTGCTTGTTGCCTGTCCTTAGCAGTGGTTTCCTAGCAGATATTCTAGCATGAAGGCCTGATTCACACAGTCTCCTCTTAACAGTTGTTCTAGAGATGTGTCTGCTGCTAGAACTCTGTGTGGCATTGACCTGCTCTCTGGTCTGAGCTGCTGTTAACCTGCGATTTCTGAGGCTGGTGACTCGCATGAACTTATCCTCCGCAGCAGAGGTGACTCTCGGTCTTCCTTTCCTGGGCCGGTCCGCATGTCAGCCAGTTTCTTTGTAGCGCTTGATGGGTTTTGTGACTGCACTTGGGGACACTTTCAAAGTTTTCCCAGTTTTTCGGACTGACTGACCTTCATTTCTTAAAGTAATGATGGCCACTCAAAACTCCCTAAGCACCGGAAGAACATGCAAACCCCATGCACACAGACCAGAGGCAGGAATTGAACCCGGACCCTGCTAACCACTAAGCCATTTACTATAGTTATTAGATGCTTTCTTTTCTGAGAGTTGGAGACGAAAAGTAAAGTTCTCCCGCGCTGTCTGCTGTCACTGCGCTCTTCTGTCCCATTTATCAGTCTAGGGCTAATATAGTACATCATGGTTTTTTAATTTGCACATATCAGAGTGGGTCGGGTTGGCTTTTTTTTTACTGGGTCGGGTCAGGTGCGGGTATGAGAAAAGCCTGACCTGGGCATCATACCTAGCCAAGATTTCTCAAATACCTTGAATAGTCCTGGATTTTGTTCCTAATAAACATTATATATATATATATATATATATATATATATATATATATATATATATATATACCACTTTATCCTGCACCCTAAAAAATGTTGGATAAATATTGGACCAACTACGTGCTGGGTTAATTTAAAGCAGCAAAATGGGTTATTTATTTAACCCAACAATCCAAATGCTAGGTCATATTTAACTATAATGCTGAGTTAATTCTACCTCACAAATAGGTTTTTATTATTTTTATGTTTTACATTTCTATGGGTAAAACAGTTTAAACGGTTAAATTACTTTGATATACTGTACTGGTCTATTACACAAAAAAAAAAGCTCTAAGTTTTGCAAACTATACACATATGCAATAAACAACACCCAATTAATTGTACAAATCATAGAAAAATATTTATATTTATTTTTCAAAAGCACAAGATCAGAACAAGTTAAACAGCAACATTATTATGATGCTATTACTCACTAATGCCTGAGAGCAGTGCTGGTCATTATCTCCCAACATCAGGATGTAAGGGTACGGCCTCGACACTTCAGCCTGCTGGAGATATTCCACAGTGTTGGTTCATACCTTAGAGAGAAAGAAATGAAAGAAAGTAAAAGTTTATGGGAAAATCGAGTGGGTTGGCTGGTAAGCATATTTGTAAGAAGATTAGTGTTTTGTAACACCCCCGCTTTTTATATGTGGTTGCTAACGCTAGCAACCTAGCTAAATGCTAGCATCATGCTGGCACTACAGTTAACAGTTTAGCTTTCATTCATCACTTCACCATCTTCATACAACCTGCAAGCATTCTACAAAGAAAGCTAAAAAGCTCAGACATTTTTGCAGTTTCTTTCATACACAGGTGGGGTTCTTTGGTTTGGCTAGCTAGCAGCCATTGTCAGATAAACTAGCATGCTATAGCACAGACCAGGCTGAAAGTTTGAGTGTAACGTTAACACGGTAACAGTCATAAATGTTACATACAGTGAACAAATTCAGTCAAAGGTGAGTGAAAGTGTGTATACAGACCTTATATTTAACATTTAAATTTTCTCTTAAATGTGTGAGGAGGAAGACAAAAAAAAAAAAAAAGACACGAAGCTGACACAGCCACTGAATACACCTGTGAACTTCGGGGGGAGGGCCGGTCCTGTCTGTGATGTTAGCTGTCACTAGATAACCCAACTCCAAGCCAGCAAACTGGGTTAAACAAAAAGTACCCAATTCCCTGTAAATAACCCAAAAAAATTACCCAACAGAGGCAACCCAGCGTTTGAGTAGTAAAAACAACCCAGCAATCAATCGCAGGGCACACACACACACATACGATTTGAGAGTGCCAATTAGCCTAATCTGCATGTCTTTGGACTGTGGGAGGAAACTGGAGTACCCGGAGCAAACCCACTAAGCACGGGGAGAACTTGCACCCTCCATGCACACAGAAACAGGAATCGAACCTGGACTCTGGAGGTGTAAGGCGACATTGTAATAATACTTCATAGTAATATTTCAATCACTGTTTGTTCTGCTTCTATGACTGTACTTGTTACTGTTAGGACACTTTTCCCCATACTTGACCTTCACAGATAGGGTATCCCATGCAAAGCAAGTGCTCAAAAAACTTCCATATATATATATAGTTCTTTTTAAGCTTTTTCTCACTTTTTTTTAATGCCTGCTACCACTGCACTGAATAATCCGTCTTAGCTTGGTAATCACTCAATATTATTGCTACACCTCAATGCCTTGTGTGATAAGATTTATATTCTATGTATTAACCTCTAATAAACAGAGACTATGTGCCTTGTGAACCTGTCTCAGAGTTTCCTTTTCTCACTGGGCAAATATCTCTGTGGCCACACTAGAAGAATGTGAGCAGCAGGGTCATAAGCATGCACAGCTGTTTCTCATCTCAGCCAAGCCAGGGTCATGAATGAAGAGAGAGAGAGAGAAAGAGAGAGAGAGGGAGGGAGAGCGTTCGATGCTTTATTCAAACAATTCATATAATTCAGACCTAATTTTGAATGAATCTATCATTCATTCATTCATGCATTCATTTATTCTCAGTAGCCACAAGCTGTTCATACACACGAGAAAATTAAAAATTATTACATATTCTGTGTACAGTAGCCATTATAAATCCAGCACATGCTAAACTGATGCACATATGGCACTCATTTTCATATATTGTACTGTGCAAAAGTCTTGAGCCTCCCCTCATTATTCATATTTTGCTTCCAAAGAACCAGACTTTATTATATCTTTAATGTACTGTGGGATAACAGTTCTCTCGGCTTCCCAATGATCTTTGCACAGTACTGTATATACAGGTCCTTCTCAAAAAATTAGCATATTCCGATAAAGTGTATTTTTTTTTGTAATGTACTGATAAACATTAGTCTTTCATATATTTTAGATTCATTACACACAACTGAAGTAGTTCAAGCCTTTTATTGTTTTAATATTGATGATTTTGGCATACAGCTCATGAAAACCCAAAATTCCTATCTCAAAAAATTAGCATATTTCATCCGACCAATAAAAGAAAAGTGTTTTAATACAAAAAAAGTCAACCTTCAAATAATTATGTTCAGTTATGCACTCAATACTTGGTCGGGAATCCTTTTGCAGAAATGACTGCTTCAATGCGGCGTGGCATGGAAGCAGTCAGCCTGTGGCACTGCTGAGGTGTTTTGGAGGCCCAGGATGCTTCGATAGCGGCCTTAAGCTCATCCAGAGTGTTGGGTCTTGCGTTTCTCAACTTTCTCTTCACAATATCCCACAGATTCTCTATGGGGTTCAGGTCAGGAGAGTTGGCAGGCCAATTGAGCACAGTAATACCATGGTCTGTAAACCATTTACCAGTGGTTTTGGCACTGTGAGCAGGCGTGTGCAGGAAATGGGCTGCAGGTCCGCATTCCCCAGGTCAAGCCACTTTTGAACCAGAAACAAAATGCCTGAAGTCCAGTGCCAAGTACCCACACTCAGTGATGGTCTGGGGTGCCATGTCAGCTGCTGGTGTTGGTCCACTGTGTTTTATCAAGGGCAGGGTCAATGCAGCTAGCTATCAGGAGATTTTGGAGCACTTCATGCTTCCATCTGCTGAAAAGCTTTATGGAGATGAAGATTTCATTTTTCAGCACGACCTGGCACCTGCTCACAGTGCCAAAACCACTAGTAAATGGTTTACTGACCATGGTATTACTGTGGGATATTGTGAAGAGAAAGTTGAGAGACGCAAGACCCAACACTCTGGATGAGCTTAAGGCCGCTATCGAAGCATACTGGACCTCCATAACACCTCAGCAGTGCCACAGGCTGATTGCCTGTCATTTCTGCCAAAGGATTCCCGACCAAGTATTGAGTGCATAATTGAACATAATTATTTGAAGGTTGACTTTTTTTGTGTTAAAAACACTTTTCTTTTATTGGTCGGATGAAATATGCTAATTTTTATAGGAATTTTGGGTTTTCATGAGCTGTATGCCAAAATCATCAATATTAAAACAATAAAAGGCTTGAATTACTTCAGTTGTGTGTAATGAATCTAAAATATATGAAAGTCTAATAGTTATCAGTACATTACAGAAAATAATGAACTTTATCAGAATATGCTAATTTTTTGAGAAGGTCCTGTACACGGGCCCCAACACCTCACTGTACCTGCATGACTGTCAGAGCTAGAACATTCTGAATTGACATGCACAGTTCACCTCCATGCTGTAATTGGCTGGATGTTGGTGGTCTACATCATTTTCCCCCATGCTATTTACGACGCCTAGGGAAAACCTGGTCCAAACTTCACTTTCTCCTTTGAGCAGCTACATTACTGGCAGCTCTGTAATGCGAGGAGAACATTGTCAAATATTAGAGGAAGCTATGGAAATAAATGGAAATGCAATACGTTGTGCTGTGTATGAAACTCTCCCAGTGCAGCTGCCCTCTCTGGAGACTCCTGCTTTATTAGCATTGCAACATAGACAGTGCACTGCTCTATTTTATAGTCAGTCTGTGAGCCCGTCCAGCTCTGAACCTTTTTCAAGGCTGGCATGAGTGCTCTTTCCTGTATTAATAAATATGACTGGTCTGCTCCTCATGCTTTGCCTGCCAAATGCCACGATGAGATTTTTAAAGGCTCAGTTTGTTTTGTTGTTGCTGTCACATATCACCAGAAATACGTATTTATGTGTTTATAAATGCTTTGTTTTTCCTCTGGCATCATGTTCAAAGAATGGGAAGAAAAACGTATTTTGCTGGGAACAAGAATACAAAGACATCCTCAATTCCCAGAACAGATTTTTAAAATATCATTTGGAATGCAAAAGTCACAGTTCTACTGGGACTGGCAGGCACTGAGGCTATGCCTTCTTTACCAGGACCTGAGTAAAGGAAGTATGAGCAATACATACAGTATAGCCACAACTCCTATACTGCTTTACTAAGGTCACATCTCCACTGGTATTGCCTGGTATTGAGGCAACACTTTTTTGAGTCACTTACTCAGACTGACAGGCAACAGGCCACAATTCAGTTAACTGAATTAACAGGCAATGATAACATGGTGTCTTTACACTGAGACTACACCTCCTTTTGACATTTACTGAGTATGATGGGCACTGAAGCCACACCTCTTTTAGCATGACTGACTGGCACTATGCCCATACTTCCTTTACTGCAACTAACAGGCAGTATGGGCATATTTCTTTACCACAACTGACAGGCAATTTTTCCATGCTTCCTTTACTGTGACTAACAAGCACAATGCCCATATTTCCTTTACTGTTAATGACATGCACTATGGCCATACTTCCATTATTGCGACTGACTGGCACTATGCCCACACTCTCTTTACTGTGACTGACAGGCACTATGACTATACATCCTTTACTGTGGCAGGCACTATGGCTATACAGTACATCCTTTACCGTGACTGACAGGGACTATGGCTATACAGTACATCCTTTACCGTGACTGACAGGCACTATGGCTATACATCCTTAACTGTGGCCGGCACTATGGCTATACAGTACATCCTTTACTGGTGACTGACAGGCACTATGGCTATACGGTACATCCTTTACCGTGACTGACAGGGACTATGGCTATACAGTACATCCTTTACTGTGACTGACAGGCACTATGGCTATACATCCTTAACTGTGGCCGGCACTATGGCTATACAGTACATCCTTTACTGGTGACTGACAGGCACTATGGCTATACAGTACATCCTTTACTGGTGACTGACAGGCACTATGGCTATACAGTACATCCTTTACTGGTGACTGACAGGCACTATGGCTATACAGTACATCCTTTACTGGTGACTGACAGGCACTATGGCTATACAGTATATCCTTTACTGTGACTGACAGGCACTATGGCTATACATCCTTTACTGTGACTGACAGGCACTATGGCTATACAGTACATCCTTTACTGGTGACTGACAGGCATTATGGCTATACAGTATATCCTTTACTGTGACTGACAGGCACTATGGCTATACAGTATATCCTTTACTGTGACTGACAGGCACTATGGCTATACAGTATATCCTTTACTGTGACTGACAGGCATTATGGCTATACAGTACATCCTTTACTGTGACTGACAGGCACTATGGCTATACGGTACATCCTTTACTGTGACTGACAGGCACTATGGCTATACAGTATATCCTTTACTGTGACTGACAGGCACTATGGCTATACATTCTTAACTGTGACTGACAGGGACTATGGCTATACAGTACATCCTTTACTGTGACTGACAGGCACTATGGCTATACAGTAGATCCTTTACTGTGACTGACAGGCACTATGGCTATACATTCTTAACTGTGACTGACAGGGACTATGGCTATACAGTATTCAATTTTCAATTCAATTCAATTCAATTTTATTTCTATAGCGCTTTTAAATGGTCATTGTCTCAAAGCAGCTTCACAGAAATGAAAAGAAGACTTATGGAAATGTATATATGTGTAAGAAAAATGTGACTAGATAATGAGATTGTCCCTGATGAGCAAGCCAAGGGTGACGGCGACTGTACATCCTTTACTGTGACTGACAGGCACTATGGCTATACAGTACATCCTTTACTGTGACTGACAGGCACTATGGCTATACAGTACATCCTTTACTGTGACTGACAGGCACTATGGCTATACATCCTTAACTGTGACTGACAGGGATTATGGCTATACAGTACATCCTTTACTGTGACTGACAGGCACTATGGCTATACATCCTTTACTGTGACTGACAGGCACTATGGCTATACATCCTTTACTGTGACTGACTGGCACTATGGCTATACATCCTTTACCTTAACAGGCACTATGGCTATACATCCTTAACTGTGACTGACAGGGATTATGGCTATACAGTACATCCTTTACTGTGACTGACAGGCACTATGGCTATACATCCTTTACTGTGACTGACAGGCACTATGGCTATACATCCTTTACTGTGACTGACTGGCACTATGGCTATACATCCTTTACCTTAACAGGCACTATGGCTATACATCCTTAACTGTGACTGACAGGGATTATGGCTATACAGTACATCCTTTACTGTGACTGACAGGCACTATGGCTATACATCCTTTACTGTGACTGACAGGCACTATGGCTATACATCCTTTACTGTGACTGACAGGCACTATGGCTATACATCCTTTACTGTGACTGACTGGCACTATGGCTATACATCCTTTACCTTAACAGGCACTATGGCTATACATTCTTTACTGTGACAGGCACTATGGCTATGAATCCTTTGCTGTGACTGAAAGGCACTATGCCCATACTACCTTTTCTGCAACTTACATGTACTATGCCCATATTTCCTTTACTGTGACTGACCGGCGTTAGCTATGCCCATACTACCTTTACTAAAACTGACACAGATCCTACACCCTGTATTATATGTACTGAGATAAGTACAATGAATTAGCAAATTTAGTCCCCCATAACCACATTGGACTTCAATCACTAGCACAGTGGTATTTGTGCTCTTCTCATGATTCTCTTCTCATGATACTTCCCATCAGTCTTTTTATAACTTTATTTGGTTAAACCAGTCAGGTCTAATGTTGTCTAATGCTGATGTAGTCTAAAAGCCTGTTTTGCTCCAGGCTAATGCTAAAAATGCATTATCAGTGAGTTATGTGACTGCATACCTTTAATGGGCTTCATGGTTTCCATATCACATTTTTTTTTGTTTATTTTTTTGTAATGTTTGCTGTCAATCCTAGTCATTTACTCTGAGATTAAAGAGAGCCGTGCTGCTGTCAGATTACACTGATTTACTGTCACTTCAGATCTCAGCTGGATTACACTTAAAGCTCTTGTGTGACTGTATCAATGCAGATCTGAAATGTTTGTTATTTCATACGCAGTTGTCAGACTAGCTCCTAAGCCAACCCAAGCCACAGTCTGACTTCTAAGTAAGATTCGCTGCCTTTTTTTTTGGAGTCTTGGTATAAAAAAAAATTTTTAAGATAAATTTTAAAGATTAAAGTAAGACAAGACAAGCAAAAGTAGCAAACTGTTGTACTCATAGAATATTAGTTGGATTTTAGAACTTAATTTTACCTGGACATGTAAGATAAGCTTTGCAAATATCAGTAATGAAGTTCTATATTCATTAATTCGATATATATTCGATTTATATTTAATAAATGCTCTGTGTTTTTTTAAAGCCTGTGCAGTAAAATAAAGTAACCCACCATTCAACAAAATGGGCTAAAATATAAAATATCGAATATAAAATTACTGAATTTAATATAATCTTAGATTAGATTACATCACTACTGCCATAATTCTGGATATTTGATTTGCAATTTGACATACTGTACATTCTTCCTGTTTGGTATTTACTGTTGTTCATCTAAAACATAGTTGTGGCAGAAACAAGCACGTCATTATTGGTATTCCATTAAAAAAGTAAAATCTCTTGACCTTTCCTTTAGGATTTTAAATACGGCACTTGAAGGCATTTCAGCTTTCATTTATTTCCTCACATTACCAGTGGGTCAGAGGTTTACATACACTTAAGTACTATTTGGTAATATTGGCTTTAAATTATTTAACTTGGGTCAAATGTTACAGCGAGCAGTCCACATGAGTTGCTGTAAATTTCACCTATTCCTCCTAACAGAACTGGTGTAACTAAGTCAAGCTTATCAGCCTACTATACTGGCTTGCACAGATTTTTCAGTTTTGCCCACAAATGATCTTTTGACATGATCCACATACATTAATCTTCCTTCCTTATGATACCCTCTATTTTGTGATATGTACAGTAAAGTGGAACCTTGGATTGCGAGTAACGTGGTTTACGAGTGTTCCGCAAACCGAGCAAAGGTTTTTAATAAATTTTTAATCAGAAACCGAGCAAGTATTAGTTTACAAGCGCCGAGTATCATGTATCACGCATGCGACTCTTATTTTGACACCGAGCGTCACTCTCTCACTCACCTATGCGTTGGTTGTGAAACTTAAAAAGTGATTCCGTTGATATGCGCACATGCCAGTCTCGGAGAAATTTCTTTTTTTGTTGTGTTTCCGTTGTGTGTGTGTGTTTGTGTGTGTGTTTGTTGTGAAACTTAAAAAGCAAAGTGGGGTGACGTTGCAGAAACTGGGGGTGAATTGTAAGGAAATTAGGTGACTGACAGCTGGATTTGGCTATCCGCGATCAGTATTCTTAATATAAGGGCTGATTGGTCGTTGCTCGGGGTGCGTCACGTCCAACTTTCCCCTTTTGTGTCCGTGTTTTCTGTGGCTACAGGTAAGCGCGCTGTGCTGCAACAGGTGGTAATTTTAAACTGGCTGTGTTTTTTTAAGCATTTTGTTTTGTAAATTTGTAGGCCGTTTATCTGGATGTCAGTGTGTTTTTGGCGCTGTTTTAGTGGATCTAGTGACTGTTCGCCTGTCAGGTATGTGCATAGGCATTTGTATAAATTCCTATTGTGCTAGCGTTGTTGTGTTGCTAACACTGTTGCATGCTGACTAGGTGTGCTTCCCTGTGCTCCATTGTGCTATCGGTGGGCTGGTCGATAGATCTGTGCCTGTACATTTTTTTATTCGGTGTGATACTCTGACGGTAAGAGTTCTACATGTAATTATAAATCGTGAAGGAAACATATTATGATTAGTAACGTTTTCTTTTCGTACTTGTTATAGGATTCTCCCTCTCATTTCATCTCAGTTTATTCTGTTTGGTATCATAGACGCCACCCTTGTTATTAAAAAAGGGGACTGCTTGTCTGATTCCTATGGTGTTTGGTGGCTGTTTTACTTTGTGTACCTGTATGGAGAATACGACGATCGCTTTGCATTAAAAGAAGATACCTGCTCTGTCTTTTGCTTTCTTTTTGACTGATTTTGTTTCTTTGGGTTTTCTTTTGGTCATACTTCTGTAGGAGTAATGTTGGTTTCATTAGATTTTCTTCTCTTTGGTTATATCATATACTTATACCCAATTATTGTGTTATTTTTCTCTATTTATGTCACTTGCTTTGTATATTGTTTATTTGATTCTATGTACTTTAAGTTTGTTGGAATTAATTTGTTCTTTTTTTTAGTTTCACGTGGTAGATTGTCTACCAGTAGTTTTTTTATTATTTATATTGTATACAGAGTTAATTGTTTATTTCTTTTTGGTTTATTGGAGGAGCTGGGGTCCAACGGGTGAATGGATCTTCCCCCTTGCGGAGGTGGTTCTTCTTTATTGTGGGGTATGCACCTTTTCGAGTGTGTGGTAGTGTGATCTGAGTGCACTTTGTGTGTGGATGAGTGTTTTTCTAAAACCAGACTCTGTTTGTTTCCTGCCGTTGGAAGCCTCAGCCCTGCTGGTATTTATATTATTTATTTGTTTGTTTTTTTTATATTGAAAGTTGATTTTTTTGTTAGTGTACATATTTCTTTTTTTTGTAATTATATTGTTTTTATTTAAAGTGTGGGTCTTCTGCGGTGCTTTTGACTTCGTACGGTCTATTTTAAAAGTTTTTATTATAGCTGTAATAAAACATTTGTATTTTTATATTTCACCCACGTCTCTTGCTTTCTTATTTGAGCGAATCGAACCTGTGTGCTTAAATTGTTCCCTTTTTGGGATTGAGTATTGTTCCCTAGAGTTAATTTCTAGGGTGGCATAGTTTATTAATAATTGATTATTTAATTTGTATACTGTTTCACAATTGTACTGCTCCCACCACAGAGGGAAGGGGCTAATTCCACACACACACACACACACACACACACACAGCGCCTGCGCGCACCAACAGAAACACTTATCTGTCAGGATTTATTTGTACTTTTTTTTTAAAGGTAAAGTGCAGATTAATTTGCTTTATGTTAATTTTATAGATTGTATTAATGATTTTTATGTATTTATTTTTTGGGGCTGTGGAACAAATAATTTGAGTTTTCATTATTTCTTATGGGTAATTGTGATTTGGTTTATGAGTGTTTTGGAACACTAGCCCACTTCCGGATCGAATTATGCTCGTAATCCAAGGTTCCACTGTATATGATGCTGCCACCCCCATGCTTCATGGTTGGGATGGTGTTCTTTTGTTACATCTTCCACCTTTTTCTCCAGACAATGATGGTCATTATGTTACATTTTTCTTTCATCAGAACAGAAGACATTTCCCCTCCCCAGAAAAGGTATTTGTCTCCATGTGCCACTACAAAACATATCCTGGACTTTTTTCTTTTTAATGCTTTGGAGCAGTGACCTCTTCCTCGCTAAGCAGCCTTTCAAGTTATATCGATATCGGTCTCATTTTTCTGTTGATATAGATACTTTTGTACCTGTTTTCTTCAGTGTCTTCACAAGGTCCTTTGCTGTTTTTCTGCGATTGATTTTTACTTTTTACTCCCACCTAAAAACAAGGGGTATGATGGCTGTGTCGTCCCATGGTGCTTATAAAATGTGTAGTATTGTTTGTACAGAGGAATGTGGTACCTTCAGGCATTTAGAAATTGTTTTTTAACAATGAACCAGACTTGTGCGCCACATTTTTTTTTTTTTTTCTTCTGAGGTCTAGGCTGATTTCTTTTGATGTCCCCATGATGTCTAACAAAAAAATAACCCTGAGTTTGAGGATACTGTTTAGGGTAGTGTTTAAAATACTGTCCATCCACAGTCATCCAATATGTCCAAATAATGTCAATTAGCCTATCAGATGCTTTTATAGCCATGACATTATTTTCTGGAATGGCCCAAGCTGTTTAAAGCACAGTCAACTGAGAGTATGAAAACATTTCACACACTGGAATTTGGATATGGTGAATTATTAATGAAATAATCAATCTGTAAACAGTCGGTGGAAAAATTACTTGTGGCATGAATAAAGCAGTTGTCATAGCTGCATTTGTAACATGAAATCTGTGAGTGGAGAGGATTAGTTAAACCTTCTGTGGCCGTGGGTAGGATTGGTCAAACCTTCCGTCAGAATGGGTGGTCAAACCTGTTGGTGTGGGCGGGATTGGTCAAACCTTCTGTAGGAGTGGGTGGAGATGTACTGAATAAGTGCCTCTAGTTTAAACATTCAAATATGCAGATATAATCTAAGCTGATTTATAAATGGTAAAAGTCATAAGTCAAAGCACTTATGACAGTAAGGGGGCAATTTGAAAGTTTTTTTTTTTTCTTTCTGCTCACTTTTATTTTTTTAATCATAAATTCATCATTTGTATAAAATAGCATGGAATTGCCTCTGTGCTTACTGAGTGGGTGTTGTGCTTCAGTTTAAAATTGTATTTTATTCTTTTTTTTTTTTTTTTTTTTTTTGAATCTCTGGTCTCAGTCATATTATCAAAGTACTCTGTACTCGTGCTCCCTAAGGAAATGTTTAAACACATCATTTACCTGTTCTCGTTTCCAAACTAGTTTCCTTCACTTCTGCTGCTCTATGTAGGTCATCAACATTGTAAAGTCTCCACACAGCAGTACATGTTCATTCCTGTCTAAAAATATGAAACCTAGTATATAGAAGCTACTGAAACTTATTGAAATCAAAATCCCCTATGACCACCAGTTCACTAGTCATACATCACATTCTTAAGGATGGCTTGTGTTTTTTGTATTTGGCCTCTGTCTATTACAAGTGACTTTGGAGTCACATTCATACTTGTGTTACCAATGACCACAGGATTGTTTAGTCTCGACTCTGAGGACCTGCTTTAGTGCAGTAGTGCTGATCTACCATGGCCGTGAAGTCTACACTCGTCTCTGTTGACACCATGAACTTTCTTCTTCCTTTATATTAGGGGTCATTTTACATATATTAACTCTATAATTGCTCTGCAGCTATATGTCTCTCTCATACATTATGTCTCTCTAATTTCTACCCCTGAAGTTAGTTGTTAAAGCAGTGTGAAAAATGTTGATCCTATCAAAGGACCTTGTATCATCTGGAATTAGGAATGTTGTTTATGTGTAGCTCCTACTATATAATTAATAATTTTAGATGAATATTGCTATACTATTCTGCTATGGATTTACAGTAATTAACCAGCATCAGATTTGCCAGCATGGCAATGTATTTCTTTTCTTTTCTTTATTTTTTTTTTACTGTATTTTAGAATTAGAGCACATTACAACAATACATTTATGGTATAATGCAGTATCAAATGCAGTGCCTTCCAGTATCTACAGTACAGTATTATTGTTTTATATAATGTAGGTCTAGCTTGTTTTTTATTTCAGATATCAATGGTATTCTTCATTACAGTACTGGCAAAATGAAATGCAAAGCGGTTTTTAAACATTTATTTATTTAAGGTGAAAAATTGAATTTTGTGATAAAAATTATATTTTGTTACAAAATTAAAATTATAATCACATCATAGCTTTTTTGTATGAACTCTAACAGCGATAGGACATGTGGACATTGGTGGCTCAGTGGTAGGTTTCTCCCCTGCCATGTGCAAGGTCTGGGTTCTATCCCCACCCAATGCCCAAACCCCAGAATGCATTGGCGGTCCCAAGCACAGATAAAACGAGAGGGTTGCATCAGCAAGGGCATCTGGCGTAAAACCTGTGCCAAGTTGTGTGTGGATCATATGGTCCACTGTGGCGACCCCTCCACGTCAACAGCCGAAAGGCTACCAAAAACAACTAACAGCTATACTGTAGGACCTATCATTTCCTGTTATACAGAAACTTGCATGTACAAATCTACAGTATGTTGACATAATAAACTCTGTTCACTCATTGGATTCACTGCCTTAAACCTTGCTAAAGTTGCTTGATAAATTAATCACATAGCACTTGATCGTCAGTCTGAATTGGCAAAAAAATAAAAAATTACAGAAACCATTTCTAGAGCAGGTTATATGAATTATAAATTGTCTACCTTTAGCCCTATAGCATGAAACATCAGGGTTACTCAGCAAAGAAAGCTGGAAACGGAGTGAACAGTTTATTCAGGACTAAGCAAATGTGTGAAACGTAAACTGATGTCCAACAATCTGTGGAAAGAAAAGTACAAACATGAACTAAAAAAAAAAAAAAAAGATTGTCTCAGTACTTACAATTGTTAATTACAACTTACCAAACTATTAAACTTTGGAAAAGTAGACCAGAACCTCACAAAAGCTTTAAAAAAAACTACACACACCACTGGCTTGTCTTATTAAAATAAATAAATAGGCAACAGATTAAGAGCAGCTTTGACAGATGCAAATGCAGATTAGAGTGGCTTTACAGAAAACAGAGCTGGCATAAAAGTCTAAGATCAAAAGTAAAGCAGAATCATAACTACAGTATAGGTCAGTAAGTGATCAGAGTAATGCACGAAAAGAAAGAGGTAATACCAAAACCCAAAAAGAAGAAAACAGAACAATGTCAAATTACCAGAATAAGGCTTGGAAAAGTCAAGTGTGACCAAATACTTTACAATGAGTCCAGAGTAGGTGTGCAATAGTAGAACTCTATGAGGTCTCTATGACAACGACTACTACGTGACTACAGTATGTCGTGCAGTGTTGGGAATTGCTAATTCCGGCTGACTAAGGACAATAAATAAATGCAATTTTAATATAATAAAAAAAAAATGTAATTATAAAAAATTAAAAAATTAAAAAAATTTTTAAAAATTCACTTAATTTTTTTTTAAGTGAAATAAACATTTCTGTTATCACCCAAATGAGGATGGGTTCCGTGTTGAGTCTGGTTCCTCTCAAGGTTTCTTCCTATTTCCATCTCAGGGAGTTTTTCCTTGCCGTCGTCGCCCTCGGCTTGCTCATCAGGGACAAACTAACCACAAACGTCCATAATTTCTTTTTAATTCTGTAAAGCTGCTTTGCGACAATTAAACGCGCTCTACAAATAAAATCTAATTGAATTTATTTGAATTGAATTTCTTGATTTGATCAAATGTCTGTTTCCCCTCATCGCATCAAACACTGCAGAATAAAATACTTTTAAAAAACGAAAGGGAACAAATAATCAATCCCAGAATGGGAAGCCATTACAGTCCCATAGTTCTGGATGAAGAAGGCTGAAAACAGAAAACTCTTGTATATCATTCTAACATTATACTGTTTAGGGAGAGACAGTAATATATATTTTCAATTGGCTGCAAATTTACCGTTAAAAAAATAAGTTACAGTGTAATAAACTGTAACTGGGAGCGCCGCCATTATTAGATATGACCAGTCTATTAAGCGTTGCCTATATTGAGTGTAAACTGGCTTGTTAGCATTATCAAAAGGACATCATACTCATTTGCTCTAGTTTTCATTCATAGATTGGGTTGATAGTGCTCACTATAACAGGTAAATAGTTTCCTGATTACCGCTGCTGAGCGCTCTATGCTTTAGACCGACCGTGAATGAAACTGATTGTTTCTTGAAAAACAAACTGTGATTACAATCAGGTTTAGAGCTCTTTTTTTATCACAGTGTGGCACTCAATCAAGAGAATTTATCCATGAAAGATTGCAATCAGATTCAGGTTAGGAGCACTAATCAAACCAGTTATTTTTTCCGGAGAAATCCATGCCATGTCTGCATCCCCGGAGGAAAAAACAAAGCAGACATGCAGTAATTGTAAGTGCATTGAAAAGCCTGCAGGAGCGGAGACATGTCTCGGTAGTGGCCTGTGAAAGAAGGTGAAGTGTGGCCTTTGTGAGAAACGGCACCTGGGGTTCGACATTAAAGCAGCTGTTGTGTTTCTACTGTAGGTGAGGAAAATGCAGCCCTGTTCTTTGTAGGCGCATGCGGGTGAGTAGACGAGACAATATGTTCAAATTCGCATTGAAATGTAAGAAATTCCCGTTCTGTAGAAATACAGGCAGTCGAGCAGTCAGCATGTCGACACACAAACGTGTGAACGCCTAGATCTGGATCTTATCCAATACATTTGGCTGAGATACAACATGGTGGCATGGACTTGTGGGTTTTATAGACTGACCCACCCCGTTGTTAAAATGTTGTGAGCACTTGGCAGCTTTTTGGGATTAGAGTTTTGTTCTTTTTTTTTTTTTTAATCAGGTGATTTTTTTTTTGTTTTTTTTATCTAAACCATACATATGTATAATTAGTTAATTAATTAATAAATTAATTAATTAATTATTATAATATGAATTACTATATTAATTATTAATAAATTAACTAATTGATTAATTGATTAATTAACTAATGTATAATTAGTTAATTAATCAATTAATTAATTAATTAATAATAAAATTTAGTTTTTTATTTGGGCCACCACCGAATGAGTAAAAAATTTGGAACGGGTATGGTATGTATCCTAAAAATTCATAAAAGAAAAAAGGTTTTTAAATGGCTAGTCTGTGGCTGAGTGTAAGTACTTAAATGTTTAAGTATAAAATCATGGGATATTTTAAGATGTTGTGTCAGGTCTAGAGATGTAAATAAAAAAAAAATGTTTGTAAAGTAAATATTTGATTCGTTTTACACCACATGACGTACTTATTTTTCACCAGAGGGTTATAATTTTGTTTTTTCGGTCCTTCCTTAACAACCAGATAAAAAAATGTTACTGGATTACCCTGAGTTTATTATTATCATAAGATGAATCTTTAGTCTCCTGCTAAATCCATCCATCTAGGAACCTCTGTGGTCCAAATAGGGACTGTAGAGGCGGGAACTGAACCCCGACCCTGGAGGTGCGAGGCGACAGTGCTAACAACAGCTCCTGCTAAATAAAGATTTTAAACCAATAACGGGCGCTCATGAATTTCTCATATGATTCTGTCTGTGTTTTTTTTTACATGGCAGAAAACTGATGGGTTTTGTTGAGGTTCTTTCAAAATGGGTTTCAGTAACATAAGTAGCTTATTTACACGTCTCCTCTGCCTCTATGCTCTGCCACTGTACTAAACATAGCCACCCCCAAGGGCAGAGAATAATAGCATTAAGTAGATCAAGACATTTTTATTATGGTGAAAAATGTTGTTTACTCTAATTATTTAAGAAAAACGTCGGGTAGAATGAGTTAAAGTCACCCGAGAAGTTTGTGTCCCCACAGTTAATTGGTGCAAAAATGCAATAAAGCAGCAAACCTGCATGACGTACGACGTGTTCTTAATTAACGCATGGATTTCCAATCCGACTAATAGTCTTGAAGCTTTTGTTCAAGAAAAGCTCTGTTTTTTGGGAGTGAGCTGTAAGGGAAGAACTTTATCCAGTATGAGGTTTAAAAAAATAATAATAAAATTCAAATGCTACCGATTGTTTACTTTAAAAAGTTCCACAAACTTAATTTCGAACTCAAATCGTGATGTGAGTGAAATGACCTTTCACAGCTCATAAAGCTGCCAAGCGTACAGTCCCAGACTAGACGCACTGACTCATTTCTACTCATTTCTTCACTCGATTTGACTCTAAATTTCTCTTTCTACATCATTTGATCATTTGCATTTGCATCTTCATCCATCCGTGCATTCTGGCACTGTTCTGCGCCATTTAGTCTTTCCTAACATCACATGGTTTGGATTACTGATTAAATGAATCGTCTGTCAAACAGAAACAGGAAATACATTTTTAATGGCAGTTATGATTTAGATTTTATTGTTTAACAACTTGTCTGTCAATATGGAAAAGTAAAATGCTGTTCAATTTTTTTGTTGTTGTTGTTGAAACATTCAACTGTAATTTACAGTAGCCGCGTATTAGCCGTTTAGATATGAATGACCTAGTAATCCAGCGGTCTCTACAATTCTTCGGTGCTTCATTTTTCACATTTCTGTCTCAACACAAATACAATCTTGTGTCTTTTATTACATAACTAGAGTAAATACCCATTTTTGATGGGTAAATAATATGTAGGTTAAAATGTAAAAGGTTAAAAAGCTGTATCTGTCACATACCTGCTCATAACTTCCCTTCTACTTAACATTTTGATTTAATTTATAGTGCAAGGTTCAGTTTTCATAATTTTCACCATTTGTTTGGAGTAAGCAATGATAAGTGTCTGTGTGCTGAGGATTGTTATGCCTTGTAGGTGCATTGTGGTCATTTCTGTGTCTTCTGCATACTTTGTCTATACAAGGAAAATGATCGCGTTGATTGGCTCAGTCTACGGCCTATGGCCACGCCCAACCAATATAGAACCTCAAACTCTAACAACTGTAATTAATTTTAATGTGAACCTGTTTTTTGGGGGTGTTCCTGTGGTTAATGTTACTGTAGGTGCTTACTGGCTGACCTACTCCTTCTTTAAAATCCTCAGTCATTTTTGAGCACTTTATTCCCTTATTTTCATTTTGATAAAGAGCCAGCTGCTATTACTTTATAGACTGTATGTACTGTACTGTATATCCAGGTTTAGCTTAATAACACTCCTCTATTTGTGTCATTTGGTTAAAAATATCACAGTATAGCAATTGTGTGCTTGCTTGTTGGAGAAGATAATCAAGAGAAGGGGAGGAGTGGTGTTTCGATTCAATGGATGTGACTGCGCTATGCTCTAGTTCTTTGCGTTGTAACAGCTGGTCTCACCGTCTGGACCAACTGGCACGCCAGACTACTGGGAAATCTCCTGTTGCCCCTGATGTCCAGTCTAAGCCAGATATGGGCATGAAAACTAAAGTGTCTAGACATGAGTGTGCAAATCTAGTAGCTTTAAATGTCATCAGAATCCAAAGTGTGAAATCAACTTTATTGTTTAATAAGAAGTCATCATTTTTGAGAAACATTCTAATTATGAGTTACTAATACATCATTTGAGAGGCTAAGACAAAAATTTTTATTAAAAAAAATTTTTTTTTTTAAGACTCATTATTCTGAGTTAGTGCTATAATTTTATCTTCAACTCCAGAACAAAAGCTTCAGTAAAGTTAATACCTGCCTTTCACGCACATTAATTTGCACATTGCTGTTCTTTTTTTTTTTTTTTTTTTTCATTTGAAGTGATTTTTAGACTGAAATAAATTTCAAAATGCATTGACATAACCATATGCTTTTGCAATAAGGTAGAAATGCATAACTCTATATATTTAAAAAGGAGTTATTTTGCATGTGTGAAACAAGCAATCCAATGTGGTTTTAGTAAACCATTTTGTACTTTTGGTAGGTATTAGCAAATTTGCATATTTTTACATAAAAAGACCTCCAGTAAATCCTAAATGCTCCTTTATTATACTAGAAAAGAACAGCTAATAAGTATATAGAGTATGCACCTCCAGGGTCGGGGTTTGATTCAAAAGACATGCAGGTTAGGTACAGTAATGGGCATGCTCAAATTGCCTGTAGTGTGCGCTGAAATGTATCGGCACCCCATCCAGGGTGCACTCCGCCTTGGTGTAAAACACCCCTGAGTAAAAAAAATACATTTATTTAATATATACATAAAATATATAAATAAATAAATAATATTACAAATTTTAATCTCAATGTTTCCTTTCAACATTATTAGAGAGATTTACTTCCAAACTTGTATTTTCACTTTTCACACTCTTTGTATAGACCTAAATTTCCATTATTTATAACTCTTAAAAGTGGATATGGATGAGGATAAATATTTTCTGTGTTATGGAAATGCAGACTCAAAAGACAATGATCGTAAGAAAACCCGAACAGGCGTTTTATTGTCATTTGGTGGAAACTGGTAAACAGATAATGGGAAAAACTGGATAGTCTTAACTGTCCAAATGATGGAGCTGGTGGACGTGTGCAGACAATCAGGTGAAACGAACACGAACCAGGAGACGAGACGAGACGATAACGCGGAGCAAAGTTTTGGCCAGGTGCGTTGCGGAGTCTGTTTCCATAGGTGAGGTCAGACGCTGAGTGAGGGGAAGTGAGGTGTATATAAGGTGTGGTGCTAATGTGAATCAAGTGTGGCTCAGAACTCGGGTGATTGGGAACAGAGATTGAGGGTGGAGCCTGGTGTTTCCATGACAATCTGATTGTGGAAGTGTTTTTTTTTTTTTCATTTATTTAATCTTAGCACCCCTAAAAACAATGACAATGATAATAATAATAATAATAATAATAATAATGCATCATTATTTTCTGAAATAATTTTTATCATTCCACCATTACAGTTGGATCTGCTCAGAGCCATGACCATCAATTACAGGTTGATGGCATGACGTTACACTCTCATAACATAGATGCCAGCATATTTTACATAACATTAGTAGTCCACACACCAGTGGAAGAAATGAATGAGATCAGGTTACTGGTATCAAGATTTTTTTTTTTTTTTTTTTTTACCGCTCTGATTCAAGTGGCCGATGTACGGGAGACAAACATTGTGTGACAGATTAAAAGCATACTGTAGGTAAATTAAACATGAGCAAGTGATAACTTACATAGACAGAGTTTGCTGAAAATCAGTTTTGATTAAAAGATGATCTGCTTTCACAGTGCCGGTGCATTTTAATATTAAGTTGCTTGATAGTGCTGGTTTGCAGCCACCATGCATGTACTGTATATATAAGAGGAAATGTGTTTATTAACACGTCAAAAATGGTCAGCAGAAAGTAGCTGAACAAAGTGGTACCTCATAATTAATTAATTATTAAATATCATTATTATAAAATATTATTATTATATAATTATATATATATATATTCTATATTATTATTATTATTATTATTATTATTATTATTATATTATTATTAAATAATTAATTAATTAATGCACATATTTTACCTATGAGTTTGAGATCAAGTTGCATGAACTTCAAGTCTCAGCACTAAAATTAGTGTATGATATTAAAATCTGTGCTTGATCATACTGAACCATTATTACTCCATAAAAGACAACAATAAAGTTTTTTTTTTTTTTTTTTTTTTTACAGGAGCATATTCTCACTCACTGACTCATCATCTATAACACTTTATCCTCACACGCATTCACCATCTATGGGCAATTTGGAGAAAGTCAGTTAGCCTAATTTTTACCATGTCTTTGGAATGTGGGAGGAAACCGGAGTATCCGGAGGAAACCCAGCAAGGACAGGGAGAACATGCAAACTCCATGCACGCAGAGACGGGAATCGAACCTGGCTGGGAATCAAACGCGGTCCCTTGGGTTCTCAAGGCGACAGTGCTAACCACTGACGAAGCCGCCATGCCACCCAAAGCATAGATTCTGTCTTTCATCTTCTTAAAAAATATGGGAAGGGAAACACATGTTATGTAAAATAAATTAATAATTACTATTAATATCGAGCTATTTATAGCGAGACGCATTTGCTCTTTCTCTCTGATAAAGCTCTGGTCCTGAAATCACCCCTGGGATAAATTGCGACTAAACTTCAACTTTGAACTCGGTGTGTGTTCTGTCTCATTGACAGCCTGCAACCTTGGTCACTCAACAGTTTATCCAGGTGTAAAGTATATGATGATGAATGGGGTGGCAATAGAAAAATGAACATGCCTTAATATTCTTAAATAAATTATAGACTATTTAATCTCTAATTCACTTCTCGATACGCCTCATTTCCTGATGAATGAGCAGTCACAGGTGGACTATGTGCAGTGACAAAGTGAGGACAAGTCGATACTGGAAGGTAGGACAGGTCATAACGTCAGCCATGTTTTATTTTCACACAGGCCAGGTCACGTTTCTGTAGTACGAGTGTGTCCCGGGCATGGTGTGATCCTGTGACCCATCGCTTAACAACAGCTGTGAGAGGAGATGAAACGATGATGAATTACACCGGTGGCTTAGGTGTGTGTGTGTGTGTGTGTGTGTGTGTGTGTGTGTGTGTGTGTGTGTATGAGAGAGAGAGAGAGAGAGATATTCTGGGCAAACTAATGAAATCTCACAAGACTAGATGCATTTGCTCTCTCTCTCTCTCTCTCTCTCTCTCTCTCTCTCTCTCTCTCTATACACACTCATACTATATATACACAGAGGGCCATGCGGTTGGTCAGTCGTCCCTGTCTTGCAATCTGTCCCCCTGCAAATTGGTTGTGATATCACCTGGAGCACATCAGCAATAACACCGTTGTCTATTACTTGCTCAAACACGCTCTAACCGTAAAAATCCTAATCTACCAAAGCGCTGATGAATTGTTACAGTTGTGACAGAGTGTCTGCTGTAGAGCGCATAAATGGTAATTAATATTTTCATTATAATTTGTTATCTTTTCGAAGTAACTCATTTACAGGGAACCAAAAAAAAAATATGTATTGTCATTTGAAACACAGCCTGTGTTGAAGCTTTCTATAAAGAGACGTTTATTTGACATAGAAATTCTACAATTATGTTTTTCATGTGCCTTGCTGCTTCTATTCTTCCAGAATATAATAAGACTTTAATAAATCACATGATCAGTGTTAATCTTTTTTTTTTTTTTTTTAACAGTTACAATTACACTACATAACTTGATTTGGCATGTCCAACTCCTATTCCCTATATTAAAGAGACTGCTCAAACATCATTTTATACTCCATATGAATTCAATCAGCTCATCAGGCGAGTTCTTTAGGCGAAATTTCATATTACAAAACGCATTTTCCCATATGAAACAATGTAAATGCAGATAATCCGCTCCAGCCACCCAAAAGTTTTATCAGAAATACCAATTTCCAACACTATAATTATATTATTGCATACTGTATAAAACAATCAAAACATTTAGAAAAGACATGAAGTAAAATATCAAATAAATGGCCGTTAAACTTCACTTAACCTTAATTTATGATTCCTCTTGGCGCCAGCTGCTTTAAAACCGAAGCTGAAAGTTGCTCCGTTTTATTATTGCTGACGTGCTTCATAACCTTCTTGGAATCAATAGTGCTCTGTCTAAACTAAATCTTGCACAAATGGCAAAAACACACACACACACACACACACACACACAAAATATGTAAACTCACTTCGCTTGGCTTTCCTCTGATGCAAACAAGGTGTTATATATAATGTAATTTTATTGTATATATATTTTGTATGTATTATTATATACAATATTTGCAAACTATTACTTCTGACAGAAAACTTTCTCCATACTCACAATAAAGAAAATTCTGTTGTTGAGTGCAAGAGAAGTTTTTTCGTCTCATACATTCACCCAAAACAGCTGTTCGACCACAACGCCAGATTCCAGCTTGGGCAAAAACCCAAAACTCCATACGTCATACTGACTCCAAAGCACAGTGGTGGGAGCCTTGAGGTTTGCAGTTTGCTTTATTGCACTCTAGGTTTGGCCACCTTGCTATTACAGTTAGTAATAGAAAGGATGTGAGGAAAATATGAAGTCTGGAGGGGGGAGGGGGGGGTGGAATCAGAAGCTTTAAGTGGATAGTTATAACAAGACAATGATCTAAAATGCTACAATCTATAAAATACTGCCTGAGGAAAATAACATAAGCAAATGAAAGAGAGGATGACAAGAAATGCCTGATTCAAGTTAATAGGTTTATTCCACAGTGTGCAAAAGCAGCAACTGAAACAATACAAAGTTCTATTCATGTTGGGTTTTGATTTTGTTGAAATAAATGTGAACAGCTTGATTGTAAGATGCAATAAATGCCATATTCAGACTATTCTGGCAAAATAATTTCCTCTGGGTACAAAATTATTATATTATTATTCTTTCAATTTACCAACTGCTTTATGTCACCTTTTTAGATGCGTTGCATTTACATGTTTTTGGCAAACTATCGAAAAAGTCAATACCTTTTGAAAATCCAGTTACATCCTGTAATCAGTGAAGTGGGCGAAACAGGGGCTGCCATCAGAAAACTAAACATGCTCACTGGTTATTTTGAAGTTTTAGCTAATAAAAAGGACATTTACACTCTGTTCCTGCAACTACAGTTACCCGGCATTCATGGACTACAGGTACGTTCTGCTTAATGTCCACAACACATTCTGCACAATATATAATGATGTGAGTCGGATATCATGAGAATACTATGTTATATACTTAACAAAGCTATGTGGGATACTGTAGTGTATCCTTCTGTTTCACTCCCACAATCCCACAATAATGCTTCTATGAAGACCAAAAAGAAATAATGTATGTATTTACTGTATATATATTTGCGCGCAATACTAAGTACCCCTATAATTCGATCGCTTGTACAGCCACCTTCAGCACCAATCACTTGAAGTAAGCTTTTCCTGTATCACTTTGTCAATCTCTCACCTTGTTGTGAAGGGATCTCGGCTTATTCTTCTTTCAAACATTGCTTCAGTTGATTGAGGTTTGGGGGAATTTGCATATACTGTACACAACTCTCCTATAGTCCTGCCAAAGCTGTTCAACTGGGATGAGTTCTGGACCTTGACTAGGCCATTCCAAATCCTTCATTCTTTTATATATCAGCCATTCTGATTTACTGATGTTCTGCGGATCACTGGATTGTTGCATGATCCAATTTCGACTAAGCTTTAGCTGTTACAGGACAGATGGTCTCACATTGGCTTCGGTATGCGCTGGTATACAGATACATATTATGGTACACGTTTATTTATTTATTTATTTATTTATTTATTTTTGGCTTTGGTTTTTGGTTTCATCTTTGTTAAATAAATAATGGCACAGTGAAAAAAAAGTTATATGTTGTTCGTCTGAGGTTGTGTGTATGTCTAATACTAAGACTCTCTATGATCAAAGGATTTTTATTCTGTTTTTACACAAAAACACATAGAATTGAAAGGAATAAAACTGTAACCTCAAATTGCTTTCCTCATCTCCAGCACTGGTCTAGTTTGTAATATAGGCATTGCTAAGACAGTAGGTCTCATGCTAGAAGCGATATAAGAACAAGTTTTCCTTTTATTCTTCTTCCTTTTATGTTTACTTTAACCCATTTTTCCATTTTTTTCTTTTCTATGCATTTTTGTCTGAGATTTACCAGATTTACGTCCTGTTTTAACAATTCTGTTGCATGGACATAGTTTTAAAATTAAGAAAATACATAATATAATCAAATGTAGAATTTTTTTAAAATGTTTTTAGAGGAATTATAATGATTGTATGGTCAGTTTATTTGTGGATTTAAAAAGATGCTATTGGTTAACTGATCCCAAATAAGACTATAAAAACCCTTGGATGCTTGTGCGTGTTCTGCTTCTAAATGGTTTAAAAATTGATGTTAGAGGCTTTGGCCATACAGAGTTTATTCAAAGAGCATGTTTTTACAGATTAGCTGAGCTGTATACTGTGTATATATATATATATATATATATATATATATATATATATATATATATATATATATAAAGTATATATATATATATATATATATATATATATATATATATATATATAAACTTTATTTAACAGGTGATGGAGGTTATGCCCTCACTCCATGTGCTATCAAACGATGTTTTTTTTTTTTCTCTTAAACTGTGTGTCCTTTGGCTGACACGGCATTCACAGCATCATATACCTTCTGCCATTGCTTCATTTTTTATTTACTCCAGTGCTCACACCCCAGCAAATCGCATGTTTTTTTAAGTTTGTTCTCAAGCACTTCCATTTCACTTCTACTGCACCTCACCATCTTAAAAAGAGAAGTTTAACCGGGTGTTTCTGCATGAGGCACAATTACTGACGGAGTTACTGAATTATTGGAGGTGTTATACAATAATAATTCATTTAATCAAAAAATATTCATTTTAATAAAAATACAGGGCAGTATGTTTTTTCTTTTCTTTAGAATGATATGAACTTTCACTGCTATATTATTAATTAAAGCCTTTAACTGCACAGCTCTATGCTTCGATTAGATTTCTGCCCATGAGGCGTTTTAAATAAATGAAATGAACGAATTTACATTTTAGATGGTGTCAGCACTTGATGACTAATAAGCCTGTGCTGTTTTCAGCTTCACGCTGTGCAAAACAGGGACGGCTTCCTCAGCAAGAGAAACAACACGTTCCGTGTTGATATTCCTTTAAATAATTGTGCCTTAAGGAACGGTGGAGGATCAGTCTAATGAACAAGGCATTTCATCTTTTTTTCTTTTTTTCGTTTTTTTCAAAATTCATCCTTCCATCTTCTATCCACCATACCATCTTTTCGCTTTAATAGAGCTGTATAGTTTCTTTAAAAGCCTGATCGATAGCACACTCTGTACCTTCATGACTGTATCCATCACTCGCTGTCGGCCATGGAGCTTCCTTCGGCTAGAGACGGAAAGCAGAGTGAAGGTGAAGATGATATCTCAGGGTTATAAGTGTCTAGCCAGGCTAAGATGATGAGACTGAAGAACACGCGCTCTGTTATTGAGCTTTTCTTTAAAAGGCCATATAATAGAGCAACACTTTAATCGCTCTCAGCCCTCGCCGCTATGATAACACTTAGATTTTTATCCTTGGCTTCAATAAAAACTCGCAAATATTGCTTAAAGCAAGTAAATGATGATGACTCATGTGGAGGTGGATTGTTCTGCAACGCTTTCTGCTTTCACTGCACCAGTATAACATACAGAAGGCAGCACTAGGGCTCAGTTAGATTCTTCGCTGGTAATCAAGAATCTATCAAATACAGCACTGTGGAATTGCCAAATCTGACCGATCAGAGGGTGTTGATTAATATTCTATAACAGCAGGTCAAAAAGATTTATATTAATTTTCGCTGTTTAACTTCTTTTTTTTTTCCCCATAGTAACATCTCATACACAGAAGCACTTACATTTCAACTGACTATTAGCATTGTAGACAGATCAGCGCATTATTATTATTATTATTATTATTATTATTATTATTTTTATTATTATTATTATTACTACCACCTTCATGCGTATGACTGTTCATAGTTTTTATGACATTCCACAGCATTTACAAATATATACTGTAAATAAACATTTATATATAAAATACATAAAAAAATTATATAATATATATAAATAATATATTAATATAACTCTAAAGGAATATAAAATATGACATCATTCATTGGCTTTCCCTTTTGTTTTAATTGCAGTTATGGACAGTACTAGTGGGCAGGGGATAGATGAGAAGAAAGAGGATCTACTGAAGAAATGCTGATCTGTGCAAGTCTTTTAAAAGATAAAAACAGAAGAAACTAACGTGAAATACAGTACTGTGCAAAAGTCTTGAGCCAGCACTAATTTCTTCATGTTTTGCTTCCAAAGAAACTTGTATCTTGTATTTTGAACGTAGTCTTGAGGAATAGTTCTGAAAGCTTCCTGAAGGACATTTGGCCTCTCATTTCCGGCTCATTTTCAGTCCAGTCCCTGTACCCGAGCAGTTTCAGAAGGATGCTTTTTTTGTTTGTTTGTTCAGTCACGCAATGACCTATGAATCTTTCAAGCATTAAACAAAAAAAAAAAAAAAACATTCACCTTAAGGCATGAGCCAGGGAGAAACAGGTGCGGATGATGACAGATGACCAGGCCGGTGATTAGTGTACCGGTGATGCTGAACGCTGAGTGGTTGGACCAGACGAGAGGGGAAATGAGGTCGCTGCTGAGGCTGTTTCATACTGTAAATAGCCAGTTTTTTAAAATTGTATCCTTAATCATTTTGTAGTTTGTCGCATTTAAAAATGTATTCTCATTTCTTCAATTTAATCTACATCATTTACTTTAATTAAATTTTAATAAAAAGAAATGAGGCATGGCACTGTACTGCAGTTCATTTTTCAGACGGGGAATTTAGTTCAGGATTTGAAGATGTTGAGCTATGAATGTGACCCAGTTGATTTTAATTTGTGTGAACTATAAACTTGCACAACGGTGCCCTGGATGAGGTTCTAATGCATTGCCATGCATTTAGTGCACCATCGTACCCATTATTATGTCATACCCTGTCATACACTATTATGGCCAATGAGGAAATGTCAATGAGCCTCCCAGGCTGTCAGAGAAACGCATACAGTAGTACATAAGGGAAGCCCACCAGGACAGGGAGAGCATGCAGATTCTAACACTGGAGGTGCGAGGCAACAGTGCTAACCATGAAGCCACCATCTTTTAATGAATAAAAATCAAAATAAATAAATAAGCAAATGTGTTTATTATTTATTTATTATTTGCTAGGTAAATAAATACAATTTAAGGATGAAGAACATTTTTCTTTTGCTCTAAAATTGCTTTTAACAAGGTGAATTAACTTGGCCTTGGCGATTTGGGCAAAAGACATCAACCTATTCCTTTAGAATTGGTCGCTAAACACACACACACACACACACACACACACACACACACACACACACACGCACACACACATACACATTTTAATTCCATTCATTTATGAAACAGAAGTATGTGCGTTTTGTGTGAAAATTGGTTTAATTATTTGGACTAAATCACTTTTTTTTCTGGAGGTCACTGTACTGTACTGTATGTACTTGATAAAATACATATTTATTTTCAGTAAGTGTTGTTGCTTCCTAGATTGTTAACGAACATACAGTAACTCAGTGTCTCTGGGACAGTTCTGTGCTTTTGTGGAGGGACAAAAAAGTGACCACAAATACCATCATATACTGTACCTGTCTCATTTAATCACACTACTGTAGCTCAGTATTTATATTAATACCACATAAACAACAGTTATATGCATATTAGTCTATGAGACATCCAATTTATCCTCCCACTGTGACTAGCTAGCTCCAACTGACATTGAATTGACTGTTTACAAAAGATCTTGCTTATAAAGACAGTACCACTGTTTCGAAAAAAGACTTCTAAAAATTAAGTTTTTACATTTTAACCAAACAGAAAACCAGATCACTGTGATTCTGAAAACCTACAGTAGATATCAGGATAATGTGAGTTAAGCTAAGACCTCTTATTCTACCGATAAGCTACTTAGACATTTTAAACTTCTTCTTCTTTGTCTTTCGGCTATTTTCTTTCAGGGGTGTCGCCACAGCAAACCACCGACCTCCATCTAACCCTATCCTCAGCATCCTCTTCTCGCACACCAACTAACTTCATGTCCTCTTTCACTGCATCCAGAAATCTCCTCCATAAGTCCATAAATCATCTCCATAAGTCTCTAGACCTCCTGCCTGGCAGTTCCAACCTCAGTATCTTTCTACCGATATGCTCAAAATCTCTCCTCTGAACACGTCCAAACCACCTCAATCTGGCCTCTCTGACTTTATCTCCCAAACATCTAACATGGGTTTGTCCCTCTGATGGACTCATTCTTGATCCTATCCATCCTTGTCACTCCCAAAGTGATCCTCAACACCTTTATCTCTGCTGCCTCAAATCTGCCTTCTGTCTTTTGACAGGCACATTAACTGTAATTAATGAACATTATTTTAGGCATGTTTTGGGTCTGGTTTCCATGGACTAACTAATTCTCTGCAGAAGGACACCGCCAGTCAAACATTTGGACACACCTTCTAATTTCATGGTCTTGGTGTTTCCTCATAAAGCAATGCAAAACACTGCTGAAAGCATCCACAATATGCAATAATCTCTTTTAAACAGTTGATATTGAGCTGTGTCTGCTACCTACTGTATGCTTCATAACAGCTCTAATCCGAGGTGCTGTTAGTTAATTGGTGATTTTTGTGACTCTAAATGAACTTCTGCTATGCAGCAGAGGTAAGTTTTGGTCTTGCTTTCCTGGGAAAGTCTTCATGAGAGCCAGTTTCATCACGGTGCTTGATGGGTTTTTGCAAATGCACTCGACACAATACTGTTCTTGTAATATTCCAGAACAGCTGACCTTCAAATAGCAACAGGTTGTTGTTGTTGTTGTTGTTGTTGTTGTTGTTGTTGTTGTTTTATTCAATAAAGCAATATGTGTTATTTCATAGTTTTGAAAAATTCCAGTCTTGTTCTAGAATGTAGAAAATTATTCCGAACTGGAACTGTATATGTGCAGTTAATCATAATGTTTACCAAGTTGCGCTCGTTGCACGTTTTTTTTTTTTTTTAACCACCTACCAACATGATTATTACTTAAATCTAGAGATAAAGAAAAATGACATGTTTTTGTCGCACCACTTGCTGGCTCAAAGGCCTCAAGCAACAGCTACTGTATTATCACTTATATGGAGAAATGACGTTAGTTTGTCTAGCTAGCCCAGGCCAGGACAACACAAATTTAAAGAGGCCATATCCCTGACAAGTAGTCTCAACCTTACTGGCGCACCCTGTAATAAACATGCCATTTCAGAGGCTTATGTATTGACAAGTATGATGAAAGCTGCAAATACTCAAGGATTAGCCAGGCCACAAAGTATTCCCTTGAGTCTCACAATAATGGCAGTGTTGCTGGCAAATGAAGTCACAGCCTGCAGCTCATATGAGTCACTCTTAATCCAAAGTGTTTGTTCTTAGGTTGTTGTTGTTCGTTTTTTTTTTTTTTCGGTTTGTTTTTTAAAGACCAGCATTTATCACCCACAGGACTTTGAGCTACCAGAGAATAAACGACTTGATCCGTTCATATTAGCCTTAATGCTTGGAACTTCAGATCCTTTTGTCAAACAGGACAGACCTCTTGTATTGATGAGGTGTGTGTAGACTCCTGTAGGGCTTGTCTTTTTTTATTGGGACTTCAATGAAAGAGACCATCTCTGGGCTGCGCTGCCTGAAAATGTCCCCCTCTAGCTCTTATTTCTTGCTGATTCACAGAAATAAATTCAGTGCCATAAAAGCAGAAGTGAAAGTAGAGATAAAATGTTTTGACATCGCCTCTGGGCCTACGTATCTGCCTTTGTCTTGCCCTGTTTTGTTATGGCACCCTGTGTAAACTTATTAATGAAGACCATCTATATACCGCTTAACCAATTAAAATTAAATTATCCAGTTAATATGCCAAAGGCTTACTCGGTACCTTGCAAGTTTAAGTAAAAATAGGCATTGCAATGAATAGGAATGATATACTCATTCACTCACTCATCATCTATACCTCTTTCTCCTGTATACAGGGTCAACGGGGGGCCTGGAGCCTATACCAGGAGACTTAGGTGGGGTACAAACCACGGTCAATTTGGGATCACCAATTATCCTAATCTGCATGTCTTTGGACAGTGTGAGGAAACCGGAGTACCCGGAAGAAACCCACCAAGTACGAGCAAACACCATGCACCCAGATTCGGGAATCGAACCCGGACCCTGGAGGGGCAAGGCGACAGTGCTAACGACTAAGAGCCCAGCCGTAGCAATTTGGTGGAGCTTGGGACCTTCCGATAAGGAATCCAACACACTAACTATGGAGATGCCGCTGCCCTGCTTACCTCAGGCAAGGATACATGAGTGCCTCTCAGATTCAGGTAATAAGACAAAGACTTTCGCCTTGTCAGTTTTCATTGTCTTTAAGGCCTCTGCGCCTGTCAGTTTCAGTAAAGAAGGTGTGGCCTTTGTTCCTTTCATTCTCAGTTAAGGAGGCGTGGCCTTTATGTCCTGTCAATCTCAATAAAGGCTGTGCAGCCTTAAAAGAAGTGTGAAACCTCTGTGGTCACATGTCATGACCATAGCATTCTAAGGAGGACCTCCTCACTACAGAAATAGTACTAAGTCAGGTCTCGTCTCTCTGTGAGTATCTTGTCCTCAGCAGCCTGTCATTTGTCCTTCAAAAACAGAATGCTCGTCAAAGAATCAAGGAGTCCTTTATGTTTTAATAACCTGGTCAGTAACGAAGACAAAACAGCGCCTGTGAAGTGTCTCTGATGGCTGTGAAATTCTGTCTGACTGTAGGCTTTTTTTTGTGTCAGCTAGCCGGTGTTGCTGCAATGCGTGCTCATTTGACTTACAGAACAGCCCCATTACTAATTCACTACTTCTAATCTTGTGCAAAAATCTTCGACTATAATTCTTACCAAGTGATGCCTTCAAGCAACTGAGGCCACATGTGTAGGCATTTATGCTTTTCTTATGGCATTCAGAGACAGTTTCTGGACAGTATATTGTTCACAATAAAAGTAAAGTTCTTTTTGTAACTTTTACCTACTGTAGGACAAAAAAAATAAATGCACATATGAGATGTACAGAATATATAAAACCACATTTAGTAAGTCATATTACCGTAGCCTCCTCATTTTATTTATATCATGTTTCCCCTGCCTTTAAAAAGGGGACTTAATGGCTCCTGATTGGTCCTCTTGAGTGGTAAATTAAGGCATCAATTCACTCTATCGCCTGGAGATTGCAAGTTCGGTTCCCAGGTGACGCAGGCATTCGCAGCCGGGAGTCCAGTGGGTGTATCATGCTGAGTGTGTAACGCCCTTCCCCAGTGTTGCATGAGCAGCAGTTCAAATTCAAATAGATGCATCCAGCTGGCATCATGTGATAGACTGGTACTGTGGTTGTCGCCTTGATGAGACGTGCCCTAACAGATTTGGGTAGAAAATAAGGAGAAATAAAAACACTTAATAGCCAGATAGTAAATAATGATAGTAAAAAAAAAATTTTATCCATTCACTCCAAGCAGATCCAATATTTTAATATTTCTTCTTGCATTCCAACCACAACATAATGTTTTTCAAACTTTATGTTAAGAAATTGCATATGTTTAAATGAATATGTTTAGTGGTTAACACCTCCAGGGTCAGGGTTTGATTCCCACCTCGGCTCTGTCTACATGGAGTTTGCGATGGATTAACAGCCCATCCAGGGTGTACCCCGCCTTGTCTCCTGGCATGTGTATTATGAGGTAGTATACAGTACACTATGTAATATGTTGTAGTACTGTATATACAGTAGTGTGTTTCATTTTTAGTATATCATGTGCATTATGGGTTAGTATACAGTATACTGCCATATAATGCAAACTATATGCTGGTCCTAAGCCTGCATAAATTGTGGAAGTTTGGAGAAACTTCTTTAAAAGTTCACATTTCTTGAAAATGTTTCACATGAAAAAGCACAGACACGTTTTGAGTAGTCGAGATATTGATGACGCAAATAGGGCAAGTCCCTCGGGAACCTTATCAGCTGATGTGGCCAACAAAGAAAGGAACAGACTTGCACGTCAAGAATCCATACGAGATTGGAACGCGGAATGTCAGGGGCATGAATCGATGAAAGATTGATATTTTCAAGTGAGAAATGATGAGGCTTAACATTGACTTTTTAGGAATAAGCGAATTACATTGGACTGGTGATGTGTTTTTCACTTAAGCGGTTTCACGGTTTACTATTCTGGCCATGGGAAGATCTGACAAAATGGCATAGCACTTATTGTGCAGGAAAAAAAGATAGCAGAATCAGTGGAACATTTCAACACCAGTGACAGAGTGATGGCCATCCACGACCTTGGAAAGCCATTCAAAATCACCCTCATTCAAGTTTACATGCCAACCACAGACGCATCAACAGATCAAACAGTTTTATGCTGACATCCAAGCAACAACTGACCAAACACCAGAAAAAAAAAGAACATTGTGTATATCATTGGTGACTTCAGTGAGAAGGTGGGCGAATCTAAAGATGCCAAGATTGTGGGAGACTTCGGTCTGGGAGAAAGAAATGACGTGGGAGACTGGCTGATGCCAACAGTATTCTGCCAACAAAAGTATCTGCGGATACTTCTGCATCATCGTTAAGACAGACCAAAAACACGTTCCGTACAAGTAACCAACTGAGTCATGCCAAATGCTCTCTAACGACAACTTCAGAAGTGCAGAAGAAGTAAGAAAATCAAAAACAGCTGGAGACAGAGATGAGACGACATGACTGATTAGCAGAAGGTGAGGAAAGACAAGGAGCCCTATTGAAATAACAAATGAAAAGAAATGGAAGAGCTCAGTAAGAAAGGTCACACCAAGCCTTTCTTCGATCAGACCAAAAGACTTAGAACTCCTTTCACTGCGAGAAAGGGATCCATAAAAGACAACGACAGCAAGAGTGTATTAAAGTTGTGAATTGAGTTGTCACAAGAAGGCCTGGACCGTTATTGGGTAGTGCACAATACACTGTGTATTATGGGGCAGTTTATAGTGTGTATTGGGGTAGCACAGTATATAGTCTATATTACAGTATGTGGGGATATACAGCTTGTGGTTCATGTATATATGTACATATACTGTATATTATGTGGTAGTATACAGTTATGTATTATGAGTAGCCCAGTATATACTGTGTATTATGGGGTAGTATATAGTGTGTGTTATTGGGTGGTACGCTATACAGTATATTTTGTATTTCTTAGGGTGTACCAGCAATTGGAGGTAAAATAAAATAAAATAAAATAAAAAACAGGTAACAGGGGCTGATGCCCAGTTCAAGTGGATTTAGTTTTTATTACCAAGGTGCAAAGATTTGTCTTCCCAAAAGAGTGCAAGATGTAAAATTACCAAACAAACAAAAATAAATCAATACTATTGACAGTTTTTACAAGGTAAAGTTGACTATGCCAAAAAACTTTCCCCACGTACCAAATGGTCAAACCACACAAACCTACTCTCCACTCTCTTCTCTCTCAAGATGGCTGCTTGAAGCCGTTTCTCAACCTGGGCTCCGCCCACTTTGGCATCTACCATTTTCACTGAACTGTCTATAAAACATTTCAAAAACAGTGTTATATAACACAACAGATTAAATTACATACTGGGGTTACTGTAAAGTTAAGACCTCCATACATCATTTACCAACACAAAAGGAAATTCAGTTCATGTGGAGGTAAAAACGGCGTAACCAGTCGAAGGGTGTACATACCCTTTACAAAATAGAGGTCCATGGCCTTCTTCTCCAGACACCACTTGTGATGTCTTTGACAAAAATCTGCTGTGCAGGCCTCCGAGTGGCGCAGTGGTTAAAGCGCTCGCCCTATCATCCGGAGATCGCTAGTTCGATTCCCGGGCGGTGCTGTAACCTCTCGCAGCCGGAGGTCTAGAGAGAGCTGATTGGCCGAGCTCTCTCAGAGGGGAGGTATGAGAGGTACTTAGTGCTCTGACATTAACCATCTACAGCCAGTCAGGGGCGTCTGTGAGCTCACGCAAGCGGAAGGAGCGGATAGCGCTGTCCTCCGAGTGTGTTACGCTGCCCCCAACGGTGCGCGAGCGAGCAGTTCGAAAAGATGCGGTCGGCTGGCGTCACGTGGTTCGGAGGAAACACATGATAGTCTTCGCCCTCCCGGCTGAGTGGTAGTAGCCTTAATGTGGGAGCCCCCTAGTGACGGGGAGGAATTGGACACAACTAAATTAGGGGAGAAAATCGGGGAATCTGCTGTGCAATTTTGCGTCCCAGACCTGTAAAGTACATCGAAACTAAAAGATTGAATGGCCAGGAACCACCTGGTGATTCGGGCATTGGTGTCTCTCATCTGTCCTAACCAGACAAGAGCCTGATGTTCAGTCTCTAGCCGGAGCTTACATCCAAGTAGATAATACCGTAGTGAGTCTAATGCCCACTTGACAGCCAGACACTCCTTCTTACTGTTACTGTTCAGTACTTCATTTCACGGGGGAGGAGTTTCCGACTGATAGAAGTAGGCCACAGGTTTACTTTGCTCCTGCATCTCTTGCAGAAGTACTGTACAGCCCCAACACCCTGTTCAGAAGCATCGGTCTGCACTGTGAAAGTCTGGACTTTGGAGTACTGGCTCCTTACATAATGAACTTTTCAGGTTTTGAAAAGCTTTTTCAAAAGCTCTTTTTCGGTTGGCTTTTCTTTTTTAAGTTGGTCAAGGCAACTACCCAGGCTGAGAAGTTCGGTATGAAGCGTCGATACCAGCCTATTAGCCCCAAAAAAGATCAGACCTGTTTCTTTGTTGTAGGTCTTTCTGCATTTTTAATAGCTTTAACCTTTTCAACTTGCGGCCCAATTATTCCGTGTCCCAGCACAAAGCCCAGGTACTGAGTTTCCATCTGTCCAGCAGTATTATTTGGTAGAATATATTGTGTCTTATGGGGAGTACAGTATATAGTGTGCATTTTGTGTAGCACAGAACTGTATTTTGGGTAGCAATTGTGTGTTTTATGGAGTAGTATATACTGTGTAATGGCATCACGTTGGCTTAGTGGTTAGAACTGTCACCTTGCACCTCCAGGGTCTTGGTTCAAGTCCTGCCTTCGTGTCTGTGTGTATGGAGTTTGCATGTTCTCCCCATACTTGGTGGGTTTCCTTGGTGGTGTTCCTCGGTTTCCTTCTGCATTCTGGTTTCCTCTCGCAGTCCAAAGATACAGCAAGCACATTACTGTAGGTTAATTGGCATTTCCAAATGTCCCATAGTGTGGATGTGTAAAATTGACTGGAGGTCCTACCACCATCGAACAGTACAATGTATTTACCATAATTATTTAGATGGATGGACATTCTGTGTATTCTGGGGTAAATTTGGTTATAGGGTATCATATGATTAATTACACCACAAGGGACTTTACAGTAATTTTATAGCTGGTCGGTCACATTAAGAAAAAATAAATAAATGAGTTATTTTTAGTGTAGGCTAAAATTGTAACACTTGAGTTACTCTACTCTATATGCTACATGGCTTCTGCTGGAGGGCAAAAAAAGAAATCTTTTTAATTCATTTATCGATGTAGAATGTTCCCCGTAGGGAAGAATACTGCAGATGAAAACATTTTATTGTCCTACACAGTCATATCAGAGCATTATTCTGTGAGCAGCTGAAAGTTTGATTTCATTTGTATGATAAAATATACTCTCATGAGTTTATTTTGCCCTACCTTTCATAAAATCAGCTTTGCACTTTGCCAAGGCACAAAAACAATTTCTCATTGCTGCTTTAAGTTGCTTTCTACCAATTCTCCCATGACGTCTACCCCGCAGGATATAAAAAGTCACTATCCCACACTGAACTGCAGTAAAATTTACACCTTTGAAGAAGAAAAAAAAAAAAGCGTGATGAAGAAACCCCCTTAAAACAGCCTTATCTGATTTTCAATATTCACAAACAACCTCTGGAATTAAGAAACCCAGACTGTATATATATATGAACCTATAAATGTACTAAATTGGTCTCTTAGTTGTTCTTGTTGCACTTCCATTTACTTAGAGTGGAGGTGAAATAGCTCCTAGCTCAAGCTAATTTAAAGTCAACAGCCTGTTGAGATGCAATAACACGAGGAATTAATGTGTTGCCTGCTGAGGTTGCGCAAGCTTCATTATCCTTTTGTTACAGGAGAAGAGAAAAGTCAGCAAAGGACGATGTGTCCAGCCGAATTATCTAGTTTAAACAGTTGGATCACATGTTTTATATATATATTGTTCAAAGGCATGATAATTACACCGTCATTTTGAAAAATTGTTACGAATTGCTGAATCAAATAAAATGTCGTGGCACATTTACACAGAGATAATGACATGAATCCGCAAAGAAGACCACCTTAATATTGTCTTGTTCACTCACATTTGGTGATTTATACTGAACCCACCTATGTGTATAAAGATAGATTCAGGCTATACAACATGTACAACTTTAAACAATAAATATGAATATTATTCATAAAACTGACAAGTGATACTGTTATTGTCTTGGCCTTGCACATCTTTCTATCATTTTTTATTATTTTTTATTATTGTTTTGTGCAGCCTGTACGTTTAGTATGCTAATTAAGCCCATCCTCCCCTGCATGGCACTGAGGTCACGCGACCTGAGACCTTATTAGGATTTTGCTCAAAACAACCATCATGACAAACACAGAGCTAACTTCTAAAAACAAATTTAAATAAATGAATGAATAAATAACGGAAATCTGCCAGGAAAAATCTTCACTTGTTTGCGTTTCCGACATTTTGTTTGTTTTTCATTCCTCGTCACATGACCGTTTGCATTTGCATGTTCATTCATGTTCATTCATGTTTGCCAAAGATGGGCATGTACACAGGATCAGCCTTGTCTGTGTTCAATTATTTCCGTGTTTATACAACAGATTGTATTTGCTTTAGTGACTTTATTTAATTTTTTTTCGTTTTTTTTTTTTTTTCGTTTTAACACTGAGAACTGGTCAGATATGTAAGAAATGCATCAAACATACAGTACAATGCAGAACAATAATGCTGGGAGAATTGAGCGCTGAAGTGATTTTTCTAGCTGCGCACATTAACATCACTCACTGAATGCTCTGCTCAAAGTCTAATGAGCTCCCAGTCCGAACTGTTTGTGCATTCTTGTATGGTGAGCTGCTGACTGTACACTGTTTTTCAGACCTACCGATTGCAGTAACACACATCATACAGTATGTCTGGGGTCACACCCCTGGTCCACATTGCCTCTCTCTCTCTCTCTCTCTCTCTCTCTCTCTCTCTCTCTCTCGTATTTTCCCAATAGAACAGCTCATTGTGTGCAACGTACTTGTGCATGTCAGTCCAACTAAGGGGAGGAGGTGTGGCCTGTCAAGTCATATAGGCCTTTATTGTCATCCCAGCCATATAGAGTGCAGTGAGATAAAATAACATGACTCCTGGTCCCAAGATGCATGTATGACATACACAGAGCTGACAGGAAATAATTAAAGTTCAACAGGAGCAAGAAGTGTGTATGGAGGGAGTATGGGAAACACTAGGGTGAGTACACACGGGGGCAGGCAGTAGAGCATAAATATTCTTATCAGAAAAGCATAACACTATAATGATATATTATAGGAACTACAGTATAGGTGCAATTAAAATAGAAATATATATATGCATAGAAATGGAATAGACAGTGCAGTGCTGTAAAGAGTCGGTACAATGAAAGTGCTGTCGTGCTGTAAACAGCACATTAGTGCAGCCGATGAACAAAGTGACCCATCTGTCATTAATGATTTAAAGTCTGTTACTTGGATCACAGGGTGATGTGTATACTGTAGGGAGGGGCCGCACAGTGTTTTGGAGTCTGACAGCCTGGGGGTAGAAGCTGTTACCCAGTCCTTGAGCGGATGCTGCTCAGACATCTTACGGCTTGCAGAAGGGCAAACAGATTGTAGTAGAGGTGAAAGGGACGGTTCAGAATCCTGGCGGCTTTAAGAATGCTGTATGAGTGGAAAGCATCGTAACTGTTTTTCCTAATGATGCATTTAACTGTCCGCACTTGTGATTGGTCTGATTGCAGTTCCTAAACCAGACAGTGAAGCAGCTGGTGAGGACGCTCTTGATAGTGCGCCTGCAGGGCATAATGGGCATCGGTGGGGGCTCGGAGGGGCTCACTTGGCTAAAGAGCTTCTGTTCGTTCCCCAGATGAGTGTGCATGGTGTCAGAGCCAATAAACGAAGAAGGTGAGGTCAGTGCGTGTGTTAAAGGGATCCTTTTAATGTCCCTCAGTCCTAGGGAGAGGGGTGCGGCCCTAGCACCTGTCAATCTCAGGAAGGAAGGTGTGGCCTCTGCGGCTCGGACCAAGTGAAAGAGGCACGAATCTAAATGTACTGTATTCCATGCGAACAACTTAAGATTGTGGATAATTATATATATTATATTGTCTGTTAAAACAGTTTATTTGCTATAATTGTTATAATTTCCTGGGTGTCAAAAAGTCCATTTAATGTCTTGCAAAATGATTCATACTTATTTTATATTCATATTATTTTAAGTTTGTCACTTTCTTTACATTACAGTGAAATTCTTTCTTTGCATATCCCAGTGTAACTGGGGTCAGAGTACAGGGTCAGCCATGATACACAGTCCATAGAGCAGATAGGGTTAAGGGCCTTGCTCAAGGGCCCTACGGTGGCAACCTGGTGGAGCGAACCACCAACCTTAAACTCTGTGCTTTAGCCCTCCGAGCCACCACTGTCCACTAAAGCGCATCCTGGCAGCGGTGGGATTCGAACCCACGTCTCCGAAGAGACTGGAGCCTTAATCCAGTGCCTCCTACGCTACCTACTGGTAAACATAATGTTTTTTTTGTTTGTTTTTTTTTAAAAAGCTTTTGACAAAGTGATTGAAATCATTCTCATGGCTCGATCAGAAAGCCAAATCGTTTAGTTTGCTGTAGACTTATGGACAATATTCTTAATAGACATTGAACTCATGATGTCACGTGCATGTTCTCGATCACTGATGACGTCGCATGTTACAGAAATGTGAATACTGATAAATATATGAATAAATATCAAATCGAGTCAGGTGTTACTCTGTGTAGTGTTACATCTGACATGACTGTTACTGATAGGCCACATTCTGGGCCAGAGGAAAAAAAAAAAAAAACTCAGAAACAATATATTTTCTTGTGGTACTTGTGTATTTTCACCTGGTTTCACAATAATACATTTGTTACCAGTCAGTCGACCATGAAATTTTAAAATCTTATCCACAAAACAACCACATGAAAGGCGCAGGAATAATAGCATAATAATATACAATAATATCATGGTTTCCCCTATCAAGGAGAATTTTGGGGAAGTGTTAAAAGTCTGTGCACAAGCCTGACCTGTAGTTTGTTTTCTTTTAATAGTTTCCTTCTCAGTGGATTTTCTACTGTACCATTTCCCTTATGATCAATAGGATTTTAGATGAAATAAGGAGCTATTGATTGCGGTGGGCAACGCTGGCTCTGTACTGTATATGACTGCTGCTCTTTGGGAACACACGCACACACACAAGCACACACATACATTCACACAATAAAGCAAAAAATAAACGATATGGCTAAATGTGATCCTAAGCCTTAGTGCATTCACCATGACTGTCACAGCCAAGCACACACAGAAACACAGAAAGAGAGAGCGAGAGAGAGAGAGAGAGAGAGAGAGAGATGAAGCAGCCAAAGCCTACTTATTTCCTCTCTGATGCTGGGTGCGATGTGAAGATTGGAGATTTCATGTCTGATTAAAATATCTCACATCAGCATCTTTCCTATTTATTCATCTCCTTCCTATAGCTTTGCATATAATGGGGTGACACGGTGGTATAGTGGTTAGCACAGTGGCCTCGCGCCTCCAAGGTCGAGGGTTCGATTGCCATCTCTGGTATGTATGTTCTTCCCATGCTTGATGGGTTTCCTCTGGGTGCTCCAGTTTTCTCTTACAGTCCAAAGACATGCAGCTTAGGCTAATTGCCTGTTCTGTGTTCGTGCCCTGCGACGGATTGGCACTCTGTCAAAAGTGCACAAAGGTGTCCTGGAATATGCTCCAGGCCCCCTGCGATCCTGTATACAGGATAAACGGTACTGAGGGTGAATTAATTTGCACACAATGTTTTGATCACATGCCTTTCATTTGCATTTCGACTACCAAAAAACGTCTGGGAAATACTTTTAAGATGCAGTGTATGAAACCTTCGGTACTAAACAGGTTCCTATGAATGCGAGGTTACCATAGAAACGATAACATTGACCGTGATGTGTTTTGTACCTGAAGCTAGTATCAGAGCTGATACTCATGTACATCAACAATCATAACAGAGATTTCAATGCACTGTAATCTAAAACAATATTTTGCTGCAGAGTAATGCGTTCCCGTCATCAGCGTGAGGTGTGAAATCCACCCAGGAGTTTAGGATGGTAAACAGACTCTGCAATTAAAAATCATTTTCAATTTTTTTTTTTTTTTTTCGTTTCAGAAATCGTTGTGACTCAAACACTCAAACGCTAAACGAGCCTGTATGAGGTGTGATGCTGCCGTTGCACAGAGCACCTAACCTCCCGCATGTGTTTGTGTGCGTAGAAACGTGTGCGCGTTTGTGTGCATCCGACCTCCTACAAGCACGTCTGGAACGCTGAAGCCGGTCGATTTATCATCCTCATCTCTGAACGCTCCATTTATCATCCTTAGATCGCATCCCTAGCAGACGGGAAGTGTTTATTTTCACTCATTACAGGCCCTGGTCCATGCTTCCTATGAGCTAGCTGGCTAATCCCAGATCAGTTTCTCTCCAGGGCTTCTGTATTTCTGTTTAAATAGCCCAAAACTGCACATTTCGCACTCGGTTATTGAATTACAGACCCTTCTGTTTTGACATCTTCGATTAGCGGCAGGAAGAAAGTAAACAGCTAATATTGTAAGGTCAGTTAAGGGTTTAAAATGAATTTGATGCAATGCATGTTGACAGGGACATGAGAGTGGGGGGAGAGCTGGAATATTAAGCAGGATACCTGTGCGGTGAGATGTGACGGCACACTGGAATGACGGTGAAATCAGTTTTTAAACCCCTCTCACTTGAATATGCGGGTCTTACAGACATCCCATGAGAATGAAATAATAATTTAGGCATTATACAAAAGATAGTTTGTGCAAGCAATCTGATTGGATGAGGGTCATTCTGCGAGTGGTGATAATAGATGATCAAGATGAAAATGATAATAACAGCACGGTTTAACTATATGTGTTCATCTATATGTATCACTTCACTTCCCAGGTGTTCTACAGTTAATTACTTAGTTAATTAGTTAATTACAGCCTACAAGCCTACCAGCCCTACAAGTCTCAATTAATTATTCCTTCTAAACCTGCGTTCACACCGAACGCGGCTAGAGCGTCAAAGTTCGCTCTCGCTGCCCTGCCGCCGACGCCTGTCGCCGCTCTGACGTAGACCGAACACCTTTCTTGTATTTAAAGGGGCCGCAAAGCAATCAAGCTTGTTGATCTTATGGAAACTGACCAAAATGTGGGGAAAAAAAACAGGAAATTGATTGATAGAAAGAACTGTATTGTAGAAAAAAAAATGATAAGATATTTGTATCGTGTGGCTTCTGTTCATTGTGAATTACTAGTCTAATTTAATATTTTTTTATTATTATATTATATTTCTTATTATCTTTGTCCACGCATCATTTTTTTTAATTAATGTCCCTGTACACAAACAGGGACATGTCATAAATAACCGGGAAACCCGCTACCGCAATAATTAACTAAAGTCGCTGGAACAAAAGTTACATTAGGACTGCGTTCCGCGAAATCCGCTCAAGCGGAGGAATTCTACTTTTTTATTGGTTGCCGCTCAACCGCGTCATAGCTCATTACCATAAAGTTGAGCTGATTTCAACTCCCTTCGCCGTTCCTGCCGCGCTCTCCACGCCGCGCCGCATGGTGTGGTATATGGGGTACAAAGATAGTGGTGCCATTCTTCAGCAGTGGAAACCTCAAGGCCACTGGATAATTGAAATTGCTACTGTACATGATGATGTGTTTCCCTCTTTATGCGCTGAAGCTGGCACGTTCCCTGAGTTTTTCCAGCAAGATGGTGCACCACCACATTATGGGTGTCAGGTCCGAGCATTCCTAGATGAACAGTTTCCTGAAAAGTGGATTGGTCGTCGTGGGCCAGTTGAATGGCCCCCAAGGTCTCCCGATCTGACCCCCTTAGACTTTTATCTTTGGGGTCATCTGAAGGCAATTGTCTATGGTGTGAAGATACGAGATGTGCAGCACCTGAAACTACGGATACTGGAAGCCTGTGCTGGCATTTCTCCTGCGTTGTTGCTATCAGTGTGTGAAGAGTGGGAGAAGAGGGTTGCATTGACAATCCATCACAATGGGCAGCACATTGAACACATTTTATAAGTGGTCAGAAACTTGTAAATAACTCATGAAAATATAACGGTACGTTAAAACCAAGCACACCATTGTTTTTCTTGTGAAATTCCCAATACATTTGATGTGTCACATGACCCTCTTCCTGTCATGCACACTCGTAACACGACCGGCACTAGGACCTGGAAGTAATACGGTCGCATTTCAGGAAGCATAAAAGGAGACAAAATGGCGCTTCACATTGCTCAGTCATTGAGTTCGCCCATGCCTTGTCTGACGCTTCGCCGACTATTCTGTGAGTACTCACCGATTTGGGTTGCTTCTTTGATTGAGTGTGTGTTGCTAGAACGCGGATTTATTTGTGTAGATCCTAGCTCTTTGTGTAGAAGAGTTCTTAGATAAATTGCGTGGTTATCCTGCCTACTCGCGTTGCTTCCGCGTTTGGGTTTACCATCCACGCTACACGAGGCTAACTGCTAAGGCTTCTGTGCTTACCCTACGATAGCTCGTGACACTTCCTATTGAAAAAACAAAAGTTGGATCCAAGATGGCCGACTTCCAAATGGCCACCACGGTCACCACCCATCTTGAAAAGTTTGCCCCCTCACATATACTAATGTGCCACAAACAGGACGTTAATATCACCAACCATTCCCATTTTATTAAGGTGTATCCATATAAATGGCCCACCCTGTATAATAAAACCATCAGAACATATTATTATAATTAATCAATATTGTGTTATCAATAGGTGATGGAATAAGTGGAAATGTAAAGAGAAACCCATGGGATTTACCACCTGTCCACCACCTCTTTTTATTTTCCTCACTTTTTGGCTACATAGTCCTGCATGAGTTCTACCAACTTTTTACCCGTGTTAATTACACTAAGTGTCACCAGCTCTGCAAGACTCCCGTCTCTTTTAACAGTGTATTTCTAAAATGATATGGACTAAAACATACAGCCTGGCCACGTTTAGCCCGAGCTGAAATGACACACAGCCATTAGACACACATGGTAGTAACTGTAATTGTCAAAGATTCCAAACGCAGTAAACACCTTAAATGCAAATCAGCCAGTTATGCTTGACTTTTCTACTTGTTTTTATTTTTCCACTTCTGTTTGTGCACTTTTCATTCTAGACAGGTGTTAATATTAGGTTCGAACAGAGTTAAAGATAGAAATACCTATAAAAGTATGAGATTTCATGGTCGGCACCAACAGCGGATTATTGACTGGTAACAAATGGATTATTGTGGAACCAGGTGAAGCAGCAGCACAAGAAAATACACAGATTTCTTTCTCGCCCAGAATTGCACCTCTCAGTAACAGTCATGTCAGATGTCTACTCAGAGCATTCACATTTCTGTAACATCATCATCATCATCATCGTCAGTGATTGAGAACATGCATGTGACATAATAAGTTCAATATATGTGTTTTTTTATGTTTTGAATTTTCTATTAATCATCTTGGAGGGAATTTGTGTGTGTTATTTGATCTAACATTATGACCAGCCATCAAAACTGGAAAACATCTATGTCTATTGTTAAGGAAAACCCTGTGCGTTATCGATTACTTAATAATGTGGCAACTTTTACAGGTGGACATGAAAAAAAAAAAAAAAAAACGGCCAAAAGCCACAGTCCAGTAGATGAAATGTACCTGGCATTACATTATTGAAATGTTTAAAAAATAATGTTTCTCAAAAAAAGATAGGAAGACATTTGGATATTTCACCTTCAACAGTGCATAACATAATTAAAAGATTCAAGCAATCTGGGGGAATTTCAGTGAGTAAAGGACAAGGGCACAAGCCTAAGCTGAACAACCGTGATATCCGATCCATCAAGCGGCGTTGCATGAAGAATCATCATTCTATCTATAAGCGATATCACCACATGGGCTCAGGACTACTTTGGCAAACCTTTGTCAAGTACCACAATACGTAGTTGCATCCACAAACGCCAGTTAAAACTATACTGTGCCAAAAGAAGAAAAGGATCATCAAGACTGTTACCAGCAACAAGTCTAAAAGCCAGGGTCTGTCATGGTATGGGGTTGTGTCAGTGCCATTGGCAAAGGTAACTTGCACTTCTGTGATGGCACCATTAATGCTGAAAAGTACATAGAGATTTTGGAGCACGATACTATATGCTGCCTTCAAGAAGACACATTTTCCAGGAACGCCCATGCATATTCAACAAGACGATGCAAAACCACATTCTGCACACATTACAAAGTCCTGGCTGCGGAGAAAGAGGATATAGGTACTTGACTGGACTGTCTGCAGTCCTGACCTGTCTCCAATAGAGAATGTGTGGCGCATTTTGAAGACAATTATTGCAACAACGAAGACCCCTTATACTGTTGCCCACCTTAAGACTTGTTTGCAGGAAGAATGGGACAAAATTGCACCTGAAACATTTCATCATCACTTGGTGTCTTCAGTCCCTAAACATCTTTTAAGTCTTGTGAAAAGGAATGGTAACGTTACAAAGTGGTAAATGCTTTACTGTTCCAACTTTTTTTTTTTTTTATGTGTTGCAAGAACTAAAATTGGAATACGTGTTTATTTTGAAAAAAGAAAATTCATGAGGAACACATTCAATAATGCGCTGTTGTATTGTCTGCAATGAAATAAAAGACAAAGACAATTTTAGAAATCACTACTTTCTTTTTTTATTTGCGTTTTCCATACTGTCCCAACTTTTTCTAATTTGGGGTTGTATAACTTGTTGCTAACTTGTTGAGGAGATGCATCTGTCTGTAGGAACTGGACGGACAATCGCTCACCAACACCACTTGCACGTTACACAAGCTTGGCTGAGAGCCCTGTACAGACTTGACATTGCTCCATTTTCATCTTTGAGCTGTTAAAGAGCATCCCGGAAGGTCAGCGCTTCAGATGTGAAGCAGACAGTCCGATCAAAGCTCCAGAATACTGAGAGAACTTTTTACCTTGGTGATATTCAAGCACGCTGGAATAAGTGCATTAGTGTAGCAGGGGATTATAGAGAGAAATTATAGAGGTACCTCCTAAAGGTTCTGTTATTCTGCACAATCAAAAGTCTCGACTTGACTTTGTACTTTTTTTAAAATCCAAATCAGTTGTTGAAAATCAGTTGACTGATGATCAGTATTCTGTTGATCATCAATTAATTAATTAACAAGAATTTATTTGGAGTCAGTTTTGTAATTTAGAAGGCTGTATATTCTGAAGATATTCAAAAATCTTTTAACATGTCTTAGGAGCAGAAAAGGTTATTGAGATATAGCATGATGTTAAAAAAAATTCTCATTATAAACATACCATGTATAGCTGTTCTATGGTATAATAGATCATTTATTACAGGTTTATTACAGGTATATTAACATGACTCATCATGAAAAAAGAATGCATGAAGTGTAGGTGTGTTGAGGGTTCTGTAGCATTTTTGAAATAACAAGAAGTATATAGTTTAATAAATACAGAAACAGGTTTGCAGGGTACGCCCCATGTACATTTCATGGACTGTGACCGTTTTTTTTTTTTTTTCATGTCCTCCTGTAAAAGTTGCCACATTATTAGGTAATCGATAATCCATATGACCCTTTCATCTAATAAACTGGCTGCTCCGCAGGGTTTTCCTTAACAATAGACATAGATGTTTTCCAGTTATGGTCTTGATGGCTGGTCATAATGTAAACTATCAAAACACACACACACACACACACACACACACATTCCCTCCAAAATCAACAAACATGCTAAAGATGATTAAATTCAAAACATAAAAAAACACATATATTGAACTTATTATGTCACATGCATGTTCTCAATCACTGACAATGACGATGATGATGATGATGACAATTCAGAAATGTGAATGCTCTGTGTAGACATCTGACATGACTGTTACTGAGAGGTGCAATTCTGGGCGAGAAAGAAATCTGTGTATTTTCTTGTGCTGCTGCTTCACCTGGTTCCACAATAATCCATTTGTTACCAGTCAATAATCCGCTGTTGGTGCCGACCATGAAATCTCATACTTTTATAGGTATTTCTATCTTTAACTCTGTTCGAACCTAATATTAACACCTGTCTAGAATGAAAAGTGCACAAACAGAAGTGGAAAAATAAAAACAAGTAGAAAAGTCAAGCATCAGTGGCTGATTTGCATTTAAGGTGTTTACTGCGTTTGGAATCTTTGACAGTTACAGTTACTACCATGTGTGTCTAATGGCTGTGTGTCATTTCAGCTCGGGCTAAACGTGGCCAGGCTGTATGTTTTAGTCCATATCATTTAAGAAATACACTGTTAAAAAGTGCGCTCTGCTCTGGCAGTCAGATTCAGAGAAGTCCCTTTCCATCATGTGGGCCAGATGACAGCGGGAAGTGTTGGCCAGCACTTGGCCATCATTTATTTGCTAAAGAGAATCTAGTACCTATTACAATGTTACACCTGTCTTCAACAATATGCTCAAGACTCAAAGCTAAAATGTGCTGTACTGTATGTCTGTCAACAACACCAAGTTTTTTTTTTCTGCAAATATCCACAACACATCTCTATTAAACCTGCGTTATAAAGGCCTGAAGGCTTTCATTCTTGGTCATCCATGAAAAAAACAACACTCTTCCAATGAATACGATCAACTTCATACTGTACTTTTATTAAAGATTTTTCCTAATATCAGTAAACATACTCCTAAGTGGCCGAAGTGCACTTTCCTGACAATGACGTTTACAACGTTCTTTTCAAAATGCATTTAGTACAGTAGTACAGCCCAACAAGGCCAGGTTATTCAGATGATTATATCACTTTTTTTGAATGCACAGCTTTTGAAACCGCTGCTAATTACTGAGATTTGAATGCCTCATCTACTGTATTTTGAGAAATTGTGTTTATGTGTGTGTGTGTGTGTTTTTTTTATCTTCATTTTCTTGATTAGTGACATAATAACTGACGACATCATGCAATTAATTTGTTTCACCTGACATCTTAGCAATTTACAGTAAATTGACCTACTGTATTATTTTACTAGACTTCAAAAAGCGAAATACAGTATATACAGTACTGTGTAATACTCAGTCTTGAGCCTCCCCCTCTTTTCTTTATACATATTTTGCTTCCTAAGAGCAGCCTTTCTTGTATTTTTTAAAGTACCCTTGACGAATAGTTCTCCAGTCCCCAGACCATGCCGACTTCCACTTCCACTTGAGACAGAGATAGTGGCATGTCGGTGCTGTCAGGTTCACCTGCAGTGACCCCTGATTTAAATTTTGTGTACAATTCTTGTAAATGTTACAGCAATAACTTACATTTATAAATGTTAGCTTTTTTTTTTATCATAAATTTTTTTTTTTATCTATCTTGTTATCCAGCTATCTTATGTTTGCAAACATGAACAGCTTCGTTAGCTTTCAACACTGGCATAATGAAACATCACTGCTGTAGTTGTGTGTAGTTTACTGTATGTGTTCACAATATATTATATTGTACATTAGCCCGCCTGTAAGACTTTGTGCTTCAATTGACATTTTAAATGAAAATGCATGCTATTAAGAAATAGTTGATATTATCCTAAAAACAAAAATATATCCCATATAGTCATCAATCGATTCAGATCTATTTTTGGCAAACTATAGAAAGCATCGCTGAGGCGGTGGATTCTTTGTCAAGTAGCTATAGGGTTATATTTATTAAATAATAAATACAAATACTTTTCAGGTTTTGGAATCTTCCTTATGGAGGTAGATGAATAGAATTGGGATATGAACTAAAATCCTTTTTTTTTTTTTTTTTTTAGATTTACAAACCGCTGCAATTTTAATTTATCTTTCACTTTCACTCTCAATCTCTTTGTAATTTACAGTAGCTTCATAAGAAGTCCACACTTCTGCATCTGCTAGAGGATGTTTATAGAATCGTTTAAAATCCAAATAAGAAATGGGTCAATTTTTATTAGATTCACTTATAGGGGTTGATTTGACAGTGTTCCAGACGCAGACGTTGCAATAAATAAATAAATAAATAAAGACTAAAACACTTGCATAACAGCACAGCGGTGTAGTGGTTCACACTGTCGCCTTGCACCTCCACGCCCGGGTTCGTTAACCGTCTCGGGTCTGTGTGCATGGAGCTTGTTCTCTCCGTGCTCAGTGGGTTCCCTCGGGGTACTCCGGTTTTCTTCCACAGTACAAAGTCATGCAGATAAGAGGTGGGGTACACCCTGAATGGGGTGCCAGTTCATTGCACGGCACATGAGTTCACACACAGATCTGAAGCTGAAATTGATCCTTTTTTTTATTTATTTTTTTGTACACACCGAACTAATTGCAATTATTTAAGTTAACAGTACTCAATGTGTTTCATTACTTTAAGCTTTAAAGTTTACAGTGCAGTAACCAAACCTTTCCTAACTAAAATACTGTAGTATTTCTAACTCTTTTATTAATTGATGAGCAACCCGACCCATTTGTTATTCCCATCACAAGTACTTTGTTATTTGGAGCTTGCATGAAGCATTACCTCATAAAAGAGACAACGGCCGGTAATTTCCATTGTAAATTTTCACACTGCTTCACACCACCAGTGTCTGGGCTGCAATCTCAGCTTGCACAACTGTATGTACTGTATGGGGTTATACAATATATTGCTTTTTTAATATCCTAAGGCAACATGCATTTTTAAAAAAAAAATTTGCTCATGTATTCCAGTCTTCATGGAACCAAGAAGTGTACTTAACAGTTTAAATGTAAATGTGGAATAAAGAGAATTTATTATTTGTATAGCATCGATGTGCAGATTCAGTCACTCGCTCGCTCACTCATCGGCTATATCGCTTTATCCTGTATACAGTACATAGTTGTGGGGGGGGCGTGGAGTCTACCCCAGGAGGCTTAGGGGCACATGGCGGGGTACACCCTGGATACTGTGCTAATCCATTACAGGACACACAAACAAACACTCACACACTTATTCACATCTGTCAGTCGATAGATTGACTATTACCTTGTGAGACTTTTGTCTAGACTCAGACTGAGTGGAGCCAAAAAAGAACTACTTGCAACTATTTGGTAAAGCTCTTAGGATTTAGAGTTTTGAGAAACACTTATATGTAATTTACGTCCTTTTTTGAGTTGTTGGTTAGGTCCTGTTAGTTCCTGCATTATAATAGCTATAAACGCACTTCACCAGTCACTGTTTTTGCCTCTCTTGATGGTAAAAAGATTCTTTTTTAAATCATGATAGCTATACTGTATACATCCTCTGATTTGCTTCATCATATCATATCATTTTTATTCTTTCACATGATTCATTTATGCTGCAGTCTTTATTGCATTAAAAGTGAATCTAGCACAAAACATTTGGCCAATAACACTGCAGCTGCTGCTACATGTCTCGAAAATTATCCTCCTAACATTTCTCCATAAGTGCATGTGCGTGCGAGTGTGCGTGTGTGCGCGTGTGCGTGTGCGTGTGTGTGAGACACCATCACTGAGTTTTGACATTTAAGATAAAATTATTAAAGCTGAAACAAACCAACTCAAGCCTATGAGATGTGAAAGAAAAGTCTGTGGCTCCCTTTCAGCTCGAGGGAAAGAGTGAAAATCAGTCAGATGCAAAAATGAACCACAAACCACTTTAGTGATTTTGTACCTGAATGCTAGTTACGCAGCTTGAAGCTACAGTGTAATTATATATATTGTACGACAAACGGCCACTATATATATATATATATATATATATATATATTATGGCATGCCGTTTAGGAAAATATTCTTGAGAGAACTTAATGAAAACTCTGAATATATTGAATGAAACGTGAGAATATTGAATGGATTCCGAATATATTGATTGAAAAATATATATATTGAATGAATTCTGAATATATGGATTGAAAAGTCTGAATATATGGAATGAAAAGTCTGAATATATTGAATGAAACATGACGTCATCGAAACACAGCGCCATCTTTAGAAAGGATGAGCGAGTCGGCGAGAAACTTGGTTGCTGCAGTTGTGAGAAATTACGAGATGGTGAACACATTGATGAGTGCGTGTCCGGCCCAAAGTGGTGGCACAAGCCGCACTCAGTATCAGACTACGGATGAAGAAATATATTCGCTATTTCACCGCGGAAGACCGGTGTTATGCGCTAAAATGCCCCCCTGCCACATTTTTGTTGTTTGTTTGTTTGTTTGTTTGTTGTGTAATCAGCCTGATACCAAGCTCACATATTACGTTTGTGGTATCTCTTTTATTTAGATCCACATTTTGCAGTTCTCTCTGCATTTTTAAACTTCATCTTATCTGGTGATATATGGGAAGTTTTATCAATTGGCTCAGTCATGCAAATCATCACATGACAAAATGCTGAATTCCAACTTATTTTATTCAACCTATTTAAGCTTGTAACATGATCACCAAAATACAAACCCAGTCTAAAGACCACTTTTATGACAGTGTTATCACCACACAAACACTAGAAAAGTTTCATTTAAATAAAAATTATATTGTAAAACTACGCAAAAATGCTCTTCTTCGTGTATATGTTTGAAATAAATAATTATTCATTAATTAGGGTGAAATGTAATATATCACTATGGCAACATTCATTTTCAGGCATAATCAGTAATCAGATTAATCAAGCTTCAGGTTGCTCAGTGAGCCCACAAGTGTGTGTATTTGTCATTTAGCAGGTTTTGGCTCAGTGCCTGGATTAGTGTTTTGAAGCAGAAACATTCCAATGAACAATTTATTTAATTAAACGCTGTTTATCTCAGCTTAAGTCCATGCATTTAATCCTTTGCAAAGACATTTTTCGCTGTGATTTTGACATTGTGTGTGTTTACAAAATTTCAGGTCAGGGATGAATTGAGGTTAAAATGCGCAGTAGGATATGAATACAGCATGCTACAGTATGTCTTATAGCCACACTCTGGTTGCTTTTTATGAGAAAGACATGTCTCGTCTGTCAGTGAAATCGCTAGTGCACAACTATGCTTCCTAATGAAGGTTCTGTGTAGGTTTAACGTGAGACAATAGACAGTGATCCCTATATGTTTCCTATGTGTCGCGGGGGTATGTAAGTAACTCAACATTCTTCCACAGCCTTAGTAATGTTTAATGTCATAACAAATGACACTAAATGACTTTTTTATTACTAACAATGGAAATATGTACAGAGGAACCTTGGCATACAAATTTTATTCATTCTTAAGACAAAAGTTCATATTGTAACACGACTTTTCCCATAAAAAAACAAAATGATAATGTAAATCTACATAATCCATTTCAGCCACCAAAAATATTACCAATATTATAAAAAAAAAAATCCGCACATGGCTTTTAAACACATACTGTAGCAAAGGCAATGTTGGTATACTGGCTTGACTTTTGCAAAACAGCTTTTGCTAACTGACAAATATGCCGAAAATTTGGAAACTCTCTTGGCTTGGCTTTCCTCTGCTGTTTTGAAAGTTTTGAGCGGCTCTTGGACATACAACACACAACTTGGCTGGGAGAGCATTCGTGAGCTGAGGTTCTATTGTATTTTTAATTTTATTATACAGTATGGCCAAATGAATGTGTACACCTGACTGTCCTTAATGTGGTTCTCCTACAATTTTTGCCACAAAGTTGGAAGCATACAACTTTATAGAATCTTTATGTTCTGCATGATGCAGCATTACAATTTCACTTCAGTTAAACTAAAAAGCTCAAACCTGTTCCCCTGTTCACAAATTGGAGTGGGGTAACTTAACTGTAAACTACCCCACTAATCTCTACCCCACTGAACAAGATGTCAACCAGACCTTCTCACTCAACATCAGACCTGATCTCCTTAATGCTCTTGTAGCTGAATGAACATTAATCCCCATAGCCATGCTAAACAAATCTATTGGAAAGCTTCACCAGACAACTGGATGCTGTTTTAACACTCAAAGTGGACTAAATCTGGAATGGTATGATCAGGTGTCCATAAATTGGCTATATAGTGCAACTATTCAAGGCTGAGTTTCCCAAAACGTTTTTGTGAATTGGGAACGTAAAATGTGATTCATTGATATTCCTAACTTAGGCTAAATAACTGAGGATCCACATATGATGTACCCCTGCTTTCTATTGGAATAATGATGGCAGATATACTTCCTTGTCATCACTTCCAAAGGGCCACACCCATAAGGGTTAACACCGATTGTCTGCCCACTGAATTACTTGCCATTTTGTGCCCTCTTTGTCAGAGCCATAATCGGTGTGATCTCCTTAGGGGTTGCTGAAAATTCTGTAGCACTAACTGCAGATTTCATTGCAAGACTTAGCGAGATACATTTTTTTGTACCTTTCTTTTACTTTCAAAATTTGCTTAGGTGTCAAGAAAAGAATGGGAAAGAGAACAGGTGTGACCTAGTCGGGACATTCGGTCACGGCCACGAGGAGATGATTTTGCTACTGGCACTTGAAAGAAAATGAGAAAATGGAAATACTCCATTACAGACAAGCTGCCCTGGCTGGCTGGTTTTGAAAGAAGTGCAACACGTATTATTGAAAAGTAATCAGTCTAAGGTGATAATGACCGAACTGACATTTCATTTGTTTACTTTATTTATGTGGGCGGTATGGTGGCTTAGTGGTTAGCAGTGTAGCTTTGAACCTTCAGGGAATGTTGTCTTTGTGTGTGAAATGAGTTTGGTTTCCACGTAGTTGGTGGGTTTGGTCTGATTTCCTTCCATAGTCCAAAGATACGTGGTGTATAATGATTGGTGTTTTCAGATTGCCTGGAGTGTGCGATTGTGCCTTGCGAAGGGTTGGCACATATCTAGGGTTCCCCACGGCTTGTTCCCAGCCCCTTCTCCCAGATAAGTGAGAGGGTGGGTGTAAAGAGAGGATGGTTGGATGGATAGATGGATGGATGGATGGATGGATGGATGGATGGGTGGATTTGTGTGGGAGGATGGATAGATAGGTTGGTGGATGTATGGATGGGTGGGTGAGTTGATTGGGAGGGTGTGTGTAAAGGGTGGATGGATGGATGGGTGGATTTGTGTGGGAGGATGTCTGGATGGGTGGGTGAGTTGATTGGGAGGGTGTGTGTAAAGGGTGGATGGATGGATGGGTGGATTTGTGTGGGAGGATGTCTGGATGGGTGGGTGAGTTGATTGGGAGGGTGTGTGTAAAGGGTGGATGGATGGATGGATGGGTGGATTTGTGTGGGAAGATGTCTGGATGGGTGGGTGGGTTGATTGGGAGTGTGGGTGTAAAGGATGGATGGATGGATGGATGGATGGATGGATGGATTTGTGTGGGAGGATGTCTGGATGGGTGGGTGGGTTGATTGGGAGTGTGGGTGTAAAGGATGGATGGATGGATGGATGGATGGATGGATGGATTTGTGTGGGAGGATGTCTGGATGGGTGGGTGGGTTGATTGGGAGTGTGGGTGTAAAGGATGGATGGATGGATGGATGGATGGATTTGTTTTCACCTGGGCCTTTTCAGTAGGGCATTAGCCCTCAATGGCTCAGAAATGGGATAAAGGTTAGTCAGGCTGTATAGTGGCATCTGGAAAATGCCATAATGTAAATGTAGTGTGAATATAAACTGTAAAACTAACCTGCAATTAGGAAAACAAACCCACTTTTTTATACCTGGAATGTTGAGGCATAAAAGAAAATGCGACGTATATAAGTCTAGGCATTTTTCAGAACCTGACAAAGCCTGACAACACGGCAAATTGCCAGTTAACATGAGAAATAGGTGAGACTGCGTGCAAGACAGCGTGGTGTGACCCATTTCTAATTTCTATTTCAGCTCCTTTATTCTGTTGGCAGTCAAATCATCCATAATGAAATTTCCTCCGCGCAAGCGTCATTAAGACTCTTCACACATAACCTGTTGGAATAAGGCTGCCACTCATGACTGCTCCTCTCACGTGGGAAATAATGAGCATCGCCGTCACGGTACATTTTCACAATCATTCTACTCATAAATTATAGCCTACTCACCTGGTGCCAGAAAGTCTTTGGCTCACCATCCAGCATATCTAAATGTGTTAGCGCTTCCTGAATCAACACTCAATGGCCAGATCACGGTAAAGAATGCTTTTTTTTTTTTTTTTTTTCTATTTGTATAATTACAGCTCATTCAGTGCGAAGCTTGAAGTCGGGGGACTGATTAGAAGGGAGTGCCAGCTGCCAGCTGCTCTTTTACAGCTGATTACTACACTATCGAGGGAATCTAAGCAGAGGAAACGTTAATTTTAGAAGTTGGAATGAGCTCACATGCGAGAACGGCCTTGGAGTCCAGATTAATTGCTGGGTGTCATAACTAATGATGGGCATTATGACTCACTTTGCTGATTTGATTTATTCATACAAATGCATTGTAAATCCAGATAGGTGACTCAATTTGGAAACGTGACATGATGCAGTTTTGCTCTGAAGTGCCGCCACTGTCGTAATCAGATTTATCAGTATAGGCACCACTGACATAGCTCCCCAGATCACTTATTTATTTATGAGTACATAAAGCGTGAAATACCTATGATGCCATTAACCACTATAATATGGCTTGCTACAGTTGTGACTCACAATAATTTCATACCATTACTTTATAAGAAAAACGAATATAAAAAGAATAAGTTTGCTTCCAGGGAGCATTGTATCTTTAGATGAGAAGTGTAGGGTCAAGTTTATCCATATGAAAATAAAATAGAGTTTAATACGAGCTAATTTGTCTGGAAACATGCAAATACAATATAGTTCCATGCAGTACATGTGGTGCAGTTTCAATTTGAAGAAAAATATTTCAATACTTCAAACACACACACACACACACACACACACACACACACACACACACACACACACACACACACATATACTGTACAGACACATGCATGCACACACATACACACAGCATGCATGATGTGTCTGAGTGCTCTCTCTGGTTTATTCACAGAAAAAGTGGGATATAAGCACCAATCCATTTCCTGTGTCTACTACGTCAAAGGCATTTGTATGTGGTATAGAAAGAAAAAGGGTTCCAGGAAGTCACAGGAAGTATTACCATATAAGGAATGGGAGCGCAACAAAGGGTTGCTTTACAGACATGTGGCAGTGGACAAATAACTTTTAAAGACAGATTGCATGTGATGGTGTTTGATTTGTATTAAACACTTAATAAGAATTTGCGTCTCTCTGTGTGTATGGAGTTTGCATATGTTCTCCCCATGCTTCACAGTTCAAAGGCTGTGAAAGGAATTAGGCTAATTTGCGTTACCACATTTTTTGAGGGAGACAATGACTTAATACGAATGAGAATCTGGTTTTGTGTTGATGGTATTTAGTTTTTATGTGGTTTTATTTTTTCCTAATTCTTTATCTTTATCTTTTTTTTTTATTTACAAGCAATGTAGCTGTTTTTTTACAGGATTAAAACATACAACCTTAACACTTACGACAGTGAAAGTTCACAGAACCAGAGAACATTATATATTATAAATATATATACATTATACATTATAATGGATATTAATAATAAGGCCTTGATAATCATGATTTTTTTTATTTTATATATATATATATATATTTTTAAAAAATCATGATCAAATAAATAATATAAAAAACATGAATAAATAAATATATATAATTAAAAAAATATATAATAAAAAAATCATGATCAAATAAATAATATAAAAAATCATGAATTAATTAATAAATTATATATATATATTATTTATTTATTTACTGTTTGATGGGCCAGTTGGACAGTCAAATTGAATAATCCAAATCTTAATAACTAAAAAACAAGTAACCTTTAAATAATGTCAACTTGGCTTTCAAGTTCTGTCAGTGAAAAGTTCAGGAATGAAAAGCTGTAATAAATAGTAAGAACTTTACTGTAGACATTTTTTTAATGACCTTAAAACCGTGGAATTGTTAGATTATATTCAAAGGGAATTACTATTGATTTTTATTTCTTACTGATATGGGATGATATCCTGATCATGATGCATCATTTTGAAAGATTGACCAGCAGTTGACTACATTTCTGAGTACCATAGCACCTCTGAAATAAACCAGGCCTTTTTATCCAGCTACTGATTAGACTACTTTCTTCCCCTTTTTTTTCTTTTTTTTAAAAATAAAGGTTGTTAAGCACGGCCATGCATCTTATTCTCTCTCTTAAATTGGACCGACGTCAGGGCCAGCATTGGATTAATGGTCATCCCTCGCTCCTCGCATTTCTTTCTGCGAGGCTTATGTTCACCCGTAGGCTAATGCAAATTAATGTCCACTCTTCCAGAAAACGAAAGAGAGTCACAGAGCGCAAACAGTTCATTAGCCGTCCCCACTCGCCCTGATGGAAATAAAACGCGCCTCTCTTGTGCACAGATTGCATGGTGGATGGCGGTCGTCAGCATTGCGCCTGGTGATTTATTTGCAGAGGAGGAAAGTGTCGACCCATAAGCCCTATGAGACGCACACACACTTATGAGGCGTATTTGGGCAGAAAGTGATGACGGGGTGAAATTCTGAAGTGCAGCCCTGTAGGTGTGATTACAGAAGGTCGCAATGATTGTGTTTTGTATTGTCAAAAAAAAAAAAAAAAAAAAAAGTCTTAACATGTTCAGCACATCCACATCCAAATGTCAGATTTCTCAAATCATATCTCCAACATCACAAAAACAGCCTTTTTCCACCTTAGGAATATTGCCAAGCTTAGGAACATTTTATCTGTATCTGATGCAGTAAAGCTGGTTCATGCATTCATTTCCTCCAGACTGGACTACTGGAATGCATTACTGGGTGGCTGTCCTGCATCCTCAATTAACAAGCTACAGTTAGTCCAAAATGCAGCCGCCAGGGTTCTCACTAGATCCAGAAAATATGATCATATAACCCCAATATTATCATCCCTGCACTGGCTACCTGTTCAGTTTAGAATTAATTACAAAATAGCATTACTTACGTACAAGGCTCTAAACGGTCTAGCTCCCACATACCTAACCAGTCTTCTGATACGTTACAATCCACCACGCTCCTTAAGATCAGAAAACTCCGGACTACTGGTCCGGAGTTTTCTGATAGTTCCCACTGGTAGTTCCCAGAATATCAAAATCTACAAAAGGAGGTAGGGCTTTTTCATATTTAGCTCCAAAACTTTGGAGTAGCCTTCCTGACAGTGTTCGGGCTCAGACACAGTTTCCCAATTTAAAAGTAGAGTCAAGACGCATCTCTTTAATCTGGCATACACATAATTAATTTCTTTACCTGATACTCCAGTACATCTATCCTGAATGGCAACCACGCTAATTCTTTTCACCTGCTCTTTATTTTTCCACCCATCCCGAGGCATCTGGAGATTGTGCCAGCTTCAGTAGACAGAGGCCGACCCTGCTTTGACCCAGAGGCATCCAGAGAAGGACCAACTCCAGCTGGATTCTTCTTCATGTTGGTTTGGAACTACACATGCTGCTCCTGAGCTCCCAGTGATCCAGACCCCCATCTGCCCTCTGCACCTGCTGACTCATCCCTGTGCTGAACTGGACTTTGTGTTAATTTAAATAACTTCTGTTATATCGAACTTTCAGCTGCATAACACACATGATGTTATACAATTTCTGTTATCTGTTATCACCCAGATGAGGATGGGTTCCCTGTTGAGTCTGGTTCCTCTCAAGGTTTCTTCCTATTGCCATCTCAGGGAGTTTTTCCTTGCCACTGTCGCCGTCACCCTTGGCTTGCTCATCAGGGACTCATCTCATTATCTAGTCACATTTTTCTTACACATATATACATTTCCATAAGTCTTCTTTTCATTTCTGTGAAGCTGCTTTGAGACAATGACCATTGTTAAAAGCGCTATAGAAATAAAATTGAATTGAATTGAATTGAATTTCTAAAATTATTATTATTACTACTTTTTTTTTAGCCAGACAGAATTACTTGCTTTGGTTATTCTGGACACGATTACATGACAAAAACTCTGTAAGATCATAATGATCAAAACCAAATCCTTTTAACAAAAGCCATGCTCACAAAGTCACTTTACAGAACTCTGGATGTAGATTCAGGTCCCATAACAGTAGCAAAGAATAACTGCCTAAGACGACAAAAGGCTAAGAGGAGCCGGCCACAAATAGAAGCCATGCTCTTCTGGGTGACACTGAATAATGGGATTGCAATCATTACAGTATACAGGAGGAGGAGAAGAATAAAGGCAAATGGTGCCTTTATCTCAAAAGGGCATTCAGTGTTATGACTTCAGGTTCAAATGTACAGTATTCGGGTGAAATTATCTATTAAAGCAAGGGGGGAGAGGAGCACAATCTGTTTTTGAGTCTAAAGTATTTTGGGTATTCATGTGGAACCATCTGCAGCAGCAGAAGATGAGTCACAGAAATGCAGAAAGAAGAGCATTAGGATGACAGATTCCCAGAAAAGCACATCCCTGGGCACACCTGAATGGGTTTTCAGATAGACATAATTCACGTGGGAAATGCATTTAAAGCAGGTTTATACTGTATATGTTTGCTGAAGCCATTTGAATAGTTCTAGGACATACTCGACTTTCCGAGCCATTCGACATCGAAAACCTGTCCTGAGATATAGTATCACTTTAAAATGACCCACGACCGCAATCAGGAAATCCAATCTAAGGTACAATCTGTAATTCCCAAGTTTAAAGGTCCAACATACCATATTACTGTTCCTTTAACAAGTAATCATAAGACTCGGAGCACCCCCAAAGTGTCTGTTAATGCTCCAGCTAAAATGGACGACACGTAGACGACACCCTTTTCCTTTATCTAAAGCAATTCATGTGAATTTGAGCAAACCTTTATTAGGAGGTATACAGTAGGTGTGCACTAGCCTTTATGTTTGTTGTTTTCGTCTGTGCACCCTGGAGACTCGTCTGAATGCCTGAAAATCACTAAAAAGTCCATTTTGCATAATAGTTCCCCTTAACTAGAGAGGGAGAGCCGTTGTGCTGCACGACTGTGATACCGTCGTGGGCATGACAGCCGTGCTGATATTCATCACAACAGCACGACCTCATGTGTGATATTGCTTTTATATAACAGTTCCACAAAAGCCATTTATTATCAACAGATTATGAATTGTTTCTTTAATCGATGAACCCGTTAGTTTTCTCTGCAAACACACGATATGGACTGGCGGAAGTAAGTAGCCACGCCTGGCGGAGCTGGCGACTGACAGTTAGCGACTAACAATTACAAGTGTAATTAACATGGGTGAAAGTAGTCTTAAATTCTTATCGGTACTATGTAGTCAAACGTGTAGGAGAATAAAATGTGGAGGTGTTGGCTAGTCCTGTAAATCTTCTAAGTTTCCCTTTATATTTCGATTTATTCCTCTTTAGAATACCAGCTTCATATATCAGGGTTTTGGGGTTAGAATTACCGTGGTATCTCAGCATACAAATTTCTTATGTTCTCATGGTGAAATTCTGTACTGCATACAGATCATTCGTTTGCCACGCGAAAAATATTACCAATGTTACCAATTTCCAACACTATTATCATATTTTTTGGGGATATAAGAACAAGTAAAGCATTTAGTTAAAATACATGTGAATGAAGTAAAAAAAAATATATTAAGTTAAACCCCAGTTAACCTTAATTTATGATTCCTCTTGGCACCGGCTGCTTTAAAAATGAAACAGAAAGTCACGCTCTCTTTTCTTCTTCCTGACGTGCTTGATAACATTCAGTTCCGTGGTGTTCTGTCTGAACTAAATCTTGCACAAAATGCAAAAATGAGGTAAATTGAATACAAGATGGCGCCGGTGAGGTCGGCTGCCGTCACGACTGCTCCAACCTTCTTTACTTTGTTTTCGTCTTTTAATTTAATTTATAGCAACTTCTTTTCACACCCCCCCTCATCTCATTAAAATACTACCTCAAGTTTTTCACAGACTATAGTCGTAATATATTACATTACATCATACTTCAGATTACATCATACTATCAGATATATATATATATATATATATATATATATATATATATATATATATATTGTAACTTTGATGGAATCTGTTTTATAGGTTCCTTTTGTAAAAATATTTAAGGTCACGGAGCGGTCGTATAAGCATTTCACTGCATATCGTACTGTGTATGTGACAAATAAAATTTGAATTTGAAGCAATAATTTTCCACTGATGCAAACAAGTTTTAATCGGCTACCAGAGGTTTATGTGATCTTACTCAAAGATGATGGTTCAAAGCTATCCTTCCAGGTTTTAATAATGTGTTTTATAGTTCTTAACCCAGTTTTATTAGTGTCCGCAATATCCTTAGTTGTTTTCTTTGCTTCATGCAAGACAATAATTTGACCCTTCCAAAGTAGAGGAACATCTTTGCCATGATGTGATATGTCTTCTGACATGGTGGTTGAAGAAATGAGAACCATATTCATCACTGTAGTAATTATCCAATGAAAGGCTCTTAACTATTTGAGTGGCTGAGCAGTGAGGTCAAACACCAGGTGCTGTTACCGTCCATTATCACCGCTGAGGCAATGCCTCTTATCCAATCAGATTGATGCAACTAACTGTTGTATAATTAAGTATAAATGTCACATGTAAACCCTATACTAGTTAAAACTGACTCATGCATAGTGTGTCATGCACGATTGTTACTCCAGCATGCATATATGCAAATATGGAATATGCTTTTTAAATGAATCCTATAATTCTTCAGGGACAAGCATAATTAGAAAAAGGAGGAATTCCATGTAAAGGATCAACAAAACCATTATTAAATGAATCACTATTTTACACTAATTTACTGTCAATTACTCCAATTTATAGAACATTGTTCTAATTTATTGTAAACGTTGTTTTAAAACTTGGTTATGAAGTTGTTCAATTTGGAGGAACTGTACAGACTGATTAGTTTGGTTACTCACACAGTGTGGAATTCAGGTTACAGATGGAGTGGAGCCCACACTCTCTCCTCACACTTAGACACTTGCAATTAATCATGCAGACACACTTGATCTTTCACGTGAGCCAGATGCCTACACAACATGGTTTGTTAGCAGCTGTTTGTGAGTAGGATTCGCACACATTAATACTGCATTTTATATCCATTCAGACGCCACGGACTTGGCCACTGCTGTGAAACTGAATTTAATTTACATGCAAATGACTGTTTCGCCTCGGATGGCAGTCAGAAATTACAAAAGGTGCTTCGTGTCCTGAATTAAGCAAACCTACCTACAGGGATTTCTGTTACACACCTAACTTCCTTATGGAGCAAAAAAAACTGTGAAAAAAAAATCAGACTTAGGCTCAGTTTCAGTATGATAGAAGCACTTTAAAGGCACAAGGCGATCATAACAAAATAATGGTGTCACGTAGGATAAATGTGGTCCAGACAGCAGAAAATTATGGCTTAAATATGGTTGAGTTGAGGCATATTAGGGCAGTTATGGCATTGGCAAGCGTCCGGGTCAAAATGTTAAGCTGTTTTTAATGGTATTTGGAATATGGGCCAAACGGGCCCAAATGTATCATTGCTTGTGCATCATTTCAGATTTGGCCAGAAAGTGTCTCAGCTGTAAATGCTCAGTGAAGATCTCATCAAGGCTGGGTTTCGGCTGGGTTCTGGCAGTCTGATTCAGACAAGTTCATTGCTGTTATTCCATGATGATGTGTGAGCCAGATACATTGGGAAGTATAGGCCATTATTAAGCCATCGGGGAAATGTTAAGGGTTAAAAATGAAAATGACAAAATACAGCAAAAACATGCAGATAAGGAACCAAATAAACAGACACATGAACGATATAAAGACTATTGTTGGACTGTAACATTGTTTGGGTAAGTTCTTGTCCACTGGCACACATGGTTGTCTATAATAAAACATGTTTTAGGAAAATCACTAGAAATCAATTAAGCTTCATATCTGGCAATTCATGTATAAGAGAAAATTATGTGCTAATTATGTGTTTAGAATGGTAACAAAATTCACACACACACACACACACACACACACACACACATATATATATATATATATATATATATATATATATATATATATATATATATATAATGATTAGGATTATTATTATTATTATATTATTATTATTATAATAATAATAATAATAATAATTAAAATCAGGATATTTATAAAATTGTGATACTTAAAGAATTGCAATATAAATCGAATCAGAACCAAAGTATCATGATAATATTGTTTCATTTACATTACATACATTTACATTTTATACCTTTAGAAGCTTTTAACTACCATTATCTCTTGTTCTTCTGAATTTGGTATCCATGATGCACTTCGACATGTATGAAAAAAATATTTATTGAAGGAAATAAAGAGATAAGCGAAGAGAAAATGCCATAACACTCACCAGACACACAATCTCTTTGGTTACAAGATACAGTGGATACACATGTGTGCAGGAAGATTTTGCGTCTGATACTCCTGGTTATGTCTCATACACTCTGTTCTCCAGTCAGGATTTCTGAACTATATTATAAATTTATAGGACCACAGATGCATATTTAATTGGTTGATGCCAGATTGGGTCTTATACAACACGTCCCTGTTCTATGATGAGGTTCTGTTGTCAAAAACACAAAGAGTAACTGAAATGAGTAGAGGGAAGAGGCTGATGACACTTACTGAAGTTTTAGAATTGCATTTAAAGTTTCTTATCTTTAACAAATTTTATACTTAAATGGTTTTGTGTGCAACAAAACTCAGCACTTTTTCGCTTATTCCAAATTAAATGTCATGCACACTCATAACACGACCGGCACTAGGACCCGGAAGTAATACGGTCGGGTTTCAGGAAGCATAAAAGGAAACAAGATGACGCATCACATCGCTCAGTCATTGAGTTATGCCCGTGCTATCGCCGTCGCCTCGCTCGTCCAAACGTGAGTACTCACTTTCTTGGGTTATCGCTTCTGATTGGGTGTGTGTATTTAGAACGCGGGTTTATTTGTGTAAACCCTTGCTCTCGCTTCGGGAGAGTTCTAAGAATAACTTGCGTGGTTATCCTGCCTACTCGCGCTACTTCCGCGTTTGGGTTTACCATCCACGCTACAGGGCTAACTGCTAAGTCTTCTGCTTCATCTCCGGTTAGTCCGTGACAGAATGACTGAGCCTCCGGCAGTAAACCCAGCGGAGTTTGCTCACCTCTGCGATGTGGTTGACCGGCATGGTAAGCTGATCGATCAGCTCCGTGGTGAAGTCGCATCGCTCCGCACGGAGCTCCAGGGCGTCGCGGCCTTGCGCCGCGAGGTGGCGGAGCTGCGACAGGAGAATGCGGTCCTCCGCGGGGCAGCCGCTCAGCCGGCTGTGGCCACGCCCATCGCAGCGGCTGCTGCGCCGCCAACTCCCTCTCCACCTTCTGATGTTTTCTTATCTTTACCGGATAAATGGAATGGCATGGATGGGAAGTGCAGTGTTTTTCTAACTGCGTTGGATCTTGTGTTTGAGTTTAATTCCACCAGATACTCCACAGACCGACTGCGCATTGCTCTTCTCGTCTCGTTGCTATCCGGGCAGGCAGCTGAGTGGGCCACGGCGGTTCTTCGTTCGGATTCAGATGTCGCCTACTCCTACACCGAGGTCACCCCCCCGCTCAAGCTCACCTTTGAACATCCAGCTGCTGAGGTGGAGACCGACTCCAAGTTGTATCATCTAAAGCAGGGAGGGTCGTCCGTGAGCCGTTACACCGCGGAGTTTCGTACTCTCGCCGTACAGACCGACTGGGGAGACTCCGCACTCCGGACGGCCTACTACGAAGGACTGGCTGCGCGGATAAAAGACGAGCTCGCCGGACGAGAGCTTCCAGCTACCTTGGAGGGTTTAATCCAACTCGCCCTCCGGATCGACCAACGGCTGCTCGTTCGCCCCAAGCCAGCTCCTCGTACCCTGCCACCACCATGACTGCACTACCACACACCACGCCCTTCCTCTCCCGCTCACCAGTTCCAGAAGTTCACGCCCCATTCACTGCAGCACCCACCAGGACCGTCGGGACTCCACCTCCCGCCGTGGTTGACACAGGAGTCGGGGAACCCGATTCAGAGAGGGGCTCTGCGCGTATTGTGGATCTTCTGCACATCATCAGGCCATCTGTCCTCTGCGGCCGGGAAACGCGCAGCCCCGGTGAGAAATGGGAGGAACTCACCGGGTCCCATGTCCCTCTCCACCACCATGACCAATGATTCCCGTCTCACGGTTAAAGTATATCTCCAGTTTGGCCTCAAACGGGTCGGAAGTACCGCGTTCGTCGACTCCGGGGCAGCAGGTAACTTCATTGACTCTTCCTATGCCAAAAAATTGGGGATAAAGATTGAGGCGTTATCCCAGCCTGTAACCATTACATCAGTCGATGGTCGGCCTCTCTCCTCCAGCCCCATATCCTTTCAGACCCAACCTATCACCCTCATCATTAACCAACATCAAGAACAGATCCAGTTTCACACCACCACTATCTCCTCACCACCTATCATCCTCGGACACCCTTGGCTGCTGCAGCACGACCCGCTCATATCCTGGACCCAAAGCCGGATCCTCCAATGGGGCCGACCTGCACTGAGCTTTGCCTACGGGCCGAGGCTGGGACGTGCTCTAGGGAGTCCGAGGCCCCCGATGTCGACACAGATAAAATCCCGCTAGACTACCGGGACCTGGCTGAAGTCTTTTGTAAGAGACGCGCGACCCATCTACCACCTCATCCCTCATACGACCTGGCGATCGATCTTCAGCCAGGTGCGACACCACCCCGCGGCCATCTCTATTCATTGTCCAACACCGAGACGCAGGCGATGGAGGAGTATGTTCCCAGCGGACTTCGCCATGGTACCATCCGGCCCTCCTCCTCCCCTGCCGCTGCGGGGTTCTTTTTCGTGAAGAAACGCGATGGTAGTCTACGTCCCTGTGTCGATTATCGGGGGCTCAACAATATTACCATAAAGAACCGACATCCATTGCCTCTTACCAACTCTGCCCTGGACGCCCTCTCTGGTGCCACCATCTTCACTAAGTTGGACCTCCGGAGGGCCTACAACTTGGTGCGCATCAGAGAGGGCGATGAGTGGAAGACGGCCTTCATCACCCCCACAGGACATTACGAAAGTCTGGTCATCCCGTTTGGTCTCTGCAACGCACCTGCCGCTTTCCAACAGTTCATAAATGGCGTTCTCAGAGACATGTTAGGCCGTTGGGTGTTCGTCTACCTGGACGACATCCTCATCTACTCCCGAACACTCAACGAGCACATCCAGCATGTCAGAGCGGTTCTAAAGAGATTGCTCGCCCACCAGCTGTACTGTAAGTTGGAGAAGTGCGCTTTCCACGAGCGCTCCACCACGTTCCTGGGTTTTGTCATCTCGCCCCAGGGTGTGGCCATGGACCCGCAGAAATTGGAAGTTGTGAGTCATTGGCCCCTACCCAAGACTCTTAAACAGCTCCAGAGATTTCTCGGGTTTGCCAATTTTTATCGCCGCTTTATCCGGGACTACAGTACCGTTGCAGCGCCACTAACCGCTCTGACCCGCCCATCATCTCACCCTTTCAATCTCACCCCAACTGCTGTCTCCGCCTTCCATGAGCTCTGTCGCCGCTTCACCCCTGCTCCCATCCTCCTTCACCCGGATGCTGATAAACCATTCGTTGTGGAGGTGGACGCTTCGGATGTGGGCGCCGGGGCTGTTCTCTCCCAGCGAGGTCCAGACCAAAACTGCATCCCTGCAGTTTTTTCTCCAAGAAATTTGACGCCACTCAGCAGCGATACGGAGTAGGGGACCGCGAGCTGCTGGCCATAAAGTGGGCCTTGGAGGAATGGCGACACTGGCTCCAGGGCGCCAGAGAGCCGTTCATCGTCTGGACCGACCACCAAACCTCATTACAATCCGCACGTTAAAACAGCTGAACCCCAGACAGGCGCGATGGGCACTATTCTTTGAAAATTACAATTTCCACCTGTCATACCGCCCGGGGTCCAAGAACACAAAAGCCGACGCCCTCTCCCGACAACACGAGGAAGACGTCCCCCGGGCGGACCCCGCGCCTGTACTGCCAGCCACCAAGATCCTCGCACCGCTCAGGTGGGACCTGGAAACGAGGGTTAGCCAGGCACAAGCTACGGAGACCGCACCAGCAGGTGTGCCGCCTGGCCGACTCTACGTCCCCAACGCCATCAGGGCCGAAGTACTCCAGTGGGGACCCTCCTCCCCCCTTTCAGGACACCCCGGGAGACGGCGGACCCTACTGTTTGTACAACGTGCTTTCTGGTGGCCCAGTATGAAGAAGAACGTAGATGAGTTCGTCCAGGCGTGCCCAGTGTGTGCCAGGTCCAAGGACAGCAACAGACCATCACCCGGGGAACTTCAACCACTNGCTCGCTCGCCCCAAGCCAGCTCCCCGTACCCTGCCACCCATCACGACAGCACTACCTCGCACCACACCCTTCCTCTCCCGCTCTCCAGTTCCAGAAGTCCACGCCTCATTCACTGCAGCACCCACCAGAACCGTCGGTACTCCACCTTCCGCCGTGGTTGACACAGGAGCCGGGGAACCCATGCAATTAGGGCGCGCCTCCTTAACCGCTGCAGAACGGGAACGCCGCTTCAGAGAGGGCCTCTGCGCGTATTGTGGATCCTCTGCACATCATCGGGCCATCTGTCCTCTGCGGCCGGGAAACGCGCAGCCCCGGTGAGAAAATGGGAGGAAACTCACCGGGTCCATGTCCCTTCTTCTCACCACCATGACCAAACCAATGATTCCCGTCTCACGGTTAAAGTATATCTCCAGTTTGGCCACAAACGGGTCGGAAGTACCGCGTTCGTCGACTCCGGGCAGCAGGTAACTTCATTGACTCTTCCTATGCCAAAAAATTGGGGATAAAGATTGAGGCGTTATCCCAGCCTGTAACCATTACATCAGTCGATGGTTGGCCTCTCTCCTCCAGCCCCATATCCTTTCAAACCCAACCTATCACCCTCATCATTAACCAACATCAAGAACAGATCCAGTTTCACACCACCACTATCTCTTCGCCACCTATCATCCTCGGACACCCTTGGCTGCTGCAGCACGACCCGCTCATATCCTGGACCCAAAGCCGGATCCTCCAATGGGGGCCGACCTGCACTGAGCTTTGCCTACGGGCCGAGGCTGGGACGTGCACTAGGGAGTCCGAGGCCCCCGATGTCGACACAGATAAAATCCCGCTAGACTACCGGGACCTGGCTGAAGTCTTTTGTAAGAGACGTGCGACTCATCTACCACCTCATCGCTCATACGACCTGGCGATCGATCTTCAGCCAGGTGCGACACCCCCCCGCGGCCATCTCTATTCATTGTCCAACACCGAGACGCAGGCGATGGAGGAGTATGTTTCCAGTGGACTTCGCCATGGGACCATCCGGCCCTCCTCCTCACCTGCCGCTGCGGGGTTCTTTTTCGTGAAGAAACGCGATGGTAGTCTACGTCCCTGTGTCGATTATCGGGGGCTCAACAATATTACCATAAAGAACCGACATCCATTGCCTCTTACCAACTCTGCCCTGGACGCCCTCTCTGGTGCCACCATCTTCACTAAGTTGGACCTCCGGAGCGCCTACAACTTGGTGCGCATCAGAGAGGGCGATGAGTGGAAGACGGCCTTCATCACCCCCACAGGACATTACGAAAGTCTGGTCATCCCGTTTGTTCTCTGCAACGCACCTGCCGCTTTCCAACAGTTCATAAATGACGTTCTCAGAGACATGTTAGGCCGTTGGGTGTTCGTCTACCTGGACGACATCCTCATCTACTCCCGAACACTCAACGAGCCCATCCAGCATGTCAGAGCGGTTCTAAAGAGATTGCTCGCCCACCAGCTGTACTGTAAGTTGGAGAAGTGCGCTTTCCACGAGCGCTCCACCACGTTCCTGGATTTTGTCATCTCGCCCCAGGGTGTGGCCATGGACCCGCAGAAATTGGAAGTTGTGAGTCATTGGCCCCTACCCAAGACTCTTAAACAACTCCAGAGGTTTCTCGGGTTTGCCAATTTTTATCGCCGCTTTATCCGGGACTACAGTACCGTTGCAGCGCCACTAACCGCTCTGACCCGCCCATCATCTCACCCTTTCAATCTCACCCCAACGGCTGTCTCCGCCTTCCATGAGCTCTGTCGCCGCTTCACCACTGCTCCCATCCTCCTTCACCCGGATGCTGATAAACCATTCGTTGTGGAGGTGGACGCTTCGGATGTGGGCGCCGGGGCTGTTCTCTCCCAGCGAGGGCCAGACCAAAAACTGCATCCCTGCAGTTTTTTCTCCAAGAAATTTGACGCCACTCAGCAGCGATACGGAGTAGGGGACCGCGAGCTGCTGGCCATAAAGTGGGCCTTGGAGGAATGGCGACACTGGCTCCAGAGCGCCAGAGAGCCGTTCATCGTCTGGACCGACCACCAAAACCTCATTACAATCCGCACGTTAAAACAGCTGAACCCCAGACAGGCGCGATGGGCACTATTTTTTGAAAATTACAATTTCCACCTGTCATACCGCCCGGGGTCCAAGAACACCAAAGCCGACGCCCTCTCCCGACAACACGAGGAAGACGTCCCCCCGGCGGACCCCGCGCCTGTACTACCAGCCACCAAGATCCTCGCACCGCTCAGGTGGGACCTGGAGACGAGGGTTCGCCAGGCACAAGCTACGGAGACCGCACCAGCAGGTGTGCCGCCTGGCCGACTCTACGTCCCCAACGCCATCAGGGCCGAAGTGCTTCAGTGGGGACACTCCTCCCCCTTTTCAGGACACCCCGGGAGACGGCGGACCCTACTGTTTGTACAACGTGCTTTCTGGTGGCCCAGTATGAAGAAGGACGTAGATGAGTTCGTCCAGGCGTGCCCAGTGTGTGCCAGGTCCAAGGACAGCAACAGACCATCACCCGGGGAACTTCAACCACTCCCGTTCCCCCGCCGACCCTGGACACACATTGCCGTTGACTTCATCACGGGCCTGCCGGTTTCGGAAGGAAAGGACACCATCCTCACCATCGTCGACCGGTTCTCCAAAGCTGTTCACCTGGTGGCCCTCTCCGGACTCCCGTCAGCTAAAAGGACCGCGGAGCTGATATTAGAGCACGTAGTCCGCCTGCATGGTTTCCCAAAGGACATCGTCTCGGACAGGGGGCCCCAGTTCACGTCCCGGTTCTGGAAGGCCTTCTGCCGTCTGATCAATTCCACCTGCAGTCTGTCCTCCGGTTACCACCCACAGACTAACGGTCAGACAGAGCGAACCAACCAACAACTGGAGCGCTACCTGAGATGCTTTATTGCTGATCGCCAGTGCTCCTCGGCCCGCTACCTCATTTGGGCTGAGCTGTCACACAACCTCCACCTATCTTCTGCCACCAACCTAAGCCCATTTGAGGTATGCTACGGCTTCCAACCTCCGATGTTCGGTCATCAGGAACCGGAGGTGGAAGTGCCGTCGGCCCAACAGTTGGTTCGCCGGTGTCGACGGCTTTGGAGACAAGCAAACCACGCCATTCAAAAGGCCAATCGCCGCTACACCCTGCAACATCGCCGTCGACACCCACCGGGACGAATGTACCAAGTAGGTGATAAGGTATGGCTCTCAACAAAAAACCTACACCTGCAGACTGAGTCAAGGAAACTATCACCCAGATTCATCGGACCATACCGCATCAACCTCCGGATTAATCCTGTCACCTACCGGCTCCAGCTGCCTGCGGCGCTCCGGATCCATCCGGTATTCCACACCTCCCAGCTCAAACCCTTCACCACCTCACCTATGGTTCCACCCACCCACCCTGCTCCTCCTCCCCGTATGGTTGAGGGTGGTCCCGCCTACACCGTTCGCCGGATCCTTGACTCACGTCCTCGGGGCAGAGGGCTCCAGTACCTGGTGGATTGGGAAGGTTACGGTCCCGAGGAGAGATCTTGGATTCCGGCTCGGTTCGTCTTAGACCCCGAACTCATCCGGGACTACCGTCGTCGGGTATCCTCCACCCCAGGACCGTCGAGAGTCGGTCCTGGACGGGGGGGTACTGTCATGCACACTCATAACACGACCGGCACTAGGACCCGGAAGTAATACGGTCGGGTTTCAGGAAGCATAAAAGGAAACAAGATGACGCATCACATCGCTCAGTCATTGAGTTATGCCCGTGCTATCGCCGTCGCCTCGCTCGTCCAAACGTGAGTACTCACTTTCTTGGGTTATCGCTTCTGATTGGGTGTGTGTATTTAGAACGCGGGTTTATTTGTGTAAACCCTTGCTCTCGCTTCGGGAGAGTTCTAAGAATAACTTGCGTGGTTATCCTGCCTACTCGCGCTACTTCCGCGTTTGGGTTTACCATCCACGCTACAGGGCTAACTGCTAAGTCTTCTGCTTCATCTCCGGTTAGTCCGTGACATTAAATGCACAAATCAAAGCATGATTTTTTAAAATATATGTATATAAACTCAACCAACACTGGTATAGACCCTAAACTGGATATGTACATGACCATAAACACAATCAACGATTGATTTATCCATTGGGACAAAACTGTGGCAGGTGGAGTTATAGCATTTTGCAAAATTATCCAAAGTTCAAATTAATATAACTGAAACAAAATTTGAAATTTAAATTTTTCCATTTGAGCTTTTTAATACATTTGTGACTCAAAAGAAACAATACACAACATATGTTCTAAGAGCTTCCTTCTTTTGAAAACATTTTCAAGCCTTTTTCAAAACTGGCAAAACCTCATTTTGCTGTCAAACTGTTCAAATATACTGTAGATGAAAACATCAGGGCTATTCAGCCGGAGCCCCACATTCCTTTAAAATGCACATTTTAAATACTGAACATTTGACCTTTTACCATAAAAAAATCATCTAACGCTCCATTTAGAGAAATGATTTCTAAGATTTCCTGCTGTCGACAGCCAATTATAGAAAAGTTCGACTGATGACAAAAATGTCTATTAGTTTGTGCTACTGTAGTGAACTTTTATGTATTTTATTTTAAAACAGGGAATCCAGGCTAGCTGGATTGCAAAAGGTCACGCTCAACATTTTGATAACAAAACTCACTAATTCAACACTGAGTGTACTGGAAAGTATCTGTTCACTGAAACTACGGAATGCAAAAGCTAACGCGATTGCTTCCTAACAAATTTCTCTAATAAAAAAATTATAAATGCAAACGTGCAGTTTAAAAATAAACAAAATATTTAAAATGGAGAAGACACAATTGTACTGTATGCATAGACTACAAACATTTATTTATTTTAAAGTCTCAGAGATGCAAGGAATATGAAGAACATGAAGAAATTAATCACTTGAGATTCCCTTTACTTTTGTAAACACCGGATGGTAAACAGCCACATTTGAGGCTTCAATAAAAACCAGCATTAAGGTCAAGCAATACAAGAGCAAAATCTGAGTCAGCAAGCAGGTTAGGGTCAGGAGACGCACAATCAGCATCAGAAGGGCTACGTGCAATAAATCAGGTTAAAGATCAAACATGGAAACGTCAAACAATATCAAGAGTTAACATGTATAATCAAATTGGTGGGTTGTTTTAAGTTTACATACAATCAAGTTGAAAGATGATATCTTTCACATATACAGTGGAACCTCGGATTATGAGTAACGTGGTTTACGAGTGTTTTCTTTTCTAAGGTAAGGTGCTGGTTCATTTGTATTGTTTTTTTTTTTTTTTTTACTTTACAGCAGTGATTCCCTTAGTATGCGCTCATGCCAGTGTCAGAGAGCTTTCTTTTTTTCCTGTTAAAACGGTGTTTCCGTTGTGTGTGTGTGTGTGTGTGTGTGTGTGTGTGTGTGTGTGTGTGTGTGTGTGTGTGTGTGTGTGTGTTTGTTGTAAAACGAGGCGAGGGAAGGGGCTAATTCCACACACACACACACACACACACACACACACACGGCGCCTGCGCGCACCAACCGAAACACTTATCTGTCGGAATTTATTTGTACTTTTTTTTTTAAGGTAAAGTGCAGATTAATTTGTATTATTTTCATTTTATAGATTGTATTAATTCTTTTTATTTATTTATTTTTTGTGGCTGTGGAATAATAATTTGAGTTTTATTTTTTTCTTATGGGAAATGATGATTTGGTTTTCGAGTGTTTTGGAACACGAGCCCACTTCTGGAACGAATTATGCTCGTAATCCAAGGTTCCACTGTACCTTTTGATGCCCAAAAAAATGTAAGTCAAAAATGACCCGCATTCTGGCTGTGGAATTCATTTTAATTAAAAACAAATATTTTTTTTTACATAATCTCCTTGCTTTTCAATACACTTAGTCCATCTGTGAACAAGCTTTTATGTCCCATCATTAAAAATTATTTAGGCTGAACTTCCAGCCACGAATGCCCTGCTGTCTTCACTTCTTCATCAGAATTGAATCTTCGTCCTCACGCGACTGCTTTCAGGGGACCAAAAAGGTGAAATTCCAATGGAACAAGATCAGGACTATAAGGAAAATAACTTTAAACACCTCAAAACAGTTTTCACAGAGAGTCAACAGTGTTTTTTTAGTAAGTGAAGTTAAGATTTCAGCTCTTCAATAAGCGTCTCACTGTAACGTACTGTACAGTACTGTTGATTTGTTTAATGTTTTCATTGATAATGTTCCAAAACTAGGCCTTGAGAATCATCCCAGAAAACTGTAAGCATTGATGAATTTTCCAGCTGATGGTTGACTTTTGAACTCCTCGATTTGCACCCGAGGATGTTTCCATTCCATACTCTCAGGCTCGTTGAATTGAATCCAATTTTCATCAACTTTCTATACTGCGCATAAAGTCTTTAATAAATACCAGCACCAGTACAAGCCTCATACCACAAAATATGAATCATTGCACTGCAGTTACAAATAAACCAATGTAACACGTTCACACCTGAGCGTCAGCAACAGGGGAGTTTTAATATAACCGGAGTGCGGAAACTTTTTGACTCTGTCATAGGTCCATAATCTTGTACTATATCTCAGGAGGATTCCGTGTATAGGGTGGCTCAAAAGTCCTGATCCATTGGCAGTTTTCTTAATATATATATATATTTTTTTTTCTTTTATCAAACCCCAGATGGAAAATCAAATAGAAGCACTTTTCTTTGGGGTCATCTGATGTCAGTAGTCTATCAGAACCAGCCCAGAGCAATCAATGCACTAAAGAAGAACATCATCTCTGCATGTAACAGATCTTATTAAGAAACATTAACATTTTTGTGTCCAGGGTGTCCACAAGTGCTGCAAAGTCAGAGGTCGTCAATTAGTTTGTGTGCTGTAATTCATAGCTTTAAATACGTACATTTAACCCTGTGGTTCTGGATTTTTGTTCCCCCTCCGTACACACATTCTAATTTCAACTGTGACTCATTTGTTTATGCTGCTTTTATCACTATAATTACATTGCCACTGAATCATTTAACTCTATCCTAAAATGTTCAACACCATGTTAGAAAGGAAGTGGGAAAAAAAAATGCATAGGTCTATAATAAAGTGTCAAATCAAGCATCTAAATACACTGCAGGCCTCCTGTATGTATTGTTCTGGATAGAAATAGACAATTATACGACGGTATTCAGGTCAAACTGGTAGTTTTAATTGTGTGGAAAAACAGAACCCAGTTATGAGAGTAAAAACTCCCTTTATTTCTCTATATAATCCACTGAACACTAATGCATGTAGTGCTTGGATACCATCGAGGGAGAGAGCTCACTGAGTAATAGAGCAATAATCGGACTGCCTGTTTCACGTCTGAGATGCTGGCCTCCCAGGAACTCTTTTAACTCCCCAAACATGTAGAAATACCTTGGAGCGAGGTACTGTAAGGACTGTACAGGGGATGTGGAAGTAACTCCCAGATGCATTCCTGTATGTTCCTGTAATGGTGTTGGTTAGATACACCTCTTCCACAAGTTGGCAGCAAGTTCCGGGAATAATTGCGGTGGAGCTCCGAGCCAATACGACGTACTTCCTTTCTTTAAAACATTTGCACCACTCAAAACTCGGCAGGTCGTTCCAGCACATGTGGAAAAGAGTGTGTGCGTAGTGTGAGTGCCACATCGAATGCAACCTATTTGTGTAAATCGGTACTCTGTTACTCGGGGAAACAGAATGCATTCGTATCCATATGTGTGTGTTTTTAAGCCCTGTCGTGTGTTGCGAACCCGCAGTGACATTCGAGTCAGCGATGTTTGTCAGATCTGTAGTGGTCCGTCACGACGGTTGGTACACGCGTTCGTCTTTACAGAGGTCCATCACATCTTATCAAACACTCATTGCAGGTGCAAGTGCGAATCCTAAAATACCCACGAACTGCTGAGCTCGACATCTCCGGAAGAAATGAGACCAGAAATAACAATCGGATTCATATTTAGGACTGTGAAAACCAGAGTAGAATCTGTGTGTGTGTGTGTGTGTGTGTGTATGTGTGCACTGACCAAGAGCTAGGGCTAATAAAAGCCACTCTTCTAAAGGGCAAGTTGTCTGCAGAGAGCTTGTTTGCTAGAATCCCTTACTTCCACTTCGGCTCATTTTCTGAGGCCCAAATTAGATGGCAAAAAAGAAGCGGCTGCATTCATGTACACACAAATACACACACACACACACACACACACGCACACACTTTTCACATCCAACTCTTTCTGCATGCTAATCCTCTGTCTCGCTCTTTCGTTTTCTTTCTTACCCCATTTGCTCTCTCTCTCTCTCTCTCTCTCTCTCTCTCTCTCTCTCTCTCTTTCTCTCGTTCTTTAAACTAACCAGCAGATGTGTGGAGATTTTACAGAGGCAGTGAGACAGAAGTGTGTGTTGCGTACCAGATGAAGCGAGCAGTCTTTGTCTATATTCCATAAAGTCAGACAGATGCATGCTGTTGTTAGTTGATAAAAAAAGGTTAAGTTTAATTGAGGCTATTAAGCATTTTAATATAGAAAAACCTTTGCTGTCATACAATGAATAACAAGTAATGTCTTTTTTTTTTTTTTGGTTAATTTTATTTAATTTGGGTAATTACATTGAAATACTAATTATCTCTTCTAAGTGACCAGTTAATTTAAAAAGTGTCACAGTTTGATAGATACAAGCCAATCTGCCATTAAATTACATACACGCTTTACTTTGTTTTCTTTGTTTCTCCTAGTGGTCAAAAATGGGAACTGCAGCAAGTGCAAATAGACCAACAAATAATTGGAATTACTGTATACAACCCTTATTTTTAATCGAGCTTTCTGATTGGACAAGAGCCATTCCATGAGTGGTGATAATAGAAGGTAACAACACGGGTAAGTTGAACTGTATGTATTACCCTGCTTTAGAGGCGTTCTACAATCGGAAGTTAGCTAATATTCTAAAGCGGAATAATTGGAAATATAAAGAGGAAATTATAAGATTTATAAGACTGACTACAACCTCAGTGGTTTATTCTCTTCACCTTTTGGCTAATTAGGACCAGTAACTACTTTCATCCCTGTTAATTACATTAAATGCCGGTTGCCAGCTCCACCAGTCGCAGTTAGTTAGTCCCGCCAGACGTGAAACTGTCGTATAAAAGCAATATCACCTCTGAGGTCATGCTTCTATACTGAATTTCAGTGCAGCTGTGATATCTTCAGGACTTGGGCATAAGGCAGGGTACGCCCTGGACAGTGTGCCAGCCTATCACAGGGCAAACACACACACACTCTCATTCACACTTCATGGGCAATTTGGGAACACCAATGAGAGTAATCTGCACGTCTTTGGACTGTGAGAGGAAACCTGGAGGAAACCCACCAAGCACTCGACATTTTGCTGAAACCCTTGCTTACTGATATTACTCATTTACATCTAAAAACCCATTAAAACAATATCTAGTGAAGTTTATCATAACCCCACAATCATAGTTTATAATAAAATGCACTAGACATTAGCCTGTAGCAGAAGTAAAGAATGATAATATAAAAAAAGATTGTTTTGGGGGGGGAAAAAATGGAAAAGCAATCTCTGCAGTGGAAAAGCAACCCATTCAAGATCTGTGATAATATAGCTAAAGTTATTTTTTTTAAAATACACCTGCTTAAAAACATGACATTTGCAATGACTACCGTCATAGACTACCAGAGATCGCGAGTTCGATTCCCGGGTGATGCTGTAACCTCTCGTAGTCGGAGGTCTAGAGAGAGCTGATTGGCCGAGCTCTCTCAGAGGGGCGGGATGAGAGGTACATAGTGCTCCGACATTAATCACGGCTCTACAGCCAGTCAGGGGCGTCTGTGAGCTCGCGCAACGGTGTGTGAGCGAGCAGTTCGAAAAAATGCGGTCAATGACGTCACATGGTTCAGAGAAAACACGTGATAGTCACCGTCCCTCCCGACTGAGTGGTAGTAGCTTAACGTGGGCGCTCCTAGTGATGGGGAGAAATTGGACATGACTAAAAATAGGGAAAAAATCATTAAAAAAAAAAAAGTGATTTTGTCTTCAGGCATCTACTGTAGATGGCCGGATGGAGTAAGTTTAGTGAGAGAGAAAAAAACATAAGTGTTATACATTTAGCTCAGATTTCTCAAACAAACTTTTTTACTGCGGAGAAAATGTTCAGGTCAAATGACCTTGAGAACCAAATAACAGTATTAAATATGTATCCTGTCTTGAGGGGGAAATTTTATCATTTTTTTGCACATTTCCTTGATGTCTTCTTTGTTGGCCTGTGCTTACAGAAATGCTATTGGGAGAATCCCTGAACAACGGACAGGCTTTTAGGCTTCTTTTCTTCCATATTTCTAAAGATGTGTTATGTAACTTAATCACATCAGCTGTTATTTAATCCCAGAAAAAAACTAAACTTCTGTCCACTCATCTCTATGTCAGGATCTTGCGATCTCCCTAGAGACGCCTATGATTACAACTAGCCATTGGCAATCAACTGTCATTTTCCTCTCACATGGCTAATCCGACATGCTCATGTTGATTTTGTTCTTTATACCTTCAGAAAGGTTTTTATCCATTTTTATCCACACAGACCTTTATCCACAAGATCATGTGCTTGTTCAGTCCTCTGTCATTTCAAGACTGGACTACTTCTACTCGCAGCTGCATGACTTTTTTTTTTATATCCTTTTTTTTAAGCTGTCCTAGACCATCCCTTTGCTATATTTCTTCCAATTGCTTCCTGTAGCTGTAAATTATAAACACTGAAGCATGCCAACAAAGCCAAAAATGGACCATCACTCACATACTTTAAAGCATTTGTCACACCCTGCACTGTGCTTCCTACTGTACATTTGTCCTTGGTCCAAGCATTTTTCAGTATATAAGAAAGGTCTGCAAAAAGATAGCTCTCTGTTCTGGCACCTACTGTAGATGGTGAAATGCACGTCTTAAGATCTCTGGCTGTATCTACAAATGACAAATGTCAGAATGATCAGGTGATCTAAGGTGCCAGGTAGCTAAGTGTTCCGGTCTCCATATGAAGGCGTGGGGGTCAAATCCTGCGACTGACACTTGTAAATGGAAAACTATGACATGTCTGACTCTGCACTCTGACCCAAACTTCCTAAGGGGCAACGATGGTTAAAATTAATTATAAAATAAATAAAATGAAATTAAGCTGAAATATGTGAAAAATAATCTTCTGTAATGTGCAGTATGTGTGACCAAAATAAATCTAATGACATACCTCTTCCTGAAGTACACAAATGAACACCTTAGCACCTACATTTTAAAAAATCATGTGTGCTTTTCTTTCTATTTTACAGTCACAGCACTGCTTTTAGGCTGATGGAACTCTTAGTTCATGACGTAGTGATTGTCGTGGGTCTAGCTGGTGGTACTGGCTAGACTGGCTGATGGTGTGGTTGCCGTGAGCATGTATTAGAGCAGGCAGAGGGGTTCAACAGAAAGAGTCTTTATTTGAACACAAAAACATTGAAAAACAAAGAAACCAAAACCACAAACTCAAACTATAATTAGGGCTCTTTAAACAGACATAGGGACTACGGACTGACATAGGGACTACGGACTGACACAGGGAACCAGGAGCTGACACAGGGAACCAGGAGCTGACACAGGGAACTGACAGAAGAAGGTAACATGGAGCTGGAGCTAACTAAAGACACGTAGGGGAACTAGAGACAAGACTGGACAGGACATGGCTGGAACTAGAGATTGGGCGAGGACTGGAGAGACAGGACTGGAGAGACAGGGCTAGCCAGGGGCCAGGACTGGAGAGACAGGGCTAGCCAGGGGCCAGGACTGGAGAGACAGGGCTAGCCAGGGGCCAGGACTGGAGAGACAGGGCTAGCCAGGGGACAGGACTGGAGAGACAGGGCTATCCAGGGGACAGGACTGGAGAGACAGGGCTAGGGGCGACAGAGACTAGAGACCGGATGGGTTAGTGGTTAGTGAGGTTAGTAGCTACATGGAATACTGGGGATGCTGGATGCTGGCCTAACCAGGTTAGTCGCTAATGGAGTTAGTGGCTAACCGGGTTAGTACTGATCTAATAGGGGGGAACTGGAACACAAGAAGCAAAGCACACATGAGGCTATTCCAAACTAGCGCCTAACCTACTAGTGACCAGAACCACTTACAGTCAATCCCACTGGAGACTAACCCTACTAGCAGCCAAGGCCTACTAGCGGCTAACCCTGCTAGCGGGTAGGCCCTCATGTGGCTACACAAAACTAAACAGACAAAGAACTACACCAGAAGGCCGACACTTAAAGTGAAAAGAACTTAAACTTAAACTTAAAGAAACAAACAAAAAGGAATGCCCACATGCCGGTATATACAAACAAACAAACAATGCTCGACCCAGTTTCCCAGAACAAACTGCTATTTATAAGATGTTTAATGAGCCACCTCGGTTCAGGTGAGCCCTATCACCTGACCGAGGTGCCTTCTGGGAAACTGAGTTGACCAACAAAACTACTAACAGACAGACATGAACAGTGACCTCTAGTGGAGGTGATCCAGTATGAGGATGTATTTATTCATAGAGTTGTCAAAGCATTTCTGTAAGTTGCTCTGGATAAAGGCTTCAGCCAAATATAAATGTAAACAACTTGCGCCATACCAGATTCTGTGTAATTGAGCACACGTTAGCATATTTTGTATAAGATTATGCATAGAGTATATTAATTTAAATGATGGAAAACAACCCTAACCCTAACTACCAGCATAAGAGTAATATTAAATTTGTTGTCACATGTACCTTACAGTACAGTAAAATTATTTTCCCATTTAGGAAGCTTGGGTCACAGCACAGGGTCAGCCAGGATACAAAGCCACTGGAGCAGAGAGGGTTAAGATCCTTACTCAAGGGCTAAACACCGGCAACTCCGGTAGTGCTGGGGTTCGAAACCCGACTTTCTGATCAGCGACCCTGTAACCTACACTCTTCACCGTTTGAGCCATCACTGCTCTGGTGGCCCAAATCCTCCTATGTATCACATCCACTGCCTCTTTATTATTATTATTTTTTGTGATAACACAAGGTGAGATGAGGGATGAACCAGTAAAACAAAGCAGCTTTTACTAGTAGAGGCTAAAAAAATAGTTTTTGTGGAAAAATCTGACCTTTTGGCTTTTATTAAATATTTTAGTACATTCTTGTTTCTATAGTTACAACTCTTTCAGGGGGCCCAATAGACACCTTTCAAAACCATGTCATTATATAACAAAGAAAATGTTTAAATCATTGATACGGTGAACTTACCTGGAAGGAGTCTTCAGTGACAGAGGAAAAGTGTTTTTTTTTTTTTTTTTTTTTTGCTGCAAGAAAGTCTAAGGACAGTTTTATCACTTTTAGAACAGGAACAAACTTTTTTGTAAATGTTCCATTAACTGTCTCTCAAAATAGTTTTTTAAGAACGTGTAAATCTATAAATTGACATACTGTAACGCTGTGTTAAAATTTTTATTTAAAATAAATATATCGCATTCACATTAGGCTAATTGGCTTTCCTAAAGTGCCCGTAATATGTGAGTGTGTGTGTGTGTGTGTGTGTGTGTGTGTGTGTGTGTGTGTGTGTGTGTGTGTGTGTGTGTGTGTGTGCGCCCTGAGATTGATTGGCACCCCATCCAGGGTGTACCTTACCTTGTGCCTAAAGTCTTCTGGTATAGGCTTGAGGACTCCTGTGACCCTGTACACAGTATAAGCAGTACCGAGCATGAATGAATGAAAATAGTCAACTTTAGCAGTGGCGGCTACTGGTCTGTCAAATAGGGGAAGCTCATTTTCGGCCTACATCATAAAATTGTCTATTTATTTAAAAGTACATTCTGCCCTACGTTCCTTTTCAAGAAAATGGTCTGTGACCCTGTTGTACCAACTAGGCGTCTTTTCCAGGGACTTGCCCAGTGTCCTCTCAATGGCCCCCAAATGTATGATGAAAATCAAGCAATTTCGCCAAGCAAATATAAAGAAATAGGTTGCAGCAGTTTTTATTTCGACTGAACTTCAGAAATCCGCAATGGGACTTCAGTGATTCCTTATAGTACAAAATTGCTGTCAGTCAAAAGGAGACACAGTCTTTCGACAGACCCTCCAATCATCACGCAGAAGCTCGGCGTCCGGGCCAGCCCACTCCTCATTCACCGCCAGAGACGCTGAGCGTCCGTGGGCGGGACTTAATCGCAGCGTTTATCCAATGACCGTCTAGTTTCAAAGGACTGAAAAAAAAAAACGTTCAAAGCAGCCGCATTGAAGTCAATGGACGCTGGGCTTCAACAGGGAAATGCACTGTGACGCTACGGGAATTTTTAGTCAATAAAATGTTAATACAACAGTACATAATTTGACCATTAATTTTGTGACATTATAGAGGAAGCTGAGCTTCCCTTGCAGTCTTAAAGAAATCGCACCTGAACTTTAGAATATCAACAGTAACGTTGTTTTTTTCCAAGAACAGCATGTCTCATCTGATTTTGCTCCACTGTTTTCTACCTCTGTCCTAGATTATTTATATTTGTGTCTTCTTTTCAACATTGACATTTGTGACATCTTAATACAAGAGAAAAAAAAAATCTAAATTCTCAAACTATTCATCCACATTTCACACTGTGACCCCTTATTTTCCCTTTAGTTACAAACCATGGCTCTAAGAGGTTAAGAACCTTTTTAATTTCTTTCCACAATTGTGCACTATAACATTTTATAACATCCCATTAACAAATTATCAGCAGTGTAACATAGCCAAATTGGATAGTAATTATCTCCAAACTTAATGAGCTGTGGCTATCTAAATTACACATTATCTCTTTAATTATTAAAACCTTCACAAAAGTTACATCCTCGATTGTTAGCGCTCTGATACTGAAATCTACAGCAAAAAGAAAGAAAAACGTCCATTGGTAAAGTCAGAGGAATAGTAAAAAGGGATGATTAAAGTGGTTTGCCTCACATGATGTCTGTTATTCTGACAATTTAGGGCTACTGTAAGTCATATCACATAATCTTACAAGAAAGAAAATCATCATATTTGGGAAAACAAATGGCAGATCGGCCATAATATTTCAACACAAAACATTATGAACAGTATTGTGTAGATCCAACTGGCATAACGGAACAACCGTGGCTCCACAGGGCATGTGGTGTCTGGCACCAGTGTGTTAGCATCAGATTCTGTGGGTGCTGTAGGTTTGTCGTTAAAGCCTACATGGCTCAGACTTGTTTGTCCCAGATATCCCATGGGTGCTCAATCGGATCTTCAGCCTTGGGCTCTTTGCCTGCTCTGCCCCATATGCAGCGGGCTATGGTGCACTAGGTGTTCTAGTGCCTTTCTGTCATGGGCAGAATTTACTTTGTCAGCCATTTGTACTGCATTTGCCTTTCTCTGCAATTGGACCAGACTGACTAGCTTTTGGCATGGCGATCCTATCACCAGTTTAAACATTGACAATCAGTGTTAATTAATTGCCTGTACCCAACAAGAAGCTCTGGAACAATTATTGCAAGAACAGTATTGTCAAGTGCATTTGTAAAAACCCATCAGGTACCAAGATGAAACTGGCTCTCATGAAGACCAAAAACATCACCAATTAACAAACAGCAACACTGATTAGAGCTGTTATGAAGGCTTTACATAAGTTGCAGATACATCTCAATATCAACTGTTCAAATGAGATTATTGCATATTTTGAATGCCTTTATACACACACACAATTCTAACTGTTATTTTGAATACGGGCCCTTATTTGAATGCTTGCCCTTAAATTCCTCTCAATTAGTTCAGGACCAAGGACAGCAGTATGTTGGATTACAGTATACTGTACATTCTTCATATAATCAAATACTGACATTTTCATATATAGATTATTACAAAACATACATGATTGTAAACGTTTTACTGAAGTAAAAATGGGGTGCAATTCAAATGCATTTTGTGATTTTTCTTAAAATCACATAATAAGGTATCAATTGAAATCAAACCTGAGGGAAAAGAGTATTGCTATTGCTATTATTATTAATAATTGTTAATAATAATTCTATATACAGTGTATGTATATATATATATATGATGAAATTGTCAAAAGTATTCGCTCGCCTGCCTTCACATGCATATGAACTTGAGTAATATCCAATTCTTAATCCATAGCATTTGATATGATGTTGGCCCCGCCCCCTTTGCAGCTATAACAGGCTTCCCACACAGTTTACAGTTTAGGTTTCTGGGAATTTTTTACCTTTCTTCCAGAAGCACATTTGTAAGATTAGACACTGGTGTTGGATGAGAAGACGTAGCTCACAGTCTCTGTGCTACTGTAATTCGTCCCAAAGGTGTTTTCTCAGGTTGAGGTCAAGAAAGGTGAGGGTCAGTCAAGTTCTTCCACAACAAACACAGTCATCCATGTCTTTATGGACCTTGAGTTGTGCACTTGCGCGCAGTCATGTTGGAACAGGAAGTGGCCATCCCCAAACTGTTCCCACAAAGTTGAGAAATGTCTTGGTATGCTGAAGCATTAAGAGAAGCCGAGCCCAACTCCTGAAAAACAACCCCACACCAGTTTCAACATTTTATGTTTTTCATTTTATGAAGGTAAAAAAAATTTCATAAGATTAAATACATCATTAAGTATGCGAATTGGGACAGATGGTGGAAGTTTTGCTTTATTTTAGTCAAGCATATTACTGAAAGAAGCACATAAGGAACTTGAGGGAAAATGGCACTTATGATCAAATGTCAGTCTTTGTAAAGCATAACATTTTAATTTAGATCACCTGGATGTAGGGAAGATGGTGCTGTTATTTATATCAACCAGAAACTAGGTTATGAAGAATATATTTGTTGTTGTTCCCTCTCTCTTGTTCTTTTGGTCTCTCTTTCTCATACATGTATGTATGTCTGTCTACCTCTCTTATTCAGTGTCTGCTCTCATGGAAGTCACATTATACAATCTCTTGTAAAAGCACATATTATTATTATTATAATTATTATTATTGTTGTTGTTGTTGTTGTTGTTGTTATGGAACCATCCTGGATTGTTCAAAATCCCATATACCTGTTCGGTGACACAGAGGATAAAGCAAGAGCATTCAGTCCTGAGGAATACAGTAATAATACTGTTTCATATACTCTTAACTGTGCCCGATTTGCATATGAATCCATGCTCATTTATGATGAAATCCATTCATTAAAGCCAAGCTGGAAAGCTTTTTTTTATTGTACAGAGGAACACCTGCATGCTGCTGTAATTAGTCCCATTACCCAACACGCTCCTTCACGCCTGAGCATTGATTAGCCGCCGAATGGAAATGCTGGGTAATTGTATTCGTAGACTACATGGCAGGCTCCTGGTGCACATTAAAAAGAAATGCATGCACTCACGCGCTCATTCTCTTGCTAATCTCCTGCCTGAGTTAGCAGTTATGACATAGAGAGTAAAGTCAAATAATACGGCCCACCGCCTTGCAGACAAATGTCCTGCATTTGCATGTGAATATGTATTGTACTCCCTTTGCTTGGGCATATTTGAGCGTAAACCAATTTCCTTCCTGTCTCATCCGATAAGTCACTTTGCATCACTCTAAAAGGCCATGTTTAATATTTCATATCAGGTGCGCATATCTCATAGTTTTGCCATATGGTGCTTGAGCGTTAGGCTATAATCCCATTTCACCAAATGTCATCGAGGAGACTATTACCTCATTTAGTGCTCTTATCACTCTCCATGTGCTGTCAGAAACTTTAGATTGATGCTCCTATATATATTATTCATATTTATGTATGTATGAGATGTGTTTGCTACTTTGCTATGTTCGGTAAATCCTTCATAACATCTCTAATCCGAGGTGCTGCTTGTTACTTGGTGATTTCTGGCCAGAGGCTGGTAACTCTAAATGAACTTCTTCTCTGCAGCAGAGGTAAGTTTTGATCTTGCTTTCCTGGGAAGATCTTCATGAGAGATAGTTTCATCATGGTGCTTGATGGATTTTGCAAACGCACTTGACTTTACTGTTCTTGCAAAAACCGTTCCAGATCAGCTGACCTTCATGTCTTAAAATAACAATGCTTGCTGCTGTTGTTGTTGTTGTTGTTACTTAATTAACTACTATAATGCGCGTTAAGTGTTATTTCATAGTTTTTAAAAAAAACAGCACTGTTCTATAAGATAATAAATAAATCCGGGCATGTTTCACCGGTACTGTATTACAAAGATTGAATAAAGGACTTCATGTGTAGTTTTGCATAAATGTTAACATAACGAGGGACAATTCTGATTTCCCTTCAGCACAATTCATAACACTGGGGAGAACAGAAGATAATTATTCTCATGAAGCAATAAAGACTGCAGCCGTGTTTGGAGAGACAGGAAGTTCATTCTCTTCACATCATGCTAGGCGTTTCATCACGTTGCACAGATGATAAGCAGTCACACACAGCAGAGAAAAATTAATTTAAGTCGGTACTTTAAACGGCTTTAAAAAAGGAAAGATACTCCTAAAACTCCTGAGACTCTCAACAGTTCAACAACTGAAGCAGTATTTTTTTATATAAATTATTTTATTGCTTAGACAAATAACCTTTTTTTTTCAACCTACAGTCGTGGCCAAAAGTTTTGAGAATTACATAAATATGGGAAATTGGATAAGTTGCTGCTTAAGTTTTTATGATAGCAATTTGCATATACTCCAGAATTATATGCAAGTTATGAAGAGTGATCAGATGAATTGCATAGTCCTTCTTTGCCATGAAAATTAACTTAATCCCGAAAAAAACTTTCCACTGCATTTCATTGCTGTGATTAAAGGACCTGCTGAGATCATTTCAGTAATCGTCTTGTTAACTCAGGTGAGAATGTTGACGAGCACAAGGCTGGAGATCATTATGTTCGGCTGATTGGGTTAGAATGGCAGACTTGACATGTTAAAAGGAGGGTGATGCTTGAAATCATTGTTCTTTCATTGTTAACCATGGTGACCTGCAAAGAAACGGGTGCAGCCGTCATTGTGTTGCATAAAAATGGCTTCACAGGCGAGGATAATGTGGCTACTAAGATTGCACCTAATCAACAATTTATAGGATCATCAAGAACTTCAAGGAAAGAGGTTCAATTCTTGTGAAGAAGGCTTCAGGGCGTCCAAGAAAGTCCAGCAAGCGCCAGGATCGTCTCCTAAAGAGGATTCAGCTGCGGGATCGGAGTGCCACCAGTGCAGAGCTGCTCAGGAATGGCAGCAGGCAGGTGTGAGCGCATCTGCACGCACAGTGAGGCCAAGACTTTTGGAAGATGGCTGGTGTCAAGAAGGGCAGCAAAGAAGCCACTTCTCTCCAAAAAAACATCAGGGACAGATTGATCTTCTGCAAAAAGTATGGCGAATGGACTGCTGAGGACTGGGGCAAAGTCATATTGTCGGATGAAGCCTCTTTCCGATTGTTTGGGGCATCTGGAAAAAGGCTTGTCCGGAGAAGCAAAGGTGAGCGCTACCATCAGTCCTGTGTCATGCCAACAGTAAAGCATCCTGAGACCATTAATGTGTGGGGTTGCTTCTCATCCAAGGTAGTGGGCTCACTCACAATTTTGCCCAAAAACACAGCCATGAATAAAGAATGGTACCAAAACACCCTCCAACAGCAACTTCTTCCAACAATCCAACAACAGTTTGGTGAAGAACAATGCATTTTCCAGCACGTTGGAGCACCGAGCCATAAGGCAAAAGTGATAACTAAGTGGCTCGGGGACCAAAATGTTGAAATTTTGGGTCCATGGCCTGGAAACTCCCCAGATCTTAATCCCATTGAGAACTTGTGGTCAATCCTCAAGAGGCGGGTGGACAAACAAAAACTCACTAATTCTGACAAACTCCAAGAAGTGATTATGAAAGAATGGGTTGCTATCAGTCAGGATTTGGCCCAGAAGTTGATTGAGAGCAGTCATGTAATTGTCGATAAAAGCCTTTGAAACGTATGAAGTGCTTGTAATTATATTTCAGTACATCACAGAAACAACTGAAACGAAGATCTAAAAGCAGTTTAGCAGCGAACATTGTGAAAACTAATATTTGTGTCATTCTCAAAACTTTTGGCCACGACTGTATACTGTAAAACTACATAGAACTTCCACACTAACTTGCTCTCTTTCGGTCACTCACTGACACACAAACTAACAAATACTGTACATGTGCATACATACTGTAATGTGCATTATTTAATTATGGTGTAAGTATTTTTAAAAATGTGTATTTTGGTGACTGTATGAAGCCAATACACTTAGCTCATGTTGCTAATCTTATAATTAAGTTAATCCAAAGCATGGCACGTAACCTTACCGATTTTCCTTCCATTTATTTCATACTTTTATATAGGACATGAATATGAAAACTTTGCTATTTCAACCACCATGCACTGACATACGCTGTGGTTTTTGCAGTAAAATATTTTTTTCCTCCTCTGCTAAAATTTTTATGACTGCAATATTGGCAGCACTGTAATTTTTTTTACAATTACAGTAAAATACTACCATATAGTATCATATAGTGGAGACACACACATTAAGAAGTGCTCAGCAGGCGTGCCTTGTGGCAGCTGTTTTTACAGTAGCTATATAAAAAGATATACTGTATATACCTTTAATATACATACTGTATATTACTGCTCAAAAGTTTGGGATCAGTTTCTAACTCCATGTTTGTTGCTGATTTTTATTTCTTTCTACATTATAAAACAAGGAAAGGAGGCGTCCGAAATACCCAATAATCTCCTTTGAACAGTTGATATTGAGATGTGTCTGCTACTTCTGCTCTGTAAATCTCTAATAACGACTCTAATCTGAGGTGCTGTTTGTTAATTGGTGATTTCTGAGGCTGGTGACTCTAAATGAACTTCTCCTCTGCTAAGTTTTGGTCTTGCTTTCCTGGGATGGTCTTCATGAGAGCCAGTTTCATCGTGCTGCTTGATGGGTTTGCAAAAAGCATTTGCCAATAATGTTCTTGCAAGAACTGTGCCAGGAAGGCTGACCTTCATGTCTTTACTGACTGTCGTTTCACTGACATTGTTGTTATTTTTGTTACATAATTACCTAATTCCTTATATGCTATTTCATAGTTTTGAAATCCCCAGTATTGTTGTAGAATGTAGAAAATAAAATCGATAAAAAAAAAAAAGACATTTTAAAGTGATCCCAAATAATACAGCACATACAGCTCTGGAAAAAACAACAGACCACTTCAATCTACTCCAGAAAACTTCTGGAATGTTATCTAGAGGATGGTCACAAACCACCAAGCAAAGCTGCGATGTTTGCTTGCTTTTTTTTTTTTTTTTTTGCAAAAAGAGTGGTATAAAGTTACCCAACAGCAATGTGAAAAACCAAAACAAATGAAAGCTGTAATTGCAAGTCAGGGTTATTCCACCTAATACTGATTTCTTAATGTTATTTAGCCAAAGCATTAACAAAATTTGTTTACAAATCATTAGCATATTTTTTTTTTTTGAGTTATTAAAACTCTGCAAATACTGCATGATCTTGGGTTATTTTGATGTCTTGTGATATTTTGTCATTTGCTTTAAATATACACTCTAAGTAACTGTACTGTGTAACAGATCATTTCTGCAACAAAAAAAAAACAGTTGTGCAAATTCAAACTGAATTTCAATTCCCATTGAATGAGATGGTGAACATAAGTCACGATGATAAAAAGAGTTAAGATTTTAAAACCAGAGAAACAGAAGGACTGTAACGGGTGCTGTGCGTGGGTATAAGAAGAGGCATATGCGCAGAGGTGACGTGCGGGTGAAAAGTCTTTTAATGGACAAAAACACAAGGGAAACAGAAAAGGAACTTAACCAGGAGACAAACCATACGTGACAGACTAGGAGATAACATGAGGCTAGGGGCTACACAAAGGCTAGGGCTAACGAAGGGCTAGGAGCTAGCAAAAGGGCTAGGAAAAACATGGAACGAGGAAAACCTGGAGCTAGGAGAATATACATAAGGCTAGGAGAATAAACAGAACTTAACAGGGAAACAAACAAACCACTTAACTTTAGCCAGCCAAAACCCAAAATGAACAGCAACCCTAATCCAACTGATGCAAGACATAGACTGGTGAAACTCAAGAACATTTATAATCACACTAACGAGCAACCTCGGTTCAGGTGAGCGCTCCCATCACCTGACCGAGGTGCATTCTGGGACATGGAGTTTTACACTGACAAAAAACACACAAAAAAAAACCAGAAAAACAAAGGAAGTCTCTGGGCGCTTTGGCGCCCTCTAGGGGTAATCACTGACAAGGACACATAATTAATTAATGAACATTTAAAATACTACTATTGACTTATAAAGCACTAAATGGTCTCGCGCCGGAGTTCCTAGTGTTTTATGATCTGCCACGCCTACTTCAGTTAAAGGATGCAGGCTGCTTGTTGATACCTCGTATTATGAAAAATACCGCAAGGGGCAGAGCTTTTTCTTACAAAGCCCCAAAAGTTAAGAATAGCATTTGCTTAGATTAATGCTCAGGACTCAGTGTCAGTGCTCAGTGCTAGGAAAATTTATTTACCTAGCCAAGCATTTTGTGAATAGTTCTGTCATACTGTAGATAAAGGTGTAGATCTGGGGGCTTAAAGACGTCGAGTATTATGGTGAACTAGTATGTTTAACTGCTGTTTTAAACTCACTCAGGTTTATTAACGGTGGGGTGACTTCTGACTGTCCCTTTTACTTATGCTGTCTTAGTTAGTCCTGCTGGAGTCCCTGCTTGCACACTGTACAGTATGTGAACGTTAGCATACTTAACTCTTCTCTCTCGCAGGCGTTCATGAGTTTTGTACCTCCTTTGTGCCCCCACAAGCAAAACAGAATAAAACTAAAACATTTCTAACATCTATCCTGTTATACTGGATATATATTATTATATATCAATCCCTGCTATCTGATATCACCCAAATGAGGATGGGTTTCCTATTTCCATCCCATGGAGTCATCTCAGGAGGTTTTTTCCTTGCGCCTGTAAACTTCGGATTGCTATTTAGGGCAAACTAAAAATGATAATTTATACCACACTCTTTTCCTCACACTTTTCATGTTTTTTTTTATTCTGCAAAAGCTAGTTTGCTAGGACCAATGGACCTCCTGCCAACCCCCCACACACACACACACACACACACAAACTCGACATATCACACACACACACACACACACACACACAGAAACATATATACAATATATATTACCCTTCAGGCTATTCCGTCGAGATTGTTTTTGGTTCCAGGCCTGAATGGCTTTCAGTGTGATTCTGTTTGTCTATCAGGAAAAAAATTGCCCATTAAGATGCCACAATCCTCATCACAGCAAGGAAAATGGTTGAATCAAATATAGCATGGCCTGTGGTGGTGGAAACACTCTAGTTCTCTTCAGACTAATTAATGTCAATTTCAGAGCTTGTTTTGTCGCACTCAGTCTTGTCATAAATTATACTGGCAGAAGATCTCTCGCTTTAAGTAGATCTCTTGCTTTTGCGGATTTGGCCTAGGATTCATCTGTTTTGGCCTTAAACTGGCTTTTTCGGCTGTTTGACATTTAGGGAAGAAAGTGATTGGCTGGCGTTGCTTATCAGAGAGATAATCTCCAAGTCTGAAACGCAGGAGCCGAGGCTCCTGATGGATGGCTGTGACACCACTGCTGATTAGACATTGTATGAATGTGTTTTTTCTAATTTGTCTTTTCTGAATTAGAACACACACTCGGACACGGCCGACTGTAAAAAGACAAGTTGAGGTGGGGGGGGGGCGGGGGGGAGTTGCTTGTAGCTGTAATTATCACTTCCTTTACATGAAATCTAATTAAATCTCACTTGATTGCTTTACCAGCTAAAAGATCTGGCTGGAGTCCTTTAACAATTTTGGCTCCTGGGTTAATTGAGCGATTTGACCCAGTGTGTAGCGAGATTGGCCTTCGGAGCATTCTTTCCAAGTGCTAATCATAGACATTGTAGGTGACACATGGTCTGGTTGGCAGGGCTAATTTAGCGGGTGATCAAATGAACACACTCATGCCTTATTAACACATGTCGGCACGATATACACTTAACCCCTGGTCATACAGTTAAGAATGTGTCGTGTTCAAAAGTTAGTACCCCCTCTTTTGAATTCGTTTTTTTTTTATTGTGCGTGTAAAAACATAATACAAATCGTCTGGTCTGAATATTAGGCAAATACAACCTCATTTAACTTTTTCCACCGTGCCATTGATGATTTAATAAAAATGAAACCGAAAAGAAAAGAAAATGTGGGCAATACTATGTACCCCTTACTGCTTAGACTGGATTTAAAGGGTAAGTTGCATCATCAGCCCTTAATTAGTTAATCATCCGCAGGTGTGCAGTAATTGATAAAAGCAGCAGGGAAAGCATGGTGGTCGTGGGATTTGAACCTGGGACTTTCCAAACTGTAGACCAATGCCTTAACCATTTTGACAGTGAAAAAGATTATTCACATGTGGAAAGCATTCAAGACAGTTGCTTGCCTTCTCAGGACTGAATTTCCAAGCACATTCATCCTGAGGTCAGACCGTGCAATATAAAAAAAAAAAAACAACAACAACAACAACAACAAGAGCTACATCTCACTGTTCATGTTAAACGTAAAAGTTCATGAGAACACAATTAGTAAAAGACTGACCCAGTACAGTTTGTTTGAAAATGTTGCTAGGAGAAAGCCTCTTTTTGTCTATGGAAGCATAGACAAACAGAGGTTTGCAAAAGTACATCTGTCATATGGACAGATGAGGACATAATGGAGTTGTTTGGCTTTAATAAACACAGCCAGGTTTGGGGAAAACTAACAACATTTCAGCATTCTCACCTCACAGCCACTGTCAAAGCACAGCGGTCGAGGGGTGGCATAGGGCCTGAGCATTTGACCTTGCAGTCACTGAGTCAATCACAATGTCCACTGTATACCAGAGCATTATAGAGGCAAATTTGAGGCCATCTGTTCGACTGCTACTGTATAGCTTGGTCGAAATTGGATACCGCAACAGGACAATGATCCAAAGTACACCAGTAAATCTATGCCAGAATGTCTGGAAATTATCAAGGTTTTGGAATGGATTAATCATAAACCCAGACCTCAACCCAATTAAAATGCTGTGGCAGAACCTTAAGAGAGCTGTGCACAAATGCCCAAAAACCTAATTGAACTAAAGCAATGTTGTAAAGAAGAATGTGCCAAAATCCCTTTACAACAATGTGAGAGACTGATAAAGTCATCACGTTATTGCTGCTAAAGGTTGATCTGCAAGCTATTTAATCATGGGAGGGTACTTAGTACTATATTGCTCACATATTTTTCTTTTTCGCTTTATTTTTGTTATATAAATATGGCAAGTTGAAAAAGCTTATATGTTGTGTGTGATCAGATGTTCTTTATGATGATTTTAGCAGAGAAAAAAAACAGAGAATATAGACGGGATTAAAATTTTTAATTATAGTAGTAGTAGTAGTACACAAACATGACTATACAAATGTATTATTATTATTAGTAGTAGTAGTAGTAGTAGTATACTAATGAAACATATTACAAGTATGTAGTCCTTTATTAAATTTTATGTCACTCAAAGGCAAAATTATTCGAGAAATTAAAAGAAAAAAAAAACCCTAGATCCATGATCCTCAAAGGGGTGCCAAAAATCACGGGGGGTGCGCGAGACTTTGGCTCCTCTGAGGCAGTGAAGTTGTTGGAATTAGATTTGCATATCTTGAATAAGATCATAATTGCACCCTACCAGACCAGATCTCTGTGACCACTCAACCACTGGGACTTGTGGTCACAATCATTTTTGTTAGGTTGTTAGTTGACTAGCTTTGGATGTATTGAAGGACACAACAGGACTGGGCTGAAAAAGGCTGGCTTTCATTTGTGGTGAGAAGCTACTGTAGCTAATGACAATATGAAGCCAAGCAAAATGTACCCATCCTCATATACACACGTGGACAAAATTGTTGGTACCCTTCGGTCAATGAAAGAAAAACTCACAATGGTCACAGAAATAACTTTAATCTGACAAAAGTAATAATAAATAAGAATTCTATGAATGTTAACCAATGAAAGTCAGACATTGCTTTTCAACCATGCTTCAACGGAATTATAAAAAAAATGAACTCATGGAACAGGCCTGGACAAAAATGATGGTACCCCTAACTTAATTGTTTGTTGCACAACCTTTTGAGGCAATCACTGCAATCAAACGATTCCTGTAACTGTCACTGAGACTTCTGCACCTCTCTGCAGGTATTCTGGCCCACTCCTCATGAGCAAGCTGCTCCAGTTGTTTCCGGTTTGAAGGGTGCCTTTTCCAGACAGCATGTTTCAGCTCCTTCCAAAGATGCTCAATAGGATTGAGGTCAGGGCTCATAGAAGGCCACTTTAGAATAGTCCAATGTTTTCCTCTTAGCCATTCTTGGGTGTTTTTAGCTGTGTGTTTTGGGTCATTGTCCAACAAGGGTACCAACAATTTTGTCCACGTGTGTAGAAATGATAATCAGGACAAACATAGAAAAGGGACATGAAACAAGTATAATTTGTATTGTTTTTTTTTTTGTTTGTTTGTTTTTTTTTTTGTGAGGGAGCTCAGTTTTTCCTAGATACCATAAGGGGAAAGGACATCTGGATTGAAACTTACAGGGTATTATTATTATTATTATTATATGATCAAATGACTTTTATTATGATTTCAGCAGAAGGAAACATGGAATTAAAAGAGGGGATACAACGTTTTGAACATAATTGTACATGACTCTACAAAATATTACATTTATTATTATTATTATTATTATTATTATTATATTATTATTATTATTATTATTATTCAATAGAGCTGAGAAAATAGTTTTAGCATATGGCAATCTTTTCCTTTCTTTCCTTCCTGATCACTTTTGAACTGTGTGACTGTGTCTGTGTCTTATCTACAAAATTCATTTCAGAAAAGATTGAAATCACAAAATAACAAAAACAACAAAACAACAAAGAAATGATGAGTGACAATACTCAGAGAAAAAATTATTTGGCACTATTTTCCAAAATATATATATATTTTTTTTATGGTCATTGAACATAATAAGTTTGAAAAATCTTTTTTAAACATGCAGGCTCAGTCACAGAACATGTTTTTGCAAAGTAATGAATAGTGTTTCAAAGGTGATATTTTGACAGAAGGATAATGTAAACAGCATACTGTATTTCTGTGTTGAATTTGTGGCATTTCATGCATTAAATGAGAAGCGCTTGAACCCTAATGTCAAATGCAAGATAGAAACAGAGTAGTTACCCAAACCAATAGCAGTCTTTCATTAAATTATATCCATGACAGTAAAAAGGAAGCCGATAGTTTGGACTCTTTACAGCCATGGTGAGCTGAAAAGCATCTCAAAAATAAAACAGAACACCACCTCAAGTTCCACTATTACTATCTACTGTAAGGGACACGGGGCACAGATTTAAAAACTGGACAACTGAAGAAAGGATGAACGTTGCCTGGTTTAACACAAGAAACTATTATGTAATATAGTAATTTATCTAATAAATCATAATCCAAATGCAGTCACCTGTTTGCAAGGGTGGCAGAGATCAGATAATTAATCCGAGTGCAATTGCTCACATGTGGTAATCATGACAGTCATTTATTTTATTTATGTACGCTTTTAAAGTTTCCCACTGGGTCCCATTAGTGACATTAGGCAGCTGCTGCCAGGTCAAGTATCTGCTCTGTCTCTCTTTCTCACACATGCGCGCACATACACACACCATCATCATTATCATCATAATTCAACATCTTTATTCATATACAGAAACAAATGGCTGCACACTCAAATTGCAGATTCTACATGTGACAAATAAAGGCTTTTTCTTCTTCTTCTTCCACATGTATGTATGTACACTCACACAGTCATGGCTGTCAGGATCAAAATTAAAATCCCAAGTTGAAATTTCAACAAGTGCCTATTACTCCTTTAAGCCCCTTTGGTATGTTTGAATGTCCTGTAAAAGCATTCTAAACAGGAACATTAAGGATGATGATGCGAAAGTACAGTATATGCATTGAAAAGATCATGTTGGACACTACGACAACTGAATTGTTGACGCCTTTCTAGTTGAAATTTCATTGTTTTGTTTTGTTTTTGTACATTTCTATATATCATAATAGCCAGATTGAGCAATTGCTCCATGGTGCTGGTGGTTTTCATCATGATCTTTAGCATTTGGCTGTCCCTTCAGCAATATTACCCCTCCCCTAGTTCCTTGCAGAGGCAGCTCAGGATGTGCTCAAGGGTTTTCACGTCTAGAGCCAGCAACCTCTAAAGTAAGAAATTAATTTCCTCTCCAAAGTTTTAAAAATAAAAACTGGCACTTTGTACATCAGAATACCATGCCAGTAAAGCAAGGCATTAAATTCTCCTGGCACCAGATCCTAACGTCTGTTCAAGTGGAATGGTTGGATGCTGCATCATTTAGGATGCTGTCAAACACCTTGAGAATCTTTTCTGTGATGGTATGGAGGGCAGAACTGGCAATGCAGAAGCATCCTTGGTCTGTAATTGACCTTTTGTTCTAAACATGGTGGGACATGGTGTTTGGAGTGTGTGTGATGTACTAGTTCATGGGCTCAGTGGTTAAGGCATTGGACTACGGTTCGGAAGGTCCCAGATTCAAGTCCCACTACCACCAAGTTGTCCCTGTTGGGCCCTTGAGCAAGGCCCTTAACCCCAACTGCTCAGATGTATAATGAGATAAAAATGTAAGTCGCTCTGGATAAGGGCGTCTGCCAAATGCGTAGCTGTAGTTCAAATGGTGTGGATTCATATGCAGTGGTGAGATCAAGCCACAGCACTGACAGGTTGATCTTGTTTTCCCTGGCGTCTCTGATGAGCTTTTGTGCTCAAGACAATGTGGCATTCCTAAGAATTCCCTTCATGGATTGAAGCGTTGGGGAAGGTGCTGAGCTTCGTTGATCGTTGCTTCAACCGTTAACAGATAAACGGTACAGGACTGATCTATTTAGAGTTCTCTGCCTTTTGGATCTAATCCAGTCTTACAGTACTTCGGATACCCTTTCTTCAGTTAACTTACAGGATATTTTATAGACATAGCCAAAGTTTGGCAGTCCTTGTACACCTTTGTAGCTGATACCATCGGGGGCATTTCTAAACGTGGGGCACGGGGTGGTACTGGCCAACCGTCAAATATAACTTCTAAGACTAATTACTTTCACATGACTGATCATGATCGATTGGAAAACTGCTGACATATAATTCTATCATAAGTGCCACATTTAACTTAATACTACCCTTATAGGGTGCAGGGCTTTGCTTAAGATTTTGGAAATCATGCTTAAAGTTTCCTAACCCGTTATTTATTACTAATTGAATCTGATTACCCATGTCCCCCTGACTGGTTCTTGCCACCCTACTTCGCCTCTGGATATCACTAATCCCTGGAGTGGAGCTTGATTTAAAAACTGAGCTGAAAACCTCTTGCATTTACTTGAGTTACCCAAGTTATTGAACTTCTCGCTCACACCGGTTAATTATTACAGCAAAGAAACATCTTATTTACGACAAAACTGATTGCTATTTCTTAAAAATGGTGGCACAGTGGCTTAATGGTTGGCACTGTTGTCTTGCACCTCCAGGGTCTGGGTTCGATTCCCGGCTTGGGGTCTATGTGCATGAAATTTGCATATTTTCCCCATGCTTGGTGGATTTCCACAGGGTGCTCAGGTTTCCTTCCACAGTCCAAAGATATGCAGGGAACGCTAATTGGCGCTTGGGAACGCTAATTGACGTTCCCAAATTGCCTGTACAATGGTCACCATTGGCCTCCATGGTCCGTAGTTGGACTACTGAGGCTCCTAGATGGATGGATGGATGGATTTCTTTAAAATAACACCACAGTCTTTTGCAGTAAGAGCAAAGGCACAGGGTAATGTATTCGTCTGAGATTTACTGTAAAATGTTGAGGAATTTGTTTTAAACTGTTCAGAGTTGAGATGGAAAATAATTTCAAACAAAAATTCCATAAACAACAATGGCTGACTGTAAGACTAACCAGTTCCAGACTAACCAGGTCCAGTAAAAAATGAAGTGGGTGCATGCACAAAAAATCTGTCATAGCACAGATGACCTGTCTGTATGAAAAATGTGTCTCTCTTTTCTGTTGTCACTCATCAGATCGCTTCACACTCTTCTACCTGAACTATTATCAGCTTTTAAAGTTCACACCACTCCAGAACATTTCGTTCATTTTCTTTAAAGTAGTTCAGGATCACTATATCCAATATCACTAACCCACCGAAACTCTTCAGTCTGCATCAAAGGCTGGATCTCGCTGCTCAACAAGAACCAAGATTGGTTGTGTGGGGATTTTACCGATGTATGACCTTTGCCCCAGTGTGAGGTCAAAACTAGGCTAGACAAAAAGACTTGTGTAACTGCATCTCCTTTGAAGTGAACTGTATTGTGTTACTCCGTCATTAGATGCGATGATTAGTACAATAAGTGGCACTGTACAAACACACTCAATAGTAATTAATACTACTGTTTTGCAAGTCCAAACAGACCCAAATGTCTGAGTGCAGTGAACAAAAAAATGTTAATACAAGCCATTGTTCAGCTAATACACGCAATTTCATTTACGAATACATTTAAAACTACGACAAATTCATTTTGACTGATTGAAAGGTAGCTTTTTGTCCATGTCCTGTTGTTCATTCAAATTATAGTAATATTTTCCAACCGCAGAGTAATAATACCAAAACCATTACAGACTTCTGAAGGAGACACAATTAGCTGGCGTCCTGTTTGCAGAAACCTAGCAGGAGTCTGTACTGATTGCACTTATTTTAAAAAGCAAGCAATCTAAAACAGGGCTGGAGTGGTTAAAAAAAAAAAAAAAGTGGGTAAACCATAAATTATGTGGTAAAGGTAAGGCAGACCATGACATTCTGGTAAATATAAAAATCAATAGAAGTATACATAAGGATTATTTCTTGTGGGGAAAAACATTAATTAAAGCTGAAGCAATATGGAACACACATAGCTGAAGTCCATGAAGTTTATTCATCACGATTAACAATTTTGACCAATTTAACAAACATTTCCATGAGAGCATTTCAATGAGAACAGAAGTTCAATATATATATATTTTTAAAAACTACTAAACAGACACTACCTGGCTAACACTATATATTTTGTTTGTTTGTTTTATGGGATAATGGTCCGCCTACGTGCCATTTGTCTTATTGAGCAATGAATATTCCTCACCCTGGAGATATTTCCTTTGTTTCTGTGGCAGTTACTACAGGGGTCATTCACACACTACAGGCAATTTGGAGACACCAATTAGTCTAATCTGCATGTCTTTGGCCTTTGGGAAGAAACCAGAGTCCAAGGAGGAAACCCACCAAGCACGGGAAGAACATGCAAACTCCATACACACAGACCCGAATTAACTCCCGAATCTGGAGATGCAAAACGACAGTGCTAACCGCTAATCCATCGTGCCATGCCTTTAACAATATAAAAGAATGTATACAACACTTATTTATATTGTTGTTTTTTTCTCACATTGTTTTTTAGGTGTCCAGATTTGGCAGGAGAAGGGTTGCCAAAAATTGCTAGATATCCATTGTAAGGTTTTATAATATTGTGCAAACGTTCCAAGGGTTGGATGTCCATGAAGCACCCCACTTGTTGTGTGTCCTCATTCCATATATGGTAATATTTCCTATAAACAGTGTCAAGATGAATATACCTGCAAATCTCTCATGTATAACTTCATATGACGCATCATGCACGTGTGTGTGCGTGTGTGTGCATGTGTTTGCGTTTTCTCTCTCCTGGTTCGGGCCAGTAAGCATATCGAGATGCGGCAGACGTACCGAGCAATAGTTTTTTTCCCGTAAATTCATTTTAAACCTAACATCCATGTTGTCAAACTTTAACTGATCAACCAGCTGACATCAGCTATACTTTGTAATTGGTCACAGTAGACAGTCAAATGCTGAATAAGCAGTGCAATATAGAATACACTACAGTTTGATAACCCAAGCTGTTGCTACTCCAGGAATAGCTTTTGGCTAATTTTTTAAGTAGTGGGCAATTAGAAAGTGGAAGCTTAGGAGGAACAGCACATCCTGTAATCTAGAGGTTATTCATGATCATAGTAAAACATTGCATTTTAGCTAATGTCAATCTGAATCCTAAATAACATTCAAGAAAACCTTTAGAATCAGACAAATCTGCATCATGTAGCATCAGGTTGCTTGGCTTATAAGGTCATTTTGCAACCAAATAATAATAATAATAATAATAATAATAATAATAATAATTTAAAAAAAAATAGAAAAAATAGTAAAAACAGTCAAATAAGCATGATGTTTTACATGAAATCGGTCTTCATGCATCATTTACCGTATATGTTAGTAACAATATGCTTTATGCTCTTATATTAATGACCAGTAAAGCAATTCCACATTTTTACTTTATCAACCCAAAATGTCTCCAAGCCTCTGAGGAGCAACATGGAATGAAAATCACAAAAAAAAAAAACAAGAAGCCTTGCAAATTAAAGAGTCTGCAACTTCTATGTTATTTAACTGAATGTAAATTGGCTGCGTCTCATGATTAATAGTCCTGAGTGATTGGCCAGACTTTTATAGCTTTTACAGCTTCAGCAGTTGTGTACCAGGATTTGTTTTGTCATTTAAATGTAGTTAAGTTTCAATTAATCACGAAGACTTGATTCAAAAGCTGTCTGTGTATGTCTAAAATCAATGAAACTTTCAGTCTTGTAAAGATTCAAGGTTCGTGACTGATCCAAGAAGAAGACAAATAACTTTTGGCTGTTAGTGATAGCATTGATTAATAGGCTTTATTCCATGGAGTGCATGATGGATGGTGGTACTTCGGAGCATCATGGTAAGCCAAGGAAGATGAGAGATGGGATTGTTCATGTGTCCTCTTCAACCCATCTTTTATATTTCCTTTCATGGTCGTTCATCACCAGATTCTGACCAGAAACAGCTTTACTGGTTTTACTACATACCGTACTGTACATTTACAGTACATGCACATTACTAATTCAGGCTTGTATAAATGATAGATTGGACTAGGCAACTATTCAGCAGCTGAAAAGAACAAAAAGTGAGGTCATGTGTATGCCGGGACAGACCGTTAGCAATGTGTTCCCCAAAGATATTGTTTGAAGTAGAAGGTTTTAATCGTTATTCTTGAGATAGAATTAGAAGCAGAACAAACCTGAAGCTGTGAGAGCTTGCCTTCTTAGAAAGTTGAAGTTTAAGACCTGAGGTAGCAAGAAAGAGTGTATTTCTCAGCTAGTTTGTGGAGATAAACTGGTGTTGAGCCAACCCTTTGAGGCCTGGAATACAAGGACAAAAGTTTTGAATTTGATTCCTCCTGCAATGCAAACCCTGAGATCTCAGTGAGTCACTGAAAGGGTATGAACAAGGTGAGCAGCAGAATACAAAATCCTTTATTAAGCAGTTTCAGCATTTGAAGCGAGTACAGTAAGCTGGAAAATCTGGAAATATGTAGGTTGTCTAAGAATATTTGTGGTTCCTGTTACATACCGAGATCTGCAGGATTCAGAGATGTTGAGATTATAATCCAGAACATGGGGTAGTAGACTGGCGGTTCATAACTGGACCCGTACCTGAAAAAATACAGTATTCGGAGTAATAACCATCTTTAAAAATAATAATGATATTAAAAAAAAAACACTGTAGCACATTCTAATCATATACATTTATCTGTAAATTATCTAGCTGAAGGCAGCTCTCTTTCACATAACCAAATATTGCACAGATTTATCCATGCCTTTTTATACAGTATGTTGGTGATTTTGTCCTCTTGCATATTTCCTATCCGTTAGCCCTGGCCAAGCTAAATCAACACCACTGACTCGTTAGTCTAAGAGTGACCAGTTTCCTCGGAAAGAAATGTTTAGTAGGGGCTCAAAGCCCATTCTACTATTATTGCAATTATTTCTTCTTCTTCATCATCATCATCATCATCTTCAGTCTATCCAGCAATTAAAGTGGGTCAACAAAATGAACGGATTCGTCCAAGATATCGGACTGACGGTTTTGCCAAAATTCTCATTTTTTCAGGGGAATTTGAAAATGACCATGAACAATAGAAAATGAATAGGGCTAAATTTCCCAGCTCTGGCATTTTTGGTCCATAGCTCGGAAAATGAGATACACTCTAAAAAATGCTGTTCATGCTGGGTCAAAATTCTGGGTTATTTCGGGGACCCAACACATTGTTGGGTTGGGTAATGCTGGGTCAAATGAGATGTAGTGGGTCATTTACAAATGAACACCTGATTGGGTTATTTTGACCCAACAACTGGTTTATTCTTTATTTCTCCACTGTTATTGTGTCACAAAGTGTAGTTGTAAGAGTTGTTTAAGCGAGAATGTATGTGTGTACAGCTCAAAACCTCCATCGGTTATTAAAGATCTATTTAAGATCTTAAAGATCTAAAGCGTCTATTTAAATAAGTGCCATAACGATTTCGGAGATTTGAGCTCCAGGCAATCCTACGGTGCTCCGCGCTTATGTAGCTGCAAAACATAGCCTCACTTCGGCAACTTCTGCAAACTATCGCTGGCTGTGATGTCTTTGATATCTTTGATGTGCTGTGATTAAAACAGCAGTTTTTATTTTTTCATTTTATGTATTTCTAACAAGTAATCTTTGGTATAAAATGGTTATGGTACACACTAAAAAATGCTGGGTTGTTTTTACTACCCAAACGCTGGGTTGTCGTTGAGTTAGCTAGTGACAGCTAACATCACAGACAAGATCGCCCTTCCCCCGAAGTTCACCGGTGTATTCAGTGGCTGTGTCAGCTTCATGTCTTTTTTTTTTGTAACGTGTTAACGTTACACTCAAACTTTCAGCCTGGTGTGTGCTATAGCATGCTTGTTTATCTGACAATGGCTGCTAGATAGCCAAACCAAAGAACCCCACCTAAACTGCAAAAATGTCTGAGCTTTTTAGCTTTCTTTGTAGAATGCTTGCAGGTTGTATGAAGATGGTGAAGTGATGAATGAAAGCTAAACTGTTAACTGTAGTGCCAGCATGATGCTAGCATTTAGCTAGGTTGCTAGCGTTAGCAACCACGTATAAAAAGCTGAGGTGTTACAAAACACTAATCTTCTTTCAAATATGCATACTAGCCAACCCTCTCGATTTTTTCCATAAACATTTGCTTTCTTTAATTTCTTTCTTTCTAAGGTTGGAAGCGACACCGTGGAATATCTCCAGCAGGCTGAAGTGTCGAGGCCGTACCCTTACATCCTGATGTTGGGAGATAATGACCAGCACTGCTCTCAGGCATTAGTGCTTCTGAGTAATAGTATCGTAATGATGTTGCTGTAAAACTTGTTTTGTACACACTAAAAAATGCTGGGTTGTTTTTACTACCCAAACGCTGGGTTGCCTCTATTGGGTAATTTTTCTGGGTTGTTTACAGGGAGTTGGGTACTTTTTGTTTAACCCAGCTTGCTGGGTTGGAGTTGGGTTATCTAGTGACAGCTAACATCACAGACAAGATCGCCCCTCCCCCGAAGTTCACCGGTGTATTCAGTGGCTGTGTCAGCTTCGTGTCTTTTTCTTGGTCTTCTTCCTCAAGCATTTAAGAGGAAATGTAAACATTAAATACAAGGTCTGTATACACACTTTCACTCACTTATGACTGAATTTGTTCACTGTATGTAACATTTATGACTGTTACCGTGTTAATGTTACACTCAAACTTTCAGCCTGGTCTGTGCTAGTTTATCTGACAATGGTTGCTAGCTAGCCAAACCAAAGAATCCCACCTGTGTATGAAAGAAACTGCAAAAATGTCTGAGATTTTTAGCTTTCTTTGTAGAATGCTTGCAGGATGTATGAAGATAAATGAAGCTATTAAAAGTTTAGTATGAAGCTAAATTGTTAACTGTAGTGCCAGCATGATGCTAGCATTTAGCTAGGTTGCTAGCGTTAGCAACCACATAGAAAAAGCTGAGGTGTTACAAAACACTAATCTTCTTACAATTATGCATACTAAGGTTGGAACGAACACTGTGGAATATCTCCAGCAGGCTGAAGTGTCAAGGCCGTCCCCCTACATCCTGATGTTGGGAGATAATGACCAGCACTATACACAGTAATAGTATCGTAATGATGTCATTGTTGAACTTGTTTTGTATTATCTGATCTTGTGCTTTTGAAAAATAAATATAAATATGTTTTCTATGATTTGTACAATTAATTGGGTGTTGTTTATTGCTGGACACAAGTACTCATCTGTTACATTTTTGAGGATGACAGTTTTTTCACCACACTTAATCAATAATATTTTTTTTAAGTTTTATTGTTTTTGGTTTTAATGTCATTTTAAAGGTAATGAAATAGTAATAGTTAAATAACGAATAGTTAAAATACTGTATTAAGATGGGGAATGTTTGATGTTATGTGGGCATCATAAGATTTGTATTGAAAACGTCTATATATAAAAAAGTGTTTAAACATTGTATTAAATACCAAAAAAATGCAGATTTACAGGGGCCTCTTGTTTTTATTGTTTTACAGAGTATGTTACATTTATTTTATATTTAACAAATGGTGACCTTGGGATTATGTATATGGTTTTGTCTGACATTTTTGTCAAAATTGAGTTATTCACATTTTCTTATTCTGTGACAATCTATTTACATTATGTGAAGTTGTGTACATTTTGGATATTTTTTTTAAATAAAAAAAATCAAATGGAATGTGTCAACCCAGCAAGAGTGTTAATTTAACCCACTGGTTGGGTCAAATAAAATAACCCAGCATTTTGACATGTAACTCAACTAGAGTGTCAGTTTAACCCACTGGTTGGGTCAGATGAACAACCCAGAATTCTGAGTTAAATGGTACAACCCAGTACTTGGGTCAAAACAACCCAAAGCGTGTTCTGTCCAATAGTGACCCAGCGGCTGGGTTATGTTGGTTTGTTTTTTAACCCAGCAGTTTTTAGAGTGTACAGTTCTCAGGATAGGGCCGAAATTTCAATATCATCTCAATAAAAAAAAAAAAATCAATAACCCCTTCAAATCTGGCCCCAAAATCATCCCTATACTTTTTTATGATCCAAAACAAAAGCATTGAGAAAATTGGTCAAACCATTTGGACGTTACCAAGAGCTGTTTGGAACATGAAACTGAACCAAAAATCCTACTGTATTGAAATAAGTTGGAATAAGCACAAGCTGGTAGAGTCACTCTTCATCTATACAAATGTACTATCCATCAGAACTTTTGTATTTGCACCATCGTTGAACCCCATTCTCGAGTCCTCTATGAAATTTTTCTTTTTTTTTTTTTTATAGATGATGGACCTCTAATGCATGGTTTGTCTTCAAAGAAGGTTTCCCCTTCTTTAAACGTCTTCATCTCATTGAAGCACTGTGCACATTGCTCTTGTCAATGATGTCCTCTCCATCAACATTCTATAGCACTGTAGGAGACCATCAACTGCGGCAAAGGGGATTTTCAAAGAGAATTTCTGAGTTGGGTTCAATGATGGCTCAAATGCATCGATTGTGATTGAGAAGATGTTGAGGAGTAGTTTTGTATAGCGGAAGACTTACTCTAGCAGCTTCAGTCGAATGACCTACAGTATGTCAATTAAAACAAACGTTTTTGCACTTCTGTGTAACTCAATTATACCATTTAAAACACAAATGTCTAATTTAGAATTAGATTTTTTTATCACTACTGTAATATAAATTTAATAAACAAGTAATATTTTATCATACCTGACAGCTTCTATGGATAAGAGAACGGATGGCAATAAAAAAAGAACGGTTAAAGATGACTTGACAAACAAGTATCCATTTATTTTTCCAGCTTCGGCTTCAAAACATCTGGAACTATTGAGAGTCCATGGCATCAATTAAAAGCGGTGATATAAATTTACAGCCAAAAATGAAACCTAACCAACTGGAAATGTCTTAATAGCCATTAAGAAATCGAATTCGAAGAAGTCAGATGTATGGGTACTTGCATCTATTTTAATTGTCTTCAATGACTGTAATTTGAGTATCTGTTATATTTTGCTGGTTTGTCATTTCCTAAGTCCGATGGAGTGCCCTTTGAAGTTTGGAAAGTACTGTATAAAAGAATATATATATATATATATATATATATATATATATATATATATATATATATATACATATTTTTCAGTCCATCCTCATCCAGAATCATTCTTACTCTCTTTTCATCTCAGAGGACAACACCAGCTGCAGAGGACATTCAGTGCCAACAAGTCTCTATCCTCTCTCAGACACAGATGTACAGTAGATCAGAGGCAGCAACAGGAAGAGACGGGCTCCTCTGCCCTCGCCATCTGCCCCATACAATTTAGAAAGTCTGAGAGAAAGAAAAAAACAGCATTAATCACTCGACCATTAACTCCGAGTCATAGCCAGAGGCAGTAGTTTTGAGTCTTCCCACCATCTGCTATTGAAGTCAGAAGTGGCTGGATGCAAATGAAGTCTATTTATTAAGATGATTCGAGGAAAGATGGTCATAACCCATAGCGCCAGCGAGAAAACAGGCTGAAGCATTTGTGTGTAGGTGGATATGTTCTTCTAATGTAACAACAGGCCAAGAGTTCAAGTGAGCATACTAGACATTAAGGACAAGCTAGGGAAAAGGGCAACAAAAGAAAGTTTACAAAGAAGTTTATATTGTAGATTATTGGACAGAAATTTTATTAAAGGTCTAATTATATTTTTTAAAAATATTGCTTGGTGTTTGTACGCACTAGAATATAAAAGAACCTTCAATTTTATATTCAACACATTAGCACTACACTATACATTCATATTATATCAATCACAAAAGCTAAATATAAGGTGATTTTTCAAGAGGTAGCATCATAAACAGTTTCAGTCCTTTTTTGTTGATATTGCTTATTCAACAAGAGATCCACACAATACTTTACATAGATATTTTGGTTATTTTGGATCCTGCAAAATGGAGTTCACCCAGTCAACAAGTCTATTCATTACATACACTCACCTAAAGGATTATTGGGAACACCTGTTCAATCTCTCATTATTGCAATTATCTAATCAACCAATCACATGGCAGTTGCTTCAATGCATTTAGGGGTGTGGTCCTGGTCAAGACAATCTCCTGAACTCCAAACTGAATGTCAGAATGGGAAAGAAAGGTGATTTAAGCAATTTTGGGCGTGGCATGGTTGTTGGTGCCAGACGGGCCGGTCTGAGTATTTCACAATCTGCTCAGTTACTGGGATTTTCACGCACAACCATTTCTAGGGATTATAAAGAATATTGTGAAAAGGGAAAAACATCCAGTATGCGGCAGTCCTGTGGGCTAAAATGCCTTGTTGATGCTAGAGGTCAGAGGAGAATGGCCCGACTGATTCAAGCTGATAGAAGAGCAACTTTGACTGAAATAACCACTCGTTACAACCGAGGTCTGCAGCAAAGCGTTTGTGAAGCCACAACACGCACAACCTTGAGGCGGATGGGCTACAACAGCAGAAGACCCCACCGGGTACCACTCGTCTCCACTACAAATAGGAAAAAGAGGCTACAATTTGCACGAGCTCACCAAAATTGGACAGTTGAAGACTGGAAAAATGTTGCCTGGTCTGATGAGTCTCGATTTCTGTTGAGACATTCAAATGGTAGAGTCAGAATTTGGCGTAAACAGAATGCGAACATGGATCCATCATGCCTTGTTACCACTGTGCAGGCTGCTGGTGGTGGTGTAATGGTGTGGGGGATCTTTTCTTGGCACACTTTAGGCCCCTTAGTGCCAATTGGGCATCGTTTAAATGCCACGGCCTACCTGAGCATTGTTTCTGACCAGGTCCATCCCTTTATGACCACCATGTACCCGTCCTCAGATGGCTACTTCCAGCAGGATAATGCACCATGTCACAAAGCTTGAATCATTTCAAATTGGTTTCTTGAACATGACAATGAGTTCACTGTACTAAAATGGCCCCCACAGTCACCAGATCTCAACCCAATAGAGCATCTTTGGGATGTGGTGGAACGGGAGCTTCGTGCCCTGGATGTGCATCCCACAAATCTCCATCAACTGCAAGATGCTCTCCTATCAATATGGGCCAACGTTTCTAAAGAATGCTTTCAGCACCTTGTTGAATCAATGCAGCGTAGAATTAAGGCAGTTCTGAAGGCGAAAGGGGGTCAAGCACCGTATTTGTATGGTGTTCCTAATAATCCTTTAGGGGAGTGTACAGTATACTCACTACATAGGTTACGACAAAGGTGTTGTAGTTCTTTCTACACTGTAAATAGGAATCACAGTTGAAGCAGATTTAGAGTAGTTAAAATATGAATGCACTTCAAAAAAATACTAAGTTTATTTAATTAATAAAATCAATATTTCATATTTTATGTAAAATAATGGCTCATTTTCACAGATAAATGATAAAAATAATTGAATTGATTATTTATAGTAATTTTTGTTAAAAAAGAAAGGTATGAGATTCAGTCCATCCAGTCCATCTGTCTTTTTCTTCTGCTGGCTGAACCAAAAAAAAACAACAACAAAAAACAGCACCAAACAGATTTTCACCCCAGTTACAGGTGGTTTAGTGGTTAACCCGATCACCTCACACCTTTAAGGTTGATGGTTCAAATCTCACCTCTGCTCATAGAAACATGTCAAAGAAAACATGTGGGCTAAGTTGAGCAGTGTTTTCAAATTATGTGTAGGGTATTTAATAAGTTATAGAGATGATGGATTTAGGTAAAGTAATGTAGTAACTATAAAATAAAATTATTATATATTATTAAATAGTAATGTTAAAACAATTTGTAGATTTGGGTCAATTTAAGTAGCAGGGTTGGATGTGTACATATTACTTTACTACAGAAAACGAAGACACTGTAAAATTAGAATGCATTTACCGTTGCTGCAGAAAGACCCACATATGGCTGTGAGGGTCGGCGGTCCACATACTTTTGGACATATCGTGTCGTTTAAGTGACTAAGAAAGAGCAGATTCACTTCCAATGTGTATGCTTCATTTGTGCTCTTTTTTGTATCTGCCATCTACAGTATCTCGGTGTCTAATCTCTATATATTATGGCCCTGGTGAGACTAATTTCAAAGAGCCCTGAGTGAAACTGGAAAAAAGCAGCACCTTATCAAGCCTGAATCTGTGCTCTGGGCCAAAGGCTAAATACCGCTGCAAAGCAGATGAGAATAATCAACCCTCATGAAGTGTCTGAGTGTTCATTCTTCTCTCTTAAATCAAATTATAGGTTAGGACTGCAGATTTCGTGGATGCTCAGAATTCTTAGAAGTGTTGTAATTTCTCTAATGCATCCTGAGATAGCGATGAAGTGATTAAAAAGAATGATTAGCATATCCGAGTGGAAGCATTTCGCTTTGTTGTGTCTAAACTAGACACAAGTGTTGTGTATGAACAGGTAATATCGAAAGCCATGTTTGTTTGTCTGAGCCAAACTACACAGAGATCAATCTCAAGGTCACACCTGCACTGTAGCTTATTGACTTTTGTATGGAATGAAAAAGGGCTGCTGGAGATGAAATTGGATGGTTTTTCCACCTCGTAAGCCAGGGTGGTAATGCTTTCAAATACAGTAATTCTGCTTGACTTATTGTTTTACTCACACCCACTAGATTTGAGTTGTTTGTCTTGTGTACAACCTTTAGAAGAAAATGCATGAATGTGGATGTATTATACAATTTTGTGAAAAAGAACAAAAAACTGGCTATTTGGTTGTGCTGTTACTCAGTCTGTACTGTATGTGGGTTAACAGCAGGTCTGTTGTAATGTACTGTAATATACTGGTACATTGCGCACAAGGCAGGAATACATTTTCATGGAGCTGGGCAACACTAATAAGAAAATAGCCTCAGTCTAATCTGAGAGGCTATCACAACGGACTTACACTACGGGCCACGATAGTGTCTAGAACATTCTGGCAGATCATTTTTGAACAGTTTGATACAGTGGGTCTTTTTCTAGCTGCCAGCAACAAGCTCTCAGATGAGCTAAAATGATGAACCAGGTTTGCCAGGTTTCAGCAAAAACATCTAGCACAGCCACACTGCTGGGTAAAAAAAAAAACAAAAGGACTTGTCCACTCTAATATTCTCTCTGACCACCTTTAGCTTTGATTATAGCACTCGTTCCACAATGTTATGCAACATCGCAACATTGATTTCCATCCAGAGTTACATTAATGTTTGCCCAAGATCTTGTATTGATGTCCTCTCAGCACATCCCTTTTTATTAGGGTTAGGGTCAGGACTCTGTGGTGACCAATCCATATGTGAAAATGAACCTTGAACCCTGAAATAGATCTCTCAAAACATCCATTAATGGGATAATCCAGTCATTCTGTACATTCAGGTCATCGACTGACTTCATCTTGTGCACTTTACATGCTGGGTGCATCGCGTTCATGAGCTTCACGTCTTTTACTGACACTCCCACCACTCTGGAATAGGGTCAATCTGGACTCATCACACCACTTTCCATTCTATTTCCATAATTTTTTATGCTTTCTAACAAACTGAAGGTTCACGTCTGCCTAGCCTCACTAACAAGTCGTTTTCTTATAGCTGTGATTTCTTCAGTCTTTACCATGCACCTTCACCAAATGTTTAAGTTATCCCCGATGTATTCATTCAGCATTTCTTCCGGACATACTTCATTTCTTCCAGGAAGTCGATGGTTCAGCACAATCCTGAATCCAGGCTAATAAATTAACCCCGTTGAAACAGATTAAAAAAAAAAAAAACTCAAGCAGCACAGATACATGACAATTAAAAAATATGTGCTGATTTTAACGGGAAGGCTTCGAATATCAAACTGTGTATTTGGGTTTTCGGATATTTCAAATAGAACAAAAGTTCTCAATGCGTTTATAAAGGGTTTTTTTTTACCACTACCTGAATATTATATTATATTATATTATATTATATTATATTATATTATATTATATTATATTATATTATATTATTGGAATGATGTCGCAAAAATGTACATCTCTTAAAATAAGCATATTATTTTAATTTTTTGGTCATGGAAACAACAATAAAACATCTGTGCTTTTTCTTTGCCTATGTAACCCTCTTTTTTTATAAAAAATTTTTTGCTCAGTCATGTTTGTGTAGTTGGTTAAAATGAACTCAAATGCAGTTTATCATGGTGCCTATTTTGTGCTGAAAAAAAATATATACGCTGTATTATATGTCAGGATATAAAAAGGGTCATGCAAAATCCTATGACTTTTATATATGTTTATTTTTTTTAAAAACAGCAACAAAAAAAATGCAAAAAATTGTTCAGAGATAAAAAAAATTTAAAAAACATGCTAATTACCCAGTCGCAGGCTTTTAAGTATTTGCTTATTTAAACCCAAATTTACATCATATACAGTGTATATTTCATATTGTATTAATTGCTATCAATCCGAATAACTGAATCTTCCTAAATGTTATCACATTAAAAAAATTATAATAATCTTTTAAAAATCTAAACTTTTAAGTAGATTTTATGAAATAAAATGTTTTAAAAAAGCATAAAGTCCTATTAGATCTACCTGAGAAGCCGTGCTGGTTTCCTCCTCCAGGCCCTCTATGTTGGACTGCCAATATATCAGTGCTACCTGGCAGTGGCATTCCATCCTGGCCAGACATGAATTAAACCCATCACGGCAGGCAGCAAGCACCTGGTCCCTGTAAGACAGCATCGAGTCTCAGGTGTTGCTTTGAAGGGCACCGTTCAGCTAGACATACAGGAAAGGTCATTTAAAGGATAAACTTGTCCATATAAACAAACTTTCCCTGACATGTAAGATTACACTTATCTATGTGTGCCACGGTGAGAGAGTTCAAAAGGAAGTTATGCACTACACACAAGATTCTTTTGTCCTGATTGACATTTTGTATTTTTATCACTTACAGTGATTTTTAGCTTTTAAAGAATAAAACGGATCATTTAAAGAGGTTGTGTATTGTTATGTTCGTTGGAGAATATTATTTGCATACAAACACTTAAAATGGAAAAGACACCCATGATGCCAGTCCCTCACACAGCACCACATAACAGTAAATTCACACCTAATGGCAATTTAAAACAGCCTGTCCAGCCATTTTTATGCTTTTATGGAGAACAAAAATGAACAGAGAACCCATATGTCCATGATGAGAACATGTATAGTAACAATATGCGAGAGTAATACGAGCTCAGGATCAAACCCAGGACCACAGACCTGTAAGATATATTGTTATTTGAAAACTTGTGCATCTGTGGTGACTTTAATTTGACTCATATCCTAATTTGGTGCATTTATATATTTGTTTCAGACTGGCGTACGAATCTGTATTGCACAGCATCAAGAAAGATGAGCAGTTCAACAGAACACCAGCTTATATCTGTCACATAAGAATTTTTTTTTTTTCAATCATTGGCCACTTAGAAGACTGAACCCAGAGAACCCGAGAGGAACAAAATGCAGAGACCTGAGCTCAGGATCACACCAGGGATAGTTCTCTGTGATAGACAACTTCAACTAGTGAGTTCAGCTACTACTGAAAAAAAAAATTTCTTTTATTGGGGGATCTTTTAACACCGATTGGTCGTTTGCTTTGGGAAGGGATTATAGTTGGAACGCTGTCTGAAAGTAATACACTTTGTTGTCAAGCTTTACACAGAACCTTCAAGTTTTCCTTTGAGGGATAAGTTGAAGATCTGGTGTCTTTATTGTTTTATACTTGATGTGGTCTTTGGACTGTGGGAAGAAACCAGAGTATCAGGAGGAAACCCACCAAGTACAGGGAGAACATGCAAACTGTATGCACACAGAGATGGGAATCGAACCAGGACCCTGGAGGTGCAAGGCAACAGTGCTAACCACTACACCACCGTCAACGCTGCCAACATGTTTCTAATGAAAAAACGTTGGTCTTAGTGTTTAATAAAGAAATAATTCATTAATTCTTAAGTAATTTTTTTGTAATTTGTTTCCTTTTATGGTGCAGAATGAAGTGGAATCAATCCCATCATCACTACAGTTGGTGCATTTACAGTACGTGGTTCTGAATATTCCACTAATAATGGGTATAATAAACAATTAGCACACTCTGACCCAATCTCGCCTGATCTGAATTCATTTTTGGGTTGGGGGAAGGGAGGGTACGACCTTAGATAATCATTTCCATGTGTAAAATATTAGCCAGGTAAAAACACTCGATCTGGTTGGAGTAAAGTTACTCTCTCTGCTCATGTTTGCACCATAATGTCATGAGCGTGAGTAGCATAGTGTCACGTGATGAAGGAAGGAAATTTAACTCCCAATGTTTAATTCAGATTCTTATCAACTAGGTCACTGATAAAGGAATGATCTCTGATTGGATCTCTTGGATTGCACATACAGTAGTAAAGCATGTAGCCCAGCGCTACTCAACCCGGGTTCTGGAGGACCCTCTGCCCTGCACATTATAATATTCTCTTCACAGCAATCAGAACCCCTTTGCACGTGTCTCAAAAAGTTACTTTCCGATTAAATGCTTTGTGCATGTAAACACACATTTTGACAGATCAGCGTCCATGTAAACAGCTAAGTTGGAATCTGTAATCAGAGTGATTTCAATCACGGTGAAGAAATATGAAAGGAATTCGAGATGGCGGTTTTGATCAGTCTCTTATTAGAGATATAGATGCCGCATCTCAGAGAAAAGGGAAGAAAAAAGAAAAAGTTCATAAAGTGTCGAGGATGATGGAGGATGTATTAGTGAAGTCTCTGAAATAGTATTAAAATATAGTGTTTATACACATCTGTTTCATAGCATGAGCAATTTTCTAACACTTTTTCTTTTCTCCACCTGTAAATCTGTATTATGCACATATAATTGTAAGATTTCTTTGGGAAAAAAAAAAAAAAAAAACACTTGACCTAGGGTTTTATAAGTTTTCTATTTCATCTTATTCCTATCATGGCAGTAATAAAAAACAGATTAAAGCCGGAGAACTCTTCGATATTATCAGATACATCCAGTTTGGGCGGCTTAAAGCAGTAAAGAGTTTCTGCCTGTCAGCGTTTTCACCTCTGCTTTGTCAGTGATTAAATTTAAAGCGTCTAAAACCCGGAATTTTCACAGGCGATTCATAACAAATGTCTCCGATCCCCCAGGCTGACTGTGGATTTACCATTATTGATCAAAGCACATGACATATCTGAAATTGCTCTAGCACACATACAGAAAGCAGAAGAAAAAAAAACATAATAAATGAGCAGCTTCTGTTTTAAACTCTCAGAAAGCAAGAGTTCGTTCACCTCAAGAAAACTTTTTTTTTTTTTTTACATCTTGAAAATTGAGACAAGTTGCATCTGAAACCACACTACAGTACATTTTTTAAATATATATGTGTGCGTTCTTTTGGGGCTATTAATCAATCGTATCTGAATTTGTTTTAATTTATTAGATTTCTCAAAGCGTTCTTGGTTTCTTTCCAGTGGACTTAATCGGAAAGATTCTGAAAAATTATTAAATAACTTTAAATTATTCCTACTGTAGTCACACTACACACACTACAGGCAATTTTGAAACACCAGTCAGCCTACAGGCCTAACATGCAAACATCTGAAGGCAAGATTCGAACCGACAACCCTGGTCCTATGTTTTATAGAGCACATAAAAAGTTGTTCCCCAGCTCTCTATTTGTTTAATGGATTTGTTTCTACAAAATAACAACCCTCAATATTGTTGTGTTTAAAGTGTTTTCAATAAAATAAACTGGATAATATTCAGGAAATACTGTATCTTATCTTGACATGGGTCACGTTTGTCTCAAACAGAATCAGAGGATCAATGTGAACAGAAAACTTAACTAGGGACAATAGAACCCTGGGAACATGGCACCCTTTGAACATACTGTAGGTAATCTCCCAGATAGGTGACAGTGATGAGTATTGGGCATCTATTACATATATTAAAGTTACATTTGTTAAAAAGTTTTCTGTTGACTCCAACCTGTCAAATGCTATGAGGTCATCTTATGAATTTATATGAAATTATGTTCAAAAATGTAGTGAATAGAAAGTAGGTGTTGTACTTGGTATTGTAAACATTTCACTTTTAAAAAGTGCAGATAGAAAAAAAAAGTCTTATAAACTTGCTAGTTCTCACCTCTGCCTTTTTGCTTATCTGTCAGCCTAAAAAAAAGAAGGAAAAAATGAAAAGGCAGCAACAAAATTTGTTTCCATGTATACAGTAAGCTGATGTAAAGCAAAGTGATGGTGTCATCAAAAATGACCTAGTTTCTAAAACTATGAGAAAAAAGTTTTCAAAAATGTATTTGTACAGACCGAGCGATGGAAAACAGGTTACAAAAAAACATCCGAACAGGAGCTGCATTTACATGGACAATATATATTTTATTTTAATCTGATTGAAATTATTCTGATTAGAGATTCCAACTTATCTGTTTACATAGACGCTGATAAGATGTGTTTTTAATAATAATGTAGCTTTTTGACATATGCAAAGCTTTTTATCTCCTTGAAATATAAAAAACAGAAGACTTCCCATCTTCTCCAATAGATAACCTGCCTTCTGCATTATGATTGTTTCAGTCTCATCTATGATGATTGGTTAGATGCTTTATTTACTACGGTATGTGTGAAATGCGGACTAATCAGTGTTTACCCCAGTGGATGAAGGTCCAAAGTAAATACAGTGGAACCATGGATTACGAGCATATTTTGTTCTGGAAGCGGGCTCGTATTCCAAAACACTCGTAAACCAATTCAAATAATAATAAGGTTCCACAGCCCAAAAAAATAAATACAGAAAAATAATTAATACAATATAAGTATATAAAAATATATAAAAATAAAACAAATTAACCTGCACTTTACCTTTAAAAAAAAGTAACAGATAAGTGTTTCCGTTTGTGCGCGTAGGCACCGTGTGTGTGTGTGTGTGTGTGTGTGTGTGTGTGTGTGTGTGTGTGTGTGTGTGTGTGTGTGTGTGTGTGTGTGTGTGTGGAATTAGCCCCTTCCCTCACCTTGTCTTACACAGTAAAACTCCTCCTCCTTCCCCCCACCTCGCTTTTTAAGTTTCACAACAAACGCACACACAATGGAAACACTGTTTTAACAGGAAAAAAATGTATCTCCCTAATGCCACTCGCGTGAGCGCAGACTAACGGAATCACTGCTTTAAAGTAAAAAAAAACAAAAAACAAATGAACCAGCACCTTTCCTTTGAAAAGAATCATGACAGAGCAGAGTTTCTGTGTAGAGCAGAGTGTGTGTGTGTCTGAAGCCAGGGAGAGGGGGTGTAAAGGCGAGAGTGTGTGTGTGTGTGTGTGTGTGTGTGTGTGTGTGTGTGTGTGTGTGTGTGTGTGTGTGTGTGTGTGTGTGTGTGTGTATGTCAGTGTGTGTGTGTTGGTGTCAAAAAACTTGCCACTCGTAAACCAAGACATGCTCATTTTTCAAGTCAAAATTTATCAAAAATCTTTGCTCGTCTTGCGGAACACTCGTAAACCGAGTTACTCACAATCGGAGGTTCCACTGTACTTCCAGGCAAGAGTTGTTCCCATGGAGTTTACTGATCAAGACTGGGAGCTAAATTTCCTTCCTGGAAACTCAACTCTTCACTTAATGTTATTAGATATCGATATGAGAGTCCATATAAACACATCTAGTATATTAAATACATTTTTAAAAAGTTGAAAGAAAAGAAACAAGTGGCAGGATGGATAATGTCCATGAAGCTGGACTTGGAGAGTGTGATGGTATATGAAGTTGATGTCATGGATGTTAGGAACCTCCACTAGAGGTCACTGTTCATGTCTGTCTGTCTTTGTGTAGTTCCTGTTGGTTGACTCAGTTTCCCAGAAGGCACCTCAGTCAGGTGATGAGGCTCACCTGAACTGAGGTGGCTCATTAAAACCTTCTATAAATAGCAGTTTGTTCTGGGAAACTGGGTCGAGCATTGCTTGTGATTGTCTCATTGTCTGTTGGTGATTGTTTGTTTGTCTGTTTGGATTACCATCATGTGGGCATTCCTTTTTGTTACTTTGAGTTTATATTTGGTTTATGTTTTGTAACCTTAGTTTTCAGAGGGCTCTAGTTTTGTTTCCTTGATGTTCCTTGTGTCTGTGGATTCATGGAGCTGCTCTGTTCACTGTGTAGTTAGGCTGTGTCTCCTCCTGTGTCCTGTGTAAGTACTGTTTTGCCTTCTGGTCTTTTCCCTTGTATGTGTAGCCACATGAGTGCTTAGCCATTAGCAGGGTTAGCCGCTAGTAGGCCTGGATGGCTAGTAGGGTCAGCCCCTAGTAGGGTTAGCCTCCAGTAGGCTAATCTCTAGTGGGAGTGACTGCTAGTGGTTCTGGTCACTAGTAGGTTAGCCGCTAGTTTGGAATAGCCTCATGTGTGCCCTGCCTTTTGTCTTCCTAGGTCAGTACTAACACTATTAGCCACTAACCCGGTTAGGTCAGCCTCCAGTGTCCCCAGTACAACATGTAGCGTACTAACCTCACTAACCCAGCTAGTCTAGCTCCTGCCAGTCTCTGTGCCCCTAGCCCTGTCTCTCCTGTCTAGCCCTGTCTCTCCTGTCTAGCCCTGTCTCTCCTGTCTAGCCCTGTCTCTCCTGTCTAGCCCTGTCTCTCCTGTCTCCAGGCCCTGTCTCTCCTGTCTCCAGGCCCTGTCTCCAGGCCCTGTCTTTAGTTCCCCTCTGTGTCTTAGTTAGCTCCAGCTCCATGTTTCCTCATCCCTGGTTCCTTCTGTCAGCCCCCTGTCTCAGCTCCTAGTTCCCATGTCAGCTCCTGGTTCCCTGTGTCAGCTCTGGGTCTCCTGTGTTCAGATCCCTTCCTGTTCCTGTGTTTTTCCTGAGCCCTAGTTTTAGTTTGAGTTTGTTGTTCTAGTTTCTTTTTTCATTTGTCTGTTTTTGAGTTGTTTCATATAAAAGACTCTTTCTGTTACACCCCTCTGCCTTCATGCCTACCTTCATGCCCACGGCAACACCATCAGCCGGTCTAGCACTACAACCAGCTAGACCCATGACAATGGAGGTGTGATTAAAGCATGTTTTCAATAAATATTCTTAAACCACATTGCTGATGAATTCTCAAAGAGTTTTAAAAAAATATACTGATTTGTTATGGGTTTCAAGGACATTATAAATGGAGAAACTGTACAACATGATGATATTATGCACACACTATAAAAGATCAAATTGCTGTGATTTGAGAGGAATAAAACACCTTAGATTTTATTATTGGAAAATAACCAACTTCAGAAGTAACTAATCACAGCATTCATTTATTAATTTTCATTTTTTATACCTCTTATCCTGTACAAGGTCACTAGAGGCCTGGAGCCTATCCCAGGAGACTTTAGGCATGAGGCGTGGTACAGGGTGCTAAATCCTTCACAGGACACACTCAAGTACTCATTCACAAAGTACAAAGTAATTGGCAATTTGAGAACGCCAGTTAGCCTACCCTGAACCCTGGAGGGTCAAGGCAACAGTGCTAACCAGCATATCGCCGTGCTAAAAAAAAGGTACTTAGTACAAGAGTAAGGAATGTAAAACAAAATACCCTTATTTTATATTACTTGCTTTTTTACTAAGTGCCTTTTTTACATCCAATGTATACAAGTTAACATTTCTGTTTTTTGTTTTCTTTGCTTGTCAAAATGAATGCATCTATGTCGACGTGTATTTGAATTGCAGATCACATTCACGAGGGATTTCGTCAATGTTCCTTACAGCAGATCACGGTGGTACAGAAAAAACAACACTGACAACCAACATCTGTCGGGCGCAAACGAGTATCATCAAACACACTGGTCGGGACCGACACGGCCACGTTTAGTGCATTGAGGACCATCATACAGGACTGTATATCCCAAAGCAGAAGCTATTCAGTGAAGTGCCTAAAGGCAAGAGAGACAGAGGTCAGTCAAGGAAACCTTGGACGAAGCGCGTGAAAGACAATCTGAAGTCCTTTGATAAACAATCAAGGGCAGATCCTTGGTGTGCAAGAACAACGCCAAATAATATAAAAGACAAATAAAGATAAACTTCTTATTAATTCATTCATTTGTTGATTAACAATTTTGAAATTAACTCCTTTTTTTTTTTTTTTTTTTTTATAAAGCAATGTAAAACTGTATCATATACTCATTTATTATCATCACCGCTATGCCATGCAATGATTTATTTCCATCCAATTATAGTATTGCAGCTCGACTTGCATTCTACATAATTACTGGCTGGGACGCTCTGCCCCCCTGAGGTCACCCTAAATTAAAGCCCTGTCTAAGAACCGCACAGTGAAAAGGATGTCATTGAGAACAGAGCACTCAGAAATTCACCGATGGTGGCCGGACACTCTCGGCCATTCTTTTATGGTTTCTACTTTACTGGTCGGAAGGTTGTGAGGTCAAACCTCGTGCCTTTAAGTCTCCTAATCATACATTGCTAAGCTTTGCCTTGGACTGGATTCTACTTCACTTGTAAGCCGTTTTGCATAAAAGCATCTGATGAATGAACTGATGTTAATGCTTTGTTTGCGCATAAGACCTTGGCTCTGTGTATGTGCATACTGATCCGAAATAATTAAACTCATTTGGCAATACATTAGTTTAACAAGCACGAGAGCTCGGGCATCAATAACACCGCAGTCCTTAGCAATGATTTTAAAATGTGCATTATGTTAATTCAGCCTGCTTGTTGTGGGCTGGTATGAAGGCTGCTACTGTACTGTACCTTTTAAGTAAGTGTGGGAATTTAACTAATGCACTTTGTTCAACACTATCCATTAATGCCGAATGTTTATCCTGTGCATTAATGTCCGTCCGGCGCAGGCTCACAAAGAGGAAATGGATTAAGATCTGGATCATCGTCTGTGAATATTTGATTCAAGTGATGCTTTAATCCAGAAGCTGTCAGTTCATCTCCTGCAGTAGGGATCATAAAGCATATGAGCCTACAGCGCCCCCTAATGATGTTAAGCAATAGGAAAAGCTGTATCACAGAGGATAGGGAGACTAGTGATGCGAGCTGTGACTATTTTTTTACTGATCCTAATATGATCATTTTTGGCCCAGGTCATCAATCAGCTTATTACTCACACACCACTTTACCCTGTATACAGGGTCGTGGGGGAGTCTGTGCAAGGAGATGATACTGGACAGGGTGCCAATCCATGGCAGGGTAGGGCCATGCATGTCTTTGGACTGTAGGAGAAAACCGGCGTACACCAAGGAAACCCACCAAGCACGGGGGGAACATGTATACTCCATGCACACAGACGCCGAGGCTGGAATCAAACCCGAACCCTGGAGGTGCAAGGCAAGAGTGCTAACCAGCACTGCTGCTATGATCTTATTATCTTTCAAATAATAATAAGAGTCTATACTGTACATCACCTTCCAAACAGCTGACCGTCTGTTTATTTTTGTGACACTTTGCCTGGCACTGTCTGAAACTGCTTATTCATTTTTTTACTCTACTAATAAACAAAATGACATTACCAATGTATTGTATGCCTATAGGATAATACACGATTTATACTCATAAAGAGTCGAACGCACTAACACACCGACTGTATAATTTTCTGCTACATTAATGCCCTTTCCCAGTGTGCATGTAAAGTAGAAAAAAAAATTTTAGTATGCAGGAGTCATGATCAAACTGCGTACTGTACATCTGATCTGAAACACTGGCCTCCCAGGAACTTCTTTAATGGCCCAAACATGTGGAAATGGCTTGAGGCGAGGTCAGGACTGTACAGGGGATGTGGTTACAGGAACCCAGCCGAGTTCCTGTAATGTGCGAGTGGTGTTGGTGAATGATTGTGTGTAAAGTTCCCACAGACAGATGTGTCTCTTCTACAAGTTAGCGACAAGTTGTTCGTCGATTTTCAAGGATCGGGCATTCCGCTCGCTGGATGTTCAGGACTGCTGTGGGCTCTGAACCACGTCGGCTGGGATCGTCAGTCACGGACGTATGTCCTTCTTTAAAAACGCTTGCATTATTCACATTTTTTACTGCAGCTAAGAGTCTCAGTATCAGTTTGGGCTTGAAGTCTACATAAATTTCAGTCACTCTGGATAAGGGAATCTGCCAAATTTCATAAATGTAACATCTTAAAATATAAAGATTTTCATTCAATAACGTATGCAGCACGGTGGAATAGTGGTTAGCACTGTCGCCTTGCACTTCCAGGGTCTGGGTTCGATTCCCGTCTCTGTGTGCATGTTTCTCCTTGTGTTTGGTGGGTTCCCTCCTGGAGCCCCAGTTTCCTCCGACAGTCCAAAGACATGCAGATTAGGCTAACTGGCGTTCCCTAAATTGCCTGTAGTGAGTGTATATGTGTGTGCCCTGCGTGTCCAGGGTGCATCCCCCGCCTCATGCCCTCTGAGAGGCTCCATGCGACCCTTTATACAGAAAAAAGTGGTGTAGATGGTGAACAAATTCATAAGAGAACAATTTTATTAGCAACTATTAAACCCGTGTCACTCTCAGAGTACGACCATGAAGTTGCCAAGGCTCGTTAAAAATATTGAAGAAAAATGTCAAAATGTAAGAATGTGCGTTTATCTTCTTGATACTGTACCACTTCCTAGCCGTGCCCCCGTCAGGCATCTGTCATGTCGTCACTAATTTCCTATCACGCACATGATCAGGCACTCACCAGGTCCAGTGAGATCGACCTGCGTTATTATTAAGTCTGATCAGATCACACCATGATCTTACCAGGTGCTTATCAAACGCTCACTGTGTCGTCATCGCACCGAGAGGGTTGATACTGGCCTGAAGAGGTCGTCATGAGAACTCCACTGACTTATCAACAACGCTGTGATTCTGCAATGAAAAATCAGTCAGAAAATAAAAACAAGTGAAAATATGTACACTGGCTGGTTCGCACAATGGTTCAGAAAGTTATTAATGGAAACGGTTCGATTCCCAGCCACTGCCAAACCCTAGCCACTGGATGCCTAGTCAATATGAGCAGATCAGAAATCCATCCACCTCCTCCCTGTTCCAGGAAACAATTTAAAGAATGGGCTTCCTGTTTTAATTAAACACATAAATCACATATGAAGTTATCATTAGTTCCCTCCACTCCAGTGCAGATATCATTAGCCTGCTTATAATAATTACTGCACTGAATCCAATCATCATCTTATGTGTTATGAATAACACATAAGCGCCATATGACCCAGGTGGCCCGTTACGGCCCTCGTTCCCCTACTGATAGCTGATGTGTTCATTTCTAAAAAAAATAAAATAAAAAAAAAAGGTCTCTAGACACATAGAGCTGATCAGATGATCGTAAGGTCGGCGGTTCGAGGTCCAGCTCCACCCGGTTGCCATTTTTGGGGCCTTGAATTATGTTGGGATACACGAAGAAAGAATTTCGTTGTTATAATGTATATGAGACAAATAACAGCTTAACTTAACTTAAACTCAGAGTTCCCAGAGCATGTTGTTTTGATTCGTAAAGGGAGCAAAAAAATACCCATAATGCATTTAGAGTCTCTTGTCTGAACAAAAAAAATTACAGGATTCAGGCTTGAATTAGAATAATATCTTAATATAGGATACCTTAGAAGGATAAAAGCCTTAATTTAAAGAAAAATCATATGGAAAAGGATTTTATAATAACAACTTAATATGTCAAAATCTGTATAGACGTTTAAAATTATTACAGAGTGCCAATCCATCACCGGGCACACACACACACACACACACACACACACACACACACACACACACACACACTACACCTCAGGGAGAACATGCAAACTCCTCGCACCTCATGCCTTTGTAATTTATATAATTAATTTATTATTAAGCATATGGAACCATATTGATCAATCAACTTTAGTTTTTTTCAGTGTAATCATTAATTAAATATCCTAAAAGGGAGATCTATTTTACCTGCCCCTTAGTGAGGCTCTCCTGCTAGACATGGGGTTCTACAGATGCTGAATTGGCTTGTGTGTAGCTGTGTGATAAAGGTCATCCTGACATCACTGTGCTCCACTCTCCTGATCATAAGGCCTGACCTTATAGGGATTAGAAACCGTCTGAATCACATCCCTCAGGTGAGCTTCTACATGTTTTGTTTTTCAGACAGGAGAAAGAAAAATCATATTTTGTGCATCTTACTGTCTGATTAATTTTCATTTGATCAAAATTGCAGTTTGGACTATTTGTAAAACTGCAGACTCCTGACTGTATGTCACAAGTCTCACATTTTATTTCAAGTGTTTCTGTTTAACATCTAAGGTGGAACCTCAAACCATCTTGCATCAAATGCATCTTCTGTATCACTTTATACAGGGTTGCCTACCACAGGAGACTTCGGGCATGAGGCGGGGTACACCCTGGACAGGGTGCCAGTCCATCACAGGCCACACACTACAGGCAGTTTGGGAATGGCAGTTAACTTAATCTACATTTCAACTGTGCGAGGAAAGCGGAGTACCCCAAGGAAACCCACATGGAGAACATGCAAACTCCATGAAAAAAGATCCCCCAGAGGTTGGGCTTGATAGGAGGATAGAGAGGATATTATTATATCACCAAAATTAGTAATAAGCCTTTAAAAAAAAAAAAAAAAAAAATTCAAGATTCATAAGATATTATTGGGTAATACTGAAAACCTACCACAAGGGGGCGGAAATGCACCACGTAAAGATGGTAAATCAGTGAAGTTTTTTTACTGCGTGAATATTTCGTCACACAATTAACTGATGTTATTTAAATAGTTAAATCTGCAGGAACAATATCAAGGATATTGTAGTTCTCGTGATTGTACTCGAGGAAAGATTAGTCAAACTATTACTTATTCGTAAATGCATTTGTAAATTATTTATTTATATAGCTCTTTTTGTTATTAATATTATGTGGTTCATACACGGAGTTCTTTTATTATTATTATTATTATTATTATTATTATTATTATTTCAGCATTACTGCTTTGCATATTTTATTACATCGAGCAGGTTTTATTTGGGAAACTGGAACAAACTCCATACAGTAATTTACAACAACCCTAACGTAACGTGATGCTGGCACGTGCGCAGCGTCCAGTGGAGGCGTCGCGTTAACGTGCCGACCCGTCATTTAAATATTCTGCGCACGTGCTGCACGTCCGACCAATGAGAGAGAAGTAAAGGTGGGTACAGCCGCGTGACATCAGCTGTCCGGGTTACCGGCTCAATCACAAACGGCATCCTATGGAACGTGTAAGGCACCTACGTACGCTACGCAGAGGCGTAGTGAAGCTGCTTACGTCTAAGTGCACTAGCGCAGGGATGAGGAAGGCGTTTTGGATTGAACCCTGTGATCTGGAACTTCTGGAAAGCTGAAGAGAGAGAGAGAGAGAGAGATACTGACAGCGGGGCAGGGTGAGCTGGATTATTGGGGGGCACTTATACCGGAAGGTGATCAGATTGTAAGCGATTTGGCATCATGGTGGTGAATTCGGTGCACTGGTTTCGGAAAGGACTGCGACTTCACGACAACGCCGCGCTGCAGGAGGCGTTAAATGGCGCGGACACTGCGCGCTGTGTTTACGTTCTGGATCCGTGGTTCGCGCGAGCGGCTAACGTCGGAGTCAACCGGTGGAGGTGAGCTGCGCGAGCGCGCGAGCACACACAAACACACGCGCGCTTATTAAATCAGGTCCAGCGCTAAGCTAACTTGGCTAACTCCAGTCCCTGTTACAGCTGGTAAACAACTCCGGACACGCCTCCAGCAAGAAGAACAACAATTCTTTGATTAAATCATAGTAAATAATTAACTTGATCAAAATGTTTAGTTAGATATTTGCTTCAGCTTTTACTCGAAAGTAACTCCATAAAATAGGTTTTAATGTCTTATCAATTAGATAAGACTAGCAAAACAACACCGCTCGGTCGTGTCTCAAATCACGTTTTCTCTTTTTTTTCCAAAAGTGCGCGTGATGCGTGCGAAATCCTAAACGTGATAATACATGAACAAGTGCCCGGATGTAACTCTCATGCACTTCAAGTGCTGCTGTTTTGAGACGCGGCCGCTGTCTGTATGAAGAAAGTGTTCCTGTACAGTACTGTGTTCTGCTAAGATGTCATTATAATAATTGATTCTTGATTAAGGTGGCACAGTGGCGGTGTTGGTCAGCACTGTTGCCTTGCACCTACAGAGTCCGGGTTCAATTTCCTGTGTCTGTATGTTTTCTCTCTGTGATTGATGGGTTTACTCTGGGTACTCTGGTTTCCTCCCACAGTCCAGAGACATCCAGATTAAGTTAATTGGTGTTCCCAAATTGCGGTAGTGTGTGAATGAGCAAGATCTTACCATTACCACTAAAAACAAACAATTGAAATACATGCATATTTAGGGGCAGTAGTAGGTTTCTCACCGTTCCCAAACCTGAATAAAATGGATAGGTTGCATCAGGACGGTGTAAAACCTGTGCCATGGTCTGTATGAATCGGATCGTCTGCTGTGCACAGGAGCAGCCAAAAGACTAACAACAACATAAATATTTTTTTAAAGAATACAGAGTTATAGAGAAATGCAGTTAGAGATAAAAAGTGTTAAACTATGTATAAATTTTTTGGGCTCCTCTGTGTGTGTATACAGTACCAGTCAAATGTTTGGACGCACTAATTCTATGGTCTCTCCTAATCTCCATTGAACAGTTGATATTGAGATGTATCTGCTACTTGTGCTCTGTAAAGCTTCATAACGGCTCTAATCTGAAGTGCTGTTTGTTAATTGGTGATTTCTGAGGCTGGTAACTCTAAATGAACTTCTCCTCTGAAGCAGAGATATGGTTTGGTCTTGCTTTCCTCATGGTTTCATCATGGTGCTTGATGGGTTTGCTAACATACTTGATAAAACCGTTTTTGTAAGGACTGTTCCAGAACAGCTGACCTGCATATCTTAAAATAACAGCCGACTGCTGCTGTTGTTGTTTAATTATTTATTTTGTAGTTAGTAAAATGTCCAATAAAGTGGAACCTTTGATTGTGAGCATAATTTATCTTGGAAGCATGCTTGTATATCAAAGCGAATTTCTCCCACGGGAGATAATGAAAACTCGGATGATTCGTTTCACAAAAATATTAATATACAAATAATTAATATAAAGTAAAAATAAAACTTAATAAACAAATTAACTTGCACAGTCACGACACAAAACAATACAAAAATGCTTTTAGTGCACACACATGTAGTCACAGTGTTATAGTAAACAGTAGACGTGCGCAAGGAACCATTGGCTCAGTTGTGATCACTTGACTCTCATCGGACAAAGCGCAGTACTGGTGTATCAAGGCCTCGCTCAATTAACAAGTCAAAATTTATCTTAAAAATTTGCTCGACTTGCAAAACGCTTGCAGATCGAAGTTTTTCGCAATCCAAGGTTCCACTTATTGACTTAGAATGTAGAAGGTGTATTAAAACGTTTGACTGGTACTGTATGTCTATATGAAAACAGCAGCTCTGGAAGTATTTCCTTGATCTCGTACAGTATCATTAATGTGAAATACTTTACACAGGGACATATATGACGTACTTTTTACATAAACTGGTTTTAAAAAAATTGTTCAAAAACAGTGTTTAAATATGCATGTAATTAAAAGAACACCTTTGTTTAAGCATATATGTTAAACCCCATTAAGTTTGTTTTCCTTCACATATCCCAGCTTGTTTTTCAGTTTAGGATCAGAGCATAGGGTCAGCCTTGAAAAAGCACCCCTGGTACACAAAGGAAGCACGCACACACACACGTTGCCCCCGTCAACCTTCTGATCAGAGCATTAACCGCTGAGCCACGGCTGCTCCGACAGTCGATAGGGTGACATTTTTTTATATGGTCATGTTTATGTAAAAATTTGGTAAGGAGTGTCCAGTGTCAGAGCTTTACTCCAGTCACAGCTACAGCTTACAAATGTACGTTTTCAGACACAGAGAAGTAGAAAATCTGAAAAGGTTTTGTTTAAATCTGAAAAGTTTTTTTCTGTAATATTAATTTCAAGGCAAGAAACTGTTCATAGCTGCTATGCTATAAGTTAAACAGAAGCTTCTTCATCTTATTTTTTTTATCTTTCACATCACATAGAATGAATGTAAGAATATAAAATATGCCTTGTCCTGAAATAAATAAAGTATTAATATAGGAAAATGCAACACTTTGGGACATGCTGTTGTTGGAAATTACATTTCGGTGTGGCAGCTGCACCTCTGCATTACCACCGTTACTGATTACACCTCATCCCTGACATGTCTTTTGGCTTTATGTGTTTAACATATTTAACATGTAACCAGTGTTGTTTGTGACCCTACAGATTTCTGCTGGAGTCATTAGAGGATCTGGATACGAGTTTGAGGAAGCTGAACTCGAGGCTGTTTGTGGTGCGAGGGCAGCCCACTGATGTGTTTCCCAGACTGTTCAAGGTCAGGTTGTTCACTTTACTCTGATGCGCTCTGCGTTAAGCGCTTGTAATAACGGGTTTATTACAATGAGGGTTTTGGTGTCCAGGAAACATAGAACACACACGCAGTGGATAAGAGTTCACTGCAGTTAGTTTTTACCATTCTTAGTTTTGTTGTAACCCTCCTTTTGTTACTGCATTTGCAACCAAATTTTTTGCAATTCTGACTTTTGTTCTCCCATTTGTAACTTTTTTTTAAAATTATTTATTTAGTTTTTTTTTTTTTTTTACAATTTTTGCTCTTGTTCCTGCATTTCTAAATTTAGTTCATGCAATTCTCATTTTTGTTGTTACCATTCTTTTTTCTGCATTTGCAACTTTATTTTTTGCAATTCTCACTTTTGTTATCCCACTTGCAACGTTTTCACAATTTTGAATCTTGTTCTTTCGATTTTGAACTTTTGTTCTTGCATTAGCAACTTTTATTTTTCACATTTGAAACTCTTTCACATAACTGGCTCTTGTATTTTAACTCTTATTCTGCCAATTCTTTTATTTTTGCAATTCTGACTTTCATTTTTCTGACCTTTTATTTTATTTTTTTTTTGCCATTTGTGACTTTATTTTTTGTAATTGCTACATTTAATGCTATTTCTTGCAGTTCTGACTTTTTCTCAAAATTCATATTTCTCTTTATTTCTTGTAATTCCAACTATTTAACAAGTTGTTTATCGTATCAGGTGGCATCCCCTGCTCTGCATGTTAGCCAGAAAGCTTTACACATTGAAACTGAAAATGCATAAAATCTATTCACACAGTGACAAAACTCAGCAGATGAAGCAGGACTGGCATTGTTTATACATCGTTAACAGAGGATGCGCCAAAAAATGTTGAATGGTGGGCATAATTACTGGCCACGAAACTATCAGTAGATAGATTTGATGGACGGGAATGAAGTGGATTCATGAGCATGGGGGAATTAAGGACATAAAGCTGGAATTTCAATAAATAGTCAGAATTCTGTCATATAAAATCAGAATTGCGACACAAAAAAAGTTAGAATTGTGGGAGATAAAGTTGCTTTAACTTTTTAATTTAGCGGCGACTTTCTTCTCGAAACAGTCACTTCGCAGTTAAACATATAAAATGAAAGTAAAGGTGCTAGCTAGGCAAGGCTTTGATTTTGTCAGATACACAAACGTGCACAATAGGCCTCCGAGTGGCGCCGTGCTAAAGTGCTCACTCTATCATCCGCCAATCAGGGCGTCTGTGAGCTCACGCAAACGGAAGGAGCGGATAGAGCTGTCCTCCGAGTGTGTTACTCCGCCCCCAGCGATGCGTGAGCGAGCAGTTTAGGCGGTCAGCTGGCGTAACGTGGTTTGGAGGAAACACGCGATAGTCTTCGGTTCTCCCAACTGAGTGGTAGTAGTAGCCTTAATGTGGGCGCCCCCTAGTGACAGGGAGGAATTGGACACGACTAAATTAGGGAGAAAATCAGGGAAAAATCAAAAAAAAAAAAAAAAGGAATAAACATACACAGTATGTGAAAATGCTTATATACATACATGATTATATCACACAGTGAAATGCTTATATGAATCTGACTAACATAATAGAAAAATTTGACTACACATGAAAATAATGCACTAGAAATGACAGTTACAGATAGAATTTGCAATAAAATATAAAATTTAAGTTAGAAATTAAGATTAAAATTGAAATAGAAATTTTCTATTTAAAGCATTGTACCATTTTGTTATGAGCATAAACATAGTAGCATAGTATGTAATCATGTACACATTTGTTTCTCATTTTCTGTACAGAACTTGTACAAAACGAACTAACCAGCTCGACATACTGTGTGCTGCGTAAACAATAAAATATGATGGAATGGAATGAAGTGTATTCGACAGTTTCGTTAGGTTTGCATGTTGTAAAACATCCCTGAGACAGTTTACTTCCTCTTACTGTTTGTTCGAGCAATGATAAACAGTCCTACTCTCAGCACCATGACCGTTTCTATCTCTCTCTCTCTCTCTCTCTCTCTCTTGAAGCTAATGTGACAAAGAAAACACCGCTTGTCTCCTCTGTCCCCTTTTTTCAGCTTTCCATGAAAACCGATACATCACTAGTTTAAGTTTGTTAGTGCTGTAAAGCATATTTGCGTCCCTGAGCACCTGAGCATTCCTCTACTGCAGAGGCAGAAGTTCTGGTTAGTGGTTCTCGCTGTAAAATTCTAGAAGGAAAAAATTGATCTTGCTATGTATTTTTTTCCTTTCCTTAAAGGTCAGCTTTAAACCCACTTTGTGTGTTCTTTCTCTCTGATGCTGTAAGGAAAGCAGGTGGGAACCTGGATGCCGTCATCCGCATATCAAATCCTCACATCTTTTTATCCGTGTCCCTTTGTAGCAATTTGATAAATGCGAGGCAGTTTTGAAAACGTGACATATGACAGTAGAGAGAAAGGTGCATCTGAAGGTTACTCATTCTTTTTGTCTAACAGCACACCCTCGTGTGTTTTCATCCTGGCGTAGCTGTTGTCCTGAACGCAGTTGTCATGGTTACTAAACAGTTAACAGCACCCGAATGATGAGTAATCCAGTCGTAGTGAACCAGTTCAATGACTTGAGTCACGAGTTTTATATCCACAGTCTAAAAGTCCACTTTTTTTATATCCAAAAGTATTGGAACAGTTTGAGATGAATTACATTTGTTAAAAAAAATCGTTACATTAAAGAATATTTAATATTTGGTTGCGTATTATGGTTACTTGCAATAAGTGCATCAAATCAGTGACTCACTGAAGTAACTCTGTGGCATTCTTTATTTGTGATCCTTCTACAGTCGTCTACCGCAGTTTCTTTCAGTTGTTTGTTTTGAGGTCATGTCTCGATTCTGTCTTTTTGTCATGAAGGAAATGCATGTGATTGCTGATTGACTTTTTGTCTCATATTCATCTTTTGATCTCAAACCCAAATTCATATTCATATATAGGGGATTATATTAGCACACTTTGCAGTAGAGATGAACCAATCCGCATTCTGTTAAGCTGATTGATTTTTATTGAGCTTGATCAAGGGGATATTTAAGCATGATCAGGGACCGGGCCAGAAATTTACATTTACAGCCTTATCCAGTCTGACTTACATTTATCTCATTGTACACGAGAGCAGTTGACCAATGAGGGTTTTGCTTAAAGACCCAAAAGTGGCAGCATGTTGGTTCTGGGGTTTGAACCCATGACCTTCCGATGACCTGCTCCGTTCTCTCCACCATGTCACCACAAACTCCTCAGGCAGTGACACGAAATATGAGTCCAGTAAAGAATACGAAAACACATCAGGCATAAGGAACATCCATGAGTAAAGTTAGTTCCTGTTCTTACTTAAGTTATACCAGTGTTTATTATTAGGCGTGTATTAAGAGAAGCATGTACATACACAGGCTGTTGTGTATGAACTACAGTGGAACCTCGGTTTACAAGTGTTCCGCAAGACGAGCAAAGGTTTTTAATAAATTTTGACTTGAAAAAAACGAGCACGTCTTAGATAACGTGTGGCAAGTATCATGTGTCGCACATGCGCTCTTGTTTTGAGACAGAGCGTCACATGATCACAACTGAGCCAATGATTTTTCTCTCTCTCGCACTGCGGAATTGTGGGTAATCGTCTCCCCTGCAGGGTCTTAGTGCTCGTCTCTTACTGGTATAATCGTCTCCCTCTCCATTTCAGCGTGTCTCCTACGTGTGTGCATGCGCGTAATTTGACACCGACACACACACACACACACACACACACACACACACACTCGCCTTTACACCACGCTCCCCAGCTTCACATGCACATACAGACACACACACTCTGCTTTACACTGAAAACTCGGTTCTGTCGCGATTCTTTTCAAAGGTAAAGTGTCATGCGAGTGTCATTAGAGAGATTTATTTTTTTCCGTTAAAACAGTGTTTCCTTATCCTGCGTTCACACCGAACGCGACGAGAGCGTCAAATTTTGCTCTCGCCGCCCTGCCGCCGACGCCTGTCGCCCCTCATCACGGCTCTGACGTAGACCGCATGCCTTTCTTGTATTTAAAGGGGCCGCAAAGCAATCAAGCTTGTTGATCTTGTGGACACTGAACAAAATGTGGAAGAAAACAAGATATTGATTGATAGAAAGAACTGTATTGTAGAAATAAACAAATTATAAGGCATTTGTATGGTGTGTCTTCTGTTCATTGTGAAATGCTAGTCTAATTTAATATATATATATATTATTATTATATTATATATCTTATTATTATAATATTAGAATCACTTACTAGACTTTGTCTTTAATTAAATTAACATTAATAATTAATTAACACCCGCTACCGCAATAATCAACCTCTCCTCCATTTCACTTGGGAACTAATGTAGCCGGAAAACAAAAGTTACAGGACAGCTTTCCTTGGAATCCTCTCAAGTGGAGGACCTCTACTTTTAATTGGTTGCCGCTCAACCGCGCCATAGCTCATTACTCTAAAGTTGAGCTGATTTCAACTCCCTTCGCCGCTCTCGCCGCCGACTCACATTGAAAATGAATGACATCCGGCCACTTTGACGCTCTCGCCGCGTTCGGTGTGAACACACCATTACTGTGTAAGACGAGGCAAGGGAAGGAGCTAATTCCACGCACACACACGCGCGCACACACACACACACACACTCCTGCTGTTTGTGCCCCGTGCACCTGCAGATTTATTTGAACTTTTTTTAAAGGTAAAGTGCAGGTAAATTTTTTTTATTTTTACTTTATACATTGTATTAATTATTTTTACGTATTCATGTTTTGGGGCTGTGGAACGAATTATTTGAGTTTTCATTATTTCTTATGGTAAAATTTGATTTATGCTTGTAATCCAAGGTTCCACTGTATTAGTATAGAAGTTATAATGTACTACAACAACACTGCTTCAGAATGGGCCATAAAAAAAATGTTAAAATGACTTGAATTGGGTTAGGAACTGTCAAACACATATTATTAAAATTGTAATTAAAACCTTTTGTGGAAGAAATATGGTTATAAAAATCATACCATTATAAAAAAAATAATAATAATAAAAAAAAAAAAAAACAAGTAATAGAAATCACGGTCATGTTTCATTATGAATATGAAAGAATTTCCACACACACACACACACACACACACTGCAACAAGAACTCACAGGATTGGGAATTAACAGAAGAGTTCCTGTAAGAAAGACACTAGTTAGTGAGACTAATCTGAAAAACAGCTTCAGTTTGCTGCAGAGCATAAATACTGGACTTTGGAGCAATGTGGAAAGGTCATGTGGTCTGACGAGTGCAGACTGACCCTATTCCAGAGCGAAGGGTAAGAAGGGAAGCGCCTGAAGCGTCTGGAGGCCGTGTTATGATCTGGGATACACTTGCTTTCAGACGGCCCTTTGCTGTTCTCTTGGAATTAGTACAGTCTGAACAGTTTGCTATGCTGTTAGATGCCATGTTCTGCCACTGAACAATCAGTGTACGTAATTACATGATGTAATGCCACCAGAAAGGGCAAAAGTACATGTTTTTGCTTTGTTTGTTTGTTTGTTTTTGTTAAACCAATCCCCCCCCCCCTCTCTCTCTCTCTCTCTTTCTCTCTCTCTCTCTCAGGAATGGAAAGTGACTCGGTTGACCTTCGAATATGACTCCGAGCCGTACGGTAAGGAGCGGGACGGTGCCATCATTAAAATGGCCCAGGAGTTCGGTGTGGAGACGATCGTCAGGCACTCTCACACCCTCTACAACCCGGACAGGTGTGTGACAACACGCAGTCCGTCTGTACTCCACTTAGACACACACATACTGTGAAATCACATTGAGTTAACAGCTTATCAGGTTCACCCCACGACTCTCACTTAGATCGTGCTTTCTACACTGAGTTGTATGAATGAGGAATGGTACAATATTGCAACATTGGCAGCAAGTGGAAATAAGCATTTGTAAACAAATATTATCGATGATACGGCCTGAAAACGCTGCGGTCACGCCTTCTGGAATAAGCACAAGAAATGACTCTGTCAGATTGTATAACTGCGGTGTGTCCAGTCTCTCTCTGAGAAAGGGAAAGTCCTAATGAGTGCAAGCATGCCCGAGTACGAGCCATCACTCTTATATAAATGGGATTGGCGTGTTTAAAACGCACCGTGCACGAGGACAAGCTCAGAGCCAGAGAGGGCCGTACGGTGTCTACCAGTCTGTGTCCTCTGCTGGAGGATGAGTGTAATCACAGGTCACACTGAGCACCATGTGCTGTGCTGAGTGACAAGCTGTCTGTCACAGCGTGTAGCAGCAAGGCAGCATGAAGAGCAGTACTGGAAAGCTGTGTATGTAATCCAGAATAGAGCACATGCTCCAGCTGCATGCATCCACCTAGGCTCTTCACACACAAACACACACACACACACACACACATACACACATGCATCAGCCTCCTGACTTCAACTCGCGCAAAGGAAATTTTAAGACAGACCGGAGAGGGGTGTTGCACAAGATCAGGCCTAAAAATAAAGAAACTAAAAGAGTGAGAGAGATGTAGGAACTGTCAGCTGATGGGTCTCATTGTCCCTCCCAGACCGCGGATTGGCACCCTGTCCTAGGATAGGCTTCAGGCCCCCCTGTGATTCAACAAAAGTATTGACATTAATACATTTATTAACTATTCCAATCATTTACTTTTAATTTAATATGACATTCAAAATACAATTTGGCTATAAACAGCCCAGGCTGCTTATATTATTACTTTATCAATCAATAATTTTCAGTTTTGTAGCGGTTCTCTAATCAGTCATAACACCCCTTTCGCTATCAAAACAGTTATGATCTGTGGATTCTGAGCTACAGTAGCTTTTCTTTTTTTTTCTTTTTTTTTAATCGGATCAGACTACACAGACCGACCCACCCCAAGGAATTAAAAATGCAGGTCTTAGGAGGCTAAAACTCACTGATGCATATTGCTGTATAGTCTGATGCAATAGAACTGATATTTTAGCACAAATTTCTGAAAAGCAGTAACGATAGTTCCTGTAGAATGGGGTCAGAAGACACAGTGCATCACTGTTTTGGTGATAAAAGACGATCTATGGCTGATCGGTGTATATGTACCATCTCAACACGTTCAGGAAGCACAACCTGGAAACTTGTCAGACTGCTCTATGGGTAATTTTACTAGTCAAGTTACAGCTTTTACAGTTACAGAGTTTACTATTTAATGCAACAATTGCAATAGTGAATTGCACTCACTAATTTCAGGTAGACCCGTATGACCATATGATGATTATGAAGTTAAATAACTTATGAAGATATTTTTTTGTCTGTTCCGTTCAGGATCATTGAGATGAACAACAACAACCCGCCTCTGACCTTCAAACGCTTTCAGGCCATCGTGAGCCGCCTCGAGCTGCCCAAGAAGCCGCTGCCCACCATCATGCAGGAGCAGATGGCCAGCTGTAGCGCGCAGGTCTCGGAAAACCATGACAAGCATTATGGCGTGCCCTCGCTGGAGGAACTGGGTGAGGACCTCGTGTGCACATACTTGTCTAGCTAACAATAATCGGAAATAATACACAGATACTTTCCTAACATATTATTTACTCGGCTATTGGATTTGTATAGAGAGCAAGTCGTCTCTTTTTAGATGTTTTTCCTACTCATAAGAGACCTGCAGAATTTTCTAGAAGCATATGAGCCTATACTCACTCAGTTTAAAGACGAATGCATAAATCTCGTACGAAGAATTTCTTTTGCATGTCCGGATCGTACAGGAACTCTGATCACATCTGATGATTATGTGTGTATTTTGTGTCCCATCAGGGTTTAAAACTCGGAGTGATGGTGTGCCAGTTTGGAGAGGTGGTGAAACTGAGGCTCTGGAGAGACTCAATAAACATCTGGACAAAAAGGTGAATCCACAATAGAAACCGCATTTAAAAAAACAAGAAGGGGAAAAAAAAAAAAAAAGATTCACCAGTTTGTTTATCTATACGAACATTTGAAGCATTTTCAGCTCGACTGAATCCAGATGTTAAGTTTGTCTGTCTGTGTATTATTTAGGCATGGGTGGCAAATTTTGAGCGTCCCCGAATCAATGCTCGCTCGCTGTTTGCCAGCCCCACCGGTCTGAGTCCGTACCTGTGCTTCGGCTGCCTGTCGTCTCGAGTGCTTTATTACCACTTGCGTGAACTCTATATGAAGGTCAGTGCATGTTCAAGGTTAAAAACATTTTTATATATATATATATATATATATATATATATATATATATATATATATATATATATATTTTTTTTTTTTTTTTTTTAGCAAAATACCTCATTAACAAAGACGTCAATTAATACTAAAATGCTGATGTTGAAATCCAAGTTTTTTATTTATTTATCACATACACAATATGATACGCAGTGAAATGCTTACATGTCTGTTTGTGATCTAGAAAAGGAAAAAAGGAGGCAAAATGCTAATAGGAAAGAATAAAGTATAAAATCTTTAAAGTGCAATAGTGTAATAGTCCTCTTTTAGTCCTGATGTTTTCACAAATCTGATTGGTCAGGAGGTTATTGTCTGATTAAATGTTTAACATCAAGAGTTGGGGGACGTTACTTTTTAAAGTAACTAATTACATCAGAAAATTACTGTCATTAAAAAGTAATCCGTTACATTACTGCGTTACCTTCAGATAAAAGTAACTAGTTCGAGTACTTTTCCACTGCAGAAAATGAAAAACTCCTTTATGATTTCTCATGCATGTTGTTTTAGTCAAGACCTTTATAATTATTCTACCATCATTCAGCCCAGTTTGGCCCATAATTTAACTACTAATACACCTATTTCACCTACGCGGTGTCACGCGGTGGCCGTAAGTACGCGAGCTTTGGCGGTGTTATTAGATTTCCAACTTTCCGCATGTCGGTCTTCGCGTAGTCAAACCGCATAGGTGAGATAGGGGTATAACATCAGGAATAATGGGCGGGTGGGGGGGGGGTCTTCGGGGACGGGGCTTGTAGGATGACTGGCTTGTAGGGCTTGCTGTCTGGCTCACAGATTACATAAATTGTCTGAATAACGGATTACATTTTTGAAAAAGTAACCGAGTGCTTGAATGGCAGACCTAATGTGTTAGCTTATTCGTTACATCAAAAAAATAATCCGAGTACTTTGTAACGCGTTATAACCAACACTGTTAACAACTTCTCAGCATATATTGTAAGCTGTTTTTTTGGGGTTTTTTTTTTACTTGTGTGGCAGATACTTCTCATAACAATAAATGTGTCAATTGTGTATCAAAGCTTGGTAACCCAAAAAGCTGTGATTTTTGCCTCTTTAACCCCAAAAAAATAAGTCTTAATATTATTAATTAAGGCTTGTAAAGAACTAACTTGTTTGTTGGAAAAAAACATGATGACAACGATGATGATTATGACGTTTATATTGTTGATTTCTAGCTGCGCCGGCGCTCCAGTCCTCCTCTCTCACTGTTCAGGCAGCTGTTATGGCGCGAGTTCTTTTACACTGCAGCCACCAACAACCCCAACTTCGACCGCATGGAGGGAAACCCCATCTGCGTCCAGATCCCTTGGGACCAGAACCCCGAAGCGCTTGCCAAGTGGGCCGAAGGAAGGACGGGTTTCCCCTGGATCGACGCCATCATGTGCCAGCTCAGACAAGAGGGCTGGATCCACCACCTAGCGCGTCACGCCGTGGCCTGCTTCCTCACACGGGGAGACCTGTGGATCAGCTGGGAGAGCGGCATGAAGGTACGACCCGGACGCCTGATTCTGTTCGGTTGTATCGCGTCACGTCTCCGTACTGTACATGATCTTTGGAAATGTTATGAGGAAAGTGATGCAAACCTGAAGTTCCTGAGAACTTGGATGTGTTCGTGGGGATCTGCATGTCATGTGCTTATTGTGTACAGGTGTTTGAGGAGCTGTTGCTGGACTCGGACTGGAGCGTGAATGCCGGGAGCTGGATGTGGCTTTCCTGCAGCGCGTTCTTCCAGCAGTTCTTCCACTGCTACTGTCCCGTGGGCTTCGGACGCCGCATCGACCCCAGCGGAGACTACATACGGTAACGCGGAGTCTTTTCATTCTCATCACGATACATGCGAGTTAATAACCTTAAAATATTTGTTCAGGCATGCAGGATTATCGGAATGAACCCGGAAAGGTTTCTCAGTCTCGACCTTTATGTGAAATAAAACATAGTGGATGTGATTGTCTGTAGGAAAGTAAAAGCAGGAGCTTATGGTTTCATCAGTGTTCCACAACACTTGAATAAACTTCACATCATAGAATTTAATGATGTCTGTTATATGCGGTTTAATTTAGGTAATTTATTTTTATTTTTGCAAATGCAAAACTAATCCAATGCATGGCTATAAGCATGAAATAAAAGCGTTTTCCCGAGAGGTTTCACATGTGACACAGTGAGAAAAGGCTGCGGGTTTCTTTCAAACAGTACAGTGTGTGTTGTGTACAGTAAGTGCTATAAACAGTTAGAGCCACTCAGCACATGATTAAACTGAGCTGTCACAACTAAAGAATGGTGTGTATGCTCACTATATTGTCAGAGACATAAAAGTCGTAAGGTACACACTGCGTGGAAATGTCCTGGAACACTGTGTGCAAAGCTTCTGAGAATTCTTCTTAAATGTCTACTCTTGAAATGGATTTTTAAAGCTATTGAATGAATGAATTAATGAATGAATGAATGAATGAGAGTCTCAGAGAGACTTTCTTTTTAAAAGATTAAAAAAATAAATAAATAAATTCTTGATCCCAACACCTTTAATAAAAGATAGATAGATGGATAGATAGACACAGTACATACTGTACATACGTACTGGATATAGACACACAGACACACTGCCTGGGCAAAAAGTCATCATTTGGATTTAAATAAGGAAATGATTAATTGGATAACTGATTGGATCATTCCTGAAATGACTGATTGCCAGCTAAGATTTATTATTTTAACTTTATTTAATATATTTATACGGTGAGTAGATTCTCATTTCCTATTTCCTAAATGTTTTTTTGGTTAAAATTTATTTTAAAGTTTATGCACACTGATCAGCTACGACCGGCTAGGAGTTGATTTCCCATCGTGCCACAGATGCGGAGGTGTGGGGTGGGGTGGCGTCTGGCGCCAGTACATTCCTTTGGATGCTGTGGGTTGCTGGGAGGGTGGGTCCTCCATGGACAGTCTTGTTTGTCCGGCGCACCCCATGGGTGCTTAATCAGATTGGGTTGTGAAGAGTTTGGCTGTTGCTGCCAAAAATTTATTTATTTGTTTTTGCTGTCAAACTCCATACAAACTGACGGCTTTTCAAGTCTTCTAGAAAAGTCTTTAAAATAATTCAAACCCATTTCAACCATGAAAAAGTAATATTTTAAATGTGATGTTCATTTAGGAGGCTGCATCAGTATAAACATGTACAAGTATGAGCAACTCAACCAAAAAATCTACACTTATATCAAAGCTTATAGTCATTGTCTGGCTTTTTCTTTTTTTGTGCTTTTTTCTCCTAAACATCACATTTTATATATATATTTCTTTTTCATGATTTCTGTTGATGAAGAATATTTTTAAATAGCCATAGAATAGTAAGAATATGCTATACAGTAAACATCTCTAAAGATTACATCCTTTGAGGAAAATATTTAGTTATACTGTATATAAGTTTCCCAACAGTGCTTCCACTGATCACCTCGTGACTTACACCAGACGTCTCAGAAAAACGTTCAATAAATGTGACATGTGTGAGCGTCAGTGCTCAATGAGGGTTGTTTACTAGGCGCTTCTCAGAAAACACGATCAAAGGTCACAGCCGCAGTTTAACACCGGGTCAAGGAAACTCTGTAGACAATGGTCAGCTGTGTGTTAATTTTATCGCAGAGACAAATTGAATTACACTTCTAAACTAAAGGTCGTGATAAAGTGTAAGGGTTAGAAGCTGTTTAGACTAGGTATGCATTGTGATCACTGTACAAAGTAAACTAACCCTAACTGAAAGATACAAATACATTGAAAAGAAATGCAACCATAGCAACGACCAAGTCATTGACGTGTAGGAAGAAAGGGGGAAAAAGAATGTAAGGCCTTGAGTTAATTGCACAGCTAATTAGTCAGGATGTGTAAGGACAGAACCAGAACTCCTTCAGTCGTCCATCTCCACCTCTGATACCTTTTTTTTTTTTTTTTTTTTTTAAATAGAATTTGTTTTACATGAAATTTGTTACCCAGTAATATGATTACTATTAATAGCAAAGAAGTTTAATTTCAGAGTTTAGCCTATTTTTACAGTTTAGCCATGGCATTTACGAGTTTTGACAAATGTCTACAGTTATACGGGAAAAGCTTGAATATTACAGTACGCTAAAACTGTGATCAAACTTTAAATGCTTAAAGACATTTGACTGAAGGGGAAATGATGGACATTATGGGGGGCATTAGTGGTATAACTGATTTCTAGTTGAATTATGATTTTGTTTTCTATTGGCTGAAGATTTGAGTTTATAGAAGACGGAACTGTGCATTTTCTAGCTGGAGCTGCTAATCATTACACCGAAATAACACCGGATTATCGCCGCTCTGATCTCTTACTGTTAGCCGCCCATGAAGTGAATTTATCTAGCTAATGTTCAAAGCTGCGAGAATCGATTGCAGAAAATGTGTAAGGAACTCTGCGAGCAACGCTGCTTGTGTCACCACTCAAAAACCCATAAAGAGTCTTTTTTTTTTCTTCGCACTATAGAAAGAGTAGATAACCCAATCCGATGTGAATCTGGGATGCTTGATATTTGCGTCTCATGTAACACCCAGGAAGCTCCGCCTCCTTGCCACAGTCTGGCTTTGACATCTTGCATGCAAAATATATGGCATTTGTTAATATAAAATAATGGTTAATCTGTTTTAATGGTAATGATCATTTTAAATGCAGGATATTCTGATTAATAATATTGGCACCTCTGCAAGGTTTTTTTGTTTGTTTTTGTTTTTTGATCATTTTTATTCACAATGCACAGGAGATATGTTCCGGAGCTGAAGGACTACCCGAGCCGTTACATCTACGAGCCGTGGAACACACCAGAATCTATCCAGAAGGCGGCAAACTGCATTGTGGGAGTCGATTATCCCAAACCTATGATAAACCATGCAGAGAGCAGCCGGCTGAACATCGAGAGGATGAAGCAGGTCTATCAGCAGCTCTCGCACTACAGAGGCCTTAGTGAGTCTCTCTCTCTCTCTCTCTCTCTCTCTCTCTCTCTCTCTCTCTCTCACTCACAGACACACACACACACACACACACATAATTGTTTTCCATTTTGGAAGAAACTCATTAGTGCAGTGTCAAGTACTGTTACAAAACTCTAATGCTCCATTTTGTAGCTCCATTTTGTTTTTTTTTTGTTTTTTTTAAACACACGTTTGTTCTTTAGTTCGCTGTAAAAGGAAATGAGGTTGTGTATAAAAGCGTGACGGCAATGATGAATTTAATGGCTTACACAATCAGCCTTTAAAGGGCTGTTCCTTTCACCTAATGGAGTAATTGCCTCAAGTCCTAGAAGGTCTTTTGACCTTCATTATTATAGTGAATTAGATAACAGTGCTTTGAGGTGCATGCATCTAACCTTGACTTGGAACATCTTAATTTGAACTCGAGGCCTCACACTAACACTGAACCTCACAGCCTCATTTGTCAAACTGAATATGAACAAATTGACTTTTTTTTTTTTTCCCCCTGGGCTTTGTCCCTTTTATGCTAGGGGTTGACACACCGGATCATGTGAGCCACAAGGTCTGGAAACAGACCTAGCGGCCGGCACTGCATGCAGCGGCTGGGTTGTATAGGGCACTAGTGTAATAAGTCTTGTTTACAGGATCTTGTTTTACACATCATCGTCTGTAGCTAGTTTAAAAAAAAAAAACTCTGGGACGTTGTGTAAATTAGGAGTATTGAAAAAACCACATTGATGGGTTTCAAATCATAGAATTAGGAAGTCACTGCAGTTTTATGTACTGTCTGTCTATATGGTGATCCATCAGGTCTGCTAGCATCAGTGCCCACCATCCAGGAGGAGGCAGAGCCATCGATGTCGGATGACTCCCAAGCCAGCAGCAGTGGTAAGAAACACATGCAGAAGCAGCTTTTTGTGCACTTTAATGGGGAAAATCGAAAAACAAGAAGCAACTCCAGAATCGTAAATGCACCGATCAGGTTAAAGTTTAAGTAAAGCCTGTGACTTTATTTGTGTGGAATTGAATTGCACACTTTTTAAAAAATGCACAGCGCCATCTGTTGAATTTTGGAATGAACTACAATTTTTACATGCAACCATGAAGAGGGCGGAATGTAGAATGTGAGATCTCGTTTAATAGATTTCTTGATTTTTATATATTTCTATTTAAATTCCAAATATCTTTATTTATAAATATCTAAATTATTTTGTCACGAATATCTTTTATACATTTTATGTATAGATATACATAGGACATTAACAATGCTGGTCATCTGATCCTATGGGTGAATACATGTAAATATCTGCTTAAAGTTTTTTACGTTGTGCCTGTATACATGCATATAAATGCATCAAAATCAATTTTCCTCAGGTGCCATCTCGTCATCCCGTCAACCACAGCTCCAGTCTGAACTTCAGCCATCACAAACGGATCCCGACCCTGATCCAGGCCGGGACCCCGATTCCGAGCCTACGTCATCATGTGCTCCTGCAGCCATCAGAAAGCGAGGTTGCTCCTCAGAACCCCAGACCTCTCAGAATCCTAAAGTGCAGCACACCAGCGAGATTAAAGCCGAGCAGATGACACTGACAGCAAGCAGTGACTAAACAGGTGATCAATTAGTCAAATTTTTCAGATCACACCTTGTTCATAGAGGCTATAGCATAGACCATGCCTCTTTTATTAGGACTGTTGGGTAGGGATGAGCGAATCTGGATCCATCCGGGTTAAATGACACTTTTTATATGACTCGTGATTCATGAATCCTTTTCTAAATTTACTCTAATGGTTGAGTCCGAAGTTATCTTGTTGCTAACAACAACATGGATAAATACGAATTGAAAAGGACACCAGTCTTGTTCTAAATAGGTGTTGGCTAGTAACTGTAGGAAGAAGTAGCTGATTGAGTTGTTTAGGAAACTTCCTGTATGGTCAGAAACACAAGAGACTAAAAATCTGATTTATCTGAACCGTGGAATTCAGCAGATCCGCCGGACTCGTTGCTCGTTGTGAAACAGCCGAGGGACTCTGTGTGTATTCTTGAGTCCGAGGGTTGGGTGGATTCTAAGGATTCGGTGAGCGCCCTCTAGTGGAATACCATAGGAAACCGCTGTCAGAATCCCTGTTGACTGAAGTGACTCGAAGGACTCATGAGACTCGGATGATGCCTTTTTGCCATAAAAGTGTATAAAGCAGATTAATTTGAATAATAAAATACTTGTATTGCTTCTTCATTATATGTACTGTATATTATATATGTGTGTTTAAATGTGTGAATCTGTACCCTCCTTTACACTATACTGAACTATACAGGATTGCTAATCTCTGAAACAAATATTTTTCGTCTTTTTTTTTTTTTTTTTTTGCGCACAGGTGAAGATGAAGAGGAAACAAAAGAGGAAGACGCTCTGCAACAGAAAAACAGCGTTAAAGGCAGAGCTGCAGCGTTTTCACTTCTCTAGACTTGCTAGTCTGTTCATTCTAAATCTGTTCAGCAAGATAGAGCTTTATTGACACGTTCATATTTAGAGTGGATGTGCTTTAACGTTTAGCATAGTAATGCTAGCATTGTAGATTTTTTGTAAAGAAAAAAAATTGTAAAGTTTAGCACGCCAACTAAAAAAAAGGAGATTTATCAGTGTTGTATTTTTTTAAATGACTGCATAATTCTAATTTCATAATATAAGCACATACCTAATGAAGACAGGAATCGTAAACATCTCAGATGAGTAAAGTGTTTTATTTTTTAGCGAGTTTTAAAGATTTACACAGTGAAGACGTTTCCCGCAGCATCCGATTCCCTTCGAGAAAGAATGTCCGTGGTGTTCTCCTTAAGAGCAACCACATTCCTTATTAAAGATGCACCTTTACAGCTTATAGCACTAGGGTTATTTATTTAATCTTTTTATTTAGTTGGAGTTTATTTAGTTGGAAAAAGTACTGCAGGGAGGACAATGTTTTGAAATGATGAAGGCGATGAAGAAAAGGCACTTTATGATGTTGCATCTGCATGGTTTATCCACAGTATAAATAAATCCATACCTTGGGCACAGAAATATACTTTGGGTGAGTTTTATTGTTGCTGTGATTAACTCTGTTAGGGATAAACAACAACAATGCCGGTCGCATGGCAGCAGGAATGGAGCAGCCCAGTCCTTCCTTTCCTGTGTCACTTAGCTATTACTTTGTAAGCAATCTGGCTGATGTTTTCAACTAAATTCTCATTTCTCTCCCCTTATCACTACGGATTTTGCTCGTACCTCCATGAAACTTGTATTACAACATTCGCCCAGGTCTCACAAGCATACATACTGAATGACGAGTTCTGAGCATGACTTTCTTTAATATGTTCTTTAATAGATACAGTGTAATCGCAGGTGAAATTCCAGGGACATAAATGGAATTAAACCTTCCTGTAGTTTTTGTAAAAGGATCCAATTTCGGGTGGTAATTGTACATAAGACTGCTGTAAGAGTGCTGCGGTATTCATTTAATGAACCGAGGAAGCCAGAAGTTACAACCGAAATAAATCCAATTATCTGTCTGAGCGACTCGTCTTTTTTTCCATACTTTCAAAAAGTCTTTGATCAATGTGTTGCGCGTATCTTCTTACCCCACTAGAGGGTGACGTTGCATTTCTTATTAAACAGAACCTCGCCCTTCTCTTTCACAAACACAAAGCACACGCATTTATCTGATTCAGTTCAGCGTAAAGCTGATGAGGTCACACTTTTCTATTTACCACTAAACAACCTGTATATTAACGGAGTAAATTTGTAGTAATAGTGCGTCTTATCCGTCAGGCATTAAAGCTGCTTTAATGTTATACAAGGCAGCATGTCTCTTTGTCACACCACAGTGTTTCAACAGCTCCATTTCCTTACCTTACGTAATCGGTAAGGCTGGAAGTCGGACAGGGCGGGGAATTTTATTTCATTCCTAATTCCTTATTTAACGCCATAACTCTAATGCTGCCTTTGACGAAAGCTCATAGTTTGTAATTCACAACCTCCATTTCAAAAGCTCCGGGTTCAGCAAGTGACCAAATCAACAAGCGTAAATGGATTAATGTCATATGTGCAGTGCAGTGCAGGCCTGAAAGGTCACACGACCCTACTCTACCCGGCCTCACTGCAGGTAATGAGACACTTTTAAGTCAATGAGAGGTCAAATGTCACACGGATGGTAGAATCTGATCTACAAGGCCAGCAAGTGTTAAATTCAGGTAGTACTTCATCTTTTGAGGGTAATCGAAAAAAAAATAAAGTTTCATTAATTCCATGGGGCAAAAAAAAAAAAAAAGTATCTACTGTACAGTATATATTTACAAATACAAAAAAGGTAGCGTAAAATGCGAAGGTTTTGTGTGATCATGCAACAACACAAATGTTTTTGGTCGTTAAAGCCACATTATTTCTCATGCTAAGCTGCAAAGCAATTCAAAAGGAATACCATTTAAAGGTACAGCGACATATGGAATTTTTCTTCCACGTAGCATACCTCAACCAAGCGGTAGAGATGGCTCAATCAGGTGGGTTCAACCCATTTTTTAATCATATACTGTAGTGATGCTCTATCAAAGGTTGCAAGGATGTTTAAGGAATACATAACAGGGAGTGCAAGTAAAGGGAAATAATCGATGGTTTGTGCAAAATATTGTTACCACCCCAAAATATTTTCTAATAACAGCAAATCCTGGTGTGTTTTGCTCTGTTCTGCTTTTAATTCACGACAATATTTTAACAATTGATATATTAGATGATTAACCATCATACTTAAATCTGTTTATAGTTATCTTTAATGTTCAGTATTGAATGTCCATGAAACAAGTTCTTGATCTGACTTAGATTATGTTATTACATAATTAATTATGAAACTCCTCTCTGAAGACTCTTCCACTGTGGGAAAACTTCAAATTACAGCTTTACCTCTGAGTGGCACTGACGCTGAAAACTCCTTCTTTAAATGTCAGAAAAAGATCTCTTTTTATCAAAATGTGAAGATTTATGGACTATACAGTTTGTGCTGGTGCAGAACAGAACACAGTGTTAGTGTGTTATAGTGTGTTAGTGTTCATGAGCTCTGAGAGATCTAATGTGATGATAGTCTCTCTTAAAGCCTTGTACTCGGGTGCATGTCCACATGCAGTGCAGTGACTACAGTACATTTACACTACGTCTTTGCTTGTCTTTCTTCCTCACCTTTTTGGGGATCATTCTATATTTATATATTGTACGTTATCGTTTAAAGAGGCAGTTTGTTATCATATTTTAAAAAATGTGTTGAACCCACCTGATTGAGCCATCTCTACCATTTGGTTGAGGAATGCTATGCGAGAAAAAAAATCCACAACATGTCTCTGTCCTTTAATTGATGTCATGTATTTCTTTTTTTCATAACCCTCAAACTTAATGCGCAACCTTTGATAGAGCATCACTATATCATATAAAAAATGGGTCGAACCCACCTGATTGAGCCATCTCTACCACTTGGTTGAGGTATGCTATGCAGGGAGGAGGAAAATCCACAACATGTCTCTGTACCTTTTAATGGTATTCCTTTTTGGATAGCTTTGCAGCTTAGCATGAGAAATAATGTGGCCTTAATGACCAAAAACATTTGTGTTGTTGCATGATCACAGAAAACATTTGCATTTTACATGACTTTTTTTGTATTTGTAAATATAGTATGGTAGATCCCTTTACCATTTCAACTGTTTGGCCTACAAGCCTACAAGGAGGTCGTTTTTATTGATTCCTGTTATTATTGCCCCATGCTATTGATTGTGAGGTGAATCACAAGTGTAAAATAATTCAAGGAAAACTTAATATAATGTTTTTACAATATAATGAAATATAATGTCAAATATTTCTGATATTTTCATAGAGAAAATTATGAGTGAGATTGTTTTACTATTAGCTCTATCTTAGTAAATGGTGTCAAATTTAATCTTCATCCAATGTTTCATTCTGGACACAGCGATGTTCCAGGTTTTTATAAAAAAAAAATTATTTTTTAATGTTATGCTCATTATGGCACCTCTAAACTTCCACGTATAGAATTATATTAAAACCTGGTGCTCGTAAGTGAGCTATAATTTTATAGACCGTGAGAGGCAGTTCTACAGTCTGGGTGGGGTCGTGTGTTTATTTTCAGTCCTTATCAATGTCATCGATCCTGTAGTCGTTTTTTTTTTTTTTTTTTTTCCCCTCTGCTGCTGGCCCGAGTATCCAAAATGTGCATGGAGGAGGAGGAGAAGGAGGAGGAGGAAGAAACCTGAGCTGCATCGATCCACACCATCAGTCAGATCAGCGGCAGGCCTTTTAAAAGAACCCTGCCTCATTCTCCGCCTCTTTCTCCATCCACTGCTGGCTTTAATTGACCCTGGGAAGGACACACACACACACACACACACACACACCTACACATTAGCAGGGAGTGTCTGAGCTTCAGTATGGGGCTGCTTAGAAGATTCTGTCTTAGTAACATGTTTTGGATGCTGTAGGATTCCCCAGGAACACACTAGGACCACACAAGTGTGTGCTTGTGTGAAAGTGTGTGTGAGTGGCGTCATTATAGCTTGGTCTCATTCCACCCCAGATGGTGCTCTGCTTGGTCATGGACTCCAGGGAGGATGGAGATGCCTGGATGGAGGAGCAGTGGGAGAAATGGTACTGCACACACACACACACACACACACACACACACACACACACACACTGACACAGGGCCTACCAAAGAAAAGAAAAGAAACACACTTTTTATGCACAGAAAAGTATTTCACATATAAGATATTTCTGAAATATTTGGATTTTAAAGTAAATGGTAAAGACTTTGTATAACTGTGTGCACTTTACTGACCTCAGATCAGCACGAAGGGCTCAGAGACGGCAGTTTAATTAGGATGAAATGATCTCAGACCAGTTTGAGTTTATAGCAAAGAGATGAGCGGATGAACAGCCAGGCTGCATGATCTGAACAAAAATATTTTGTGCAAATATTTCATCATTTCAGCAAAGCAACTCATTTTTTAAAATGAATTTCTTATGTATTACTTATTAATTGTTTTTAATCAAGATGCTGTCTTATCGATGAGAAACCTTTGATCATTTAAACACTGCACTTTTTTTTATCTTTGTTCATTTAGTTTGATAAGATGCTATATTTACTTCTTGGTGATGTCGCTGTATTCATATATTTCATATTTTTATTACATTTTAATATATTGCAGTATTCCTTTAAAGGGTTGCAAACATTATGCTGTGTAGTGAGGGATTTGATTACGATCATACCATCATGCTTTTTTATTATGTCACTACCAACTTTCCTAATTGATTAAAAACTGCACAGATGACCGGAGATTCATTGCATATAAAGTTTTTTTATTTTTTTATTTAATAGATGTAATTTACTTTTTATCTAGGTGTTGCGATAATGAGGAAGCGTTTTTATAGTTCTTTGAAGATTTCCTTCTGATGATGCATTCTGTTGAGAACTTGAGGAGTGTAGTAAACACTGCATGTTACCAATTTTCAATTTTATGCATTACAAATCAATTTTGTAGTTAAAGATAAAAATAAAGGCATCAAAGAAAAAGTGTGTCTGCAGCTTTCCGGTTGCTACTGTCTCCATGAATTTGTGCAGTGGAGAACCCAGAGAAGGTCCCACCCATGGCGTCAGTCAGGCGTCCCAGGACCTGCTTTGTGCAAAACCTACATTATCGTGCAAAAAATGTAAACCTTAGACCCCATGGGTTGTTTGAGAAATATGTAAGAAATATATAAAGGAATGCAACTTTGTCTTTGTGTAATGACTAAATAATATAGTAGTTCCATGCTTTCCTGTAGTCCAGCTCTCTTTTAAACAAGCACACATATGTATTTAGTGTTTATATGAATTTTGTTGTATTCTAAGGCTGAAATTATAAGAACGATTGCTTTTGTAAATCGATGAGTGTTGTTAATTTTGTTGATGTGTGATAATGGGACAGTAAGCACGTCTGGGAATGATTCACAGCTGCAGATTGCTGCACTAATGCACGTGAGATGATACGCTTCTGGAGACGGTGCATCATCCTCATCCATCATTTCCTCCTCATGCTGAACCTTAGTAGGACTCGGATTATATCACGGCTCCTAATTTGTTTAGAGCCAAAGTTCAGACCCTGAGCTCAATGTCTGTTTGAAAGAATGAGTTCGTACATGTTGCTGGAGGTCCCATGTTAGAAATGAGCTGATAATGCATATAATGTAAATGTACAGTAATTACAGTATTTAAAAGAAACAGACCATACAGGATACTGCTTGTATTAAAAATATGCATACATTATACATATTATATATTAATATAATATTAATATATATTGTCCCTGCATCTTTTCTGCAATCACTGTTGTCAATATATATTTTTTTCTTTTTTTTCCCATCCTTATTTTGAAAAGTAAACACACAATGTCACAGATGGTTATTTTTCAAGATTGTTCATGAATTAAGAAAAAAAAAAAAGCACTTTATATACATTTATATAGCACTTTGGCGTCACATCTCCAGGGTTGAGGGTTCTAGTCCCACTTCGGATGTGGATGCATGGCGTATGCATGCTCTCCTCTCCAAATTGTTGGGTTTCCTCCAGGTACGTTAGTTTCCTTCCACTGTCCTGACTAATTGCCATTTCTAAATTGCCCATATTTTGTGTGTACGTTTGCGCCCCGTGATTGGTACCCTCTCCAGGGTGTATCCCTGCCTAGTGCCCCAGGATACACTCTAGACCCCCCTATAGAACACTATAGAAAATGAGTAAGTGATTAATTTTGGAATCAAACATTTGCTTGTAAGTAATGCAATTAAACATATTTTCTATCCCTTTAAATGTTCATTTTAATATTCGTAGGGGGGTTGATGGCTCAGTGGCAGGCTTCTCATATGCCATGTGGAAGGCCTGGGTTCAATTCCCAGCTAATGCCCCAAAACTGGGCACTGAACTGGCAAAAATCCGTGGTCTGCACCAGAAAGAGGCATCTGTCATAGAAACTGTGCAATCCCTTAACTGGAGCGCTGAAAAGAACAGAAGAACATCCATGTTAATATTTGTGTGTGTGTGTGTGTGTGTGTGTGTGTGTGTGTGTGTGTGTGTGTGTGTGTGTGTGTGTGTGTGTAGGCTAACACACGACATGAGTCTGGATGAATATGAAGATGACGACCTGTCAGAGGTGACGGAGATCACAGATGAGAACGACGGCCTTCTGGGACACAGTGACTGTGATATTCAGGTAAGAACCACCAAGACACAAAAGCATTTGGAAGATAAAAACCTTATGATAGTAATGTAATGATTACAGGACAGAAACGGATTTTCTCTTGGAGGTTTTAGCGTTGTTGTTAGAATTTGTGCTTCTGGACATGCATGATGTGTATGTTTTATGTACTGTGTTATGTACTGATATTTCATTCTTTTAAAAAAAAAAAACGCCTCTCACATTAACATTTCTGTGTAATTAATTCGCAGTCATTCCTTATTGAGCTGCATTGAGTACTGTACAGTTCTTTGCATCACATCATTATTTACATTTACGACGCTTGGCAGATGCCCTTATCCAGATCGACTTCCATTTATCTCATTACACATTACACATCCGAGCAGTTGAGGGTTCAGGTCATTTCGAAGTAGCATATCTTCCTTTCCCGTGGGCCGACTCTGATTAAACAAAGTGTATATGTTAGCTCAAGCTCGGCCAAATACGTCTGTGAAAACCACATAAAAATTCGTTCAGTGGTTTTTACGTGATGCGTGCACAAACAAACAGAGAGATAAAAAATTCCCCGAAACCATCCGAATTAAGTTCCTTAAGCGTAATGTTTAAACTGTGGTGGCCGTGAATCTACTATGAAAAATCATTTGTTCCACAGCGCCAGTGTTTTAATGCTCAGCTTGGTTTCTGGGTTGTCTTGAGTTTTACATGTCCACACGGGCTTCCTCCAGATGTTCTGGTGTCATCCCATCCCATCAGTGTGTTACGCCGTCCCCAACGGTGCGTGAGCGAGCAGTTCGAAAAGATGCGGTGGGTTGGCGTCATGTGGTTCGACGAGGAAACGCGCGATAGTCTTCGCCCTCCCGGCTGAGTGGTAGTAGTAGCCTTAATGTGGGAGCCCCCTAGTGACGGGGAGGAATCGGACACGACTAAATTAGGAAGAAACTCTACTGCATTGGTTTGAACATTGTGTAAACACGCTTTAAGCCCACAGCTGACCATACAACACATATGTATCATATACAACACGTACTGTTACTACATAATACACATATCATATACATCCGTACAACACATATATATCAACACGTACTGATCACAACAAAATTTCTGATAACAAATTTGTATAGTGAACTGGAAAAAGGCAACCATAAAAAAATGTCAAATAAGTCCCTATTCATGTTGCTTACTCAGAATGAAATTAGCTTTGTGCTTCTATAATACTTGACGTGCCCGACGACATTGTCCGCATGAAATTTAAACATACACTCATTATCGCCTGTTTAAAAATGTACAGCGCCATCTGTTGAATTTTGGAATGAACAAGAATTTTTACATGTTACTGTGAAGTGTGTGGAATGAAGGTTAGATCGCTTTCATTAAGGAGATTTCACACTCGTACAGTAAGCTTAAAAATGTACAGCGCCATGTGTTGAATTTTGAGATGACCTAATGATTTTTCCAAGCTTGATTTTTTTTAAAAATGATATAAGGGCATTTTTCGTTTACATCCCAAAGTAGCATATCTTCCTTTCCCGTGGGCCGATTCTGATTAAACAAAGCCTATATGTTACCTTAAGCTCGGCCAAATACACCTGTGAAAACCACGTTAACATTTGTTCAGTGCTTTTTACGTGATGCGTGCACGAACAAGCAGACAGACAAAAATTCCCCAAAACCATCTTGTAGTAGTGTAATCTATTACTCATTTTACATCCCCCCCAACCCCCAAATAATTTTTTTTTTACAAATATCTTCAATATACAGACGGCCAACTTTTACGATTTTATTATACAATATGTATAGCATAAATATAATATTTACAGTACTATGTACTAATAGGCTTACAGTGCTTTTACATACATTACATTTTATATCTTTAAAGGGATGATGTGTGTATTTGGCAGAGTGAAATGGAGGTGTGGAAATTTATTAGATTTAGAATGTGTTTTAAGATCACTGTTTCAGATCTTGATTTTGTTAACCGTTATCGGCGTCCCGTTATAGCATGAGATCAGTTATAATCAGTATCTCAGACTGCTGTGCGTTACAAATCTTATTAGTCAAGACCAAAAAAAGAAGTGAGATGATGAAAAATTTGATAAAGCTCGTGACAATGCACATGAAATGCCCTTTGAAAGGTCTATCAATTTTAACCAATATTTTGGATGTGATTATTAATATAATAGAACTGTAATAGAACTGTATAAATGTGGGTTCTGTGGTGATTCTGTGTCTGAGGAAGAGGAAAATATGCATGGATAGATCGAGAGAGCGAAGAGACTGACTGATATTTTGGTTTACTATATAATCAGGGTGATAGACGTATACTTACATATACAGTATTTGCTGTGGGGGTCAATAATGTCGACTCCTGGGTTTTGCATGAAAATGGAAAGGAGCGAGTGTGACGAAGTTACCAAGAGAACTCATATTCTCCAGCAGTAAAACCTAACAGCTGTTTACCGCACACATCTGTATCGAACCCTGCCGCTTATGTTCAAGCAAAGAGTTTCCACACCAGATATTGACCGTTTATTGTTTCTGTTATTACTTTGTGCTTTTTATAGAAGTTTCATTTAATGTAGAAATGTTTTCAAAAGCATCGTTGCATATGGCTTTTGTTTGGATGTTCCCAAGACTTTTGCACAGTACTGTAAATAAAGCAGCTGTTAGGTTTTACTGAGCATGCTGGAGAATAGGAGTTCTTCTGGTAACTTTGTCACACTCGCTCCTTTCCATTTTCATGGCAAATCCAGGAGTCTAGTGAAGTGAAGACATGGACAAAGAGAAATAGATGGACTGTAGATGAACAGGAGAACATATAGAGAGACAGACATATAGACGGACAAAAGACAGACATATGGAGGAAGAGAAGAGTAGACAGACAGAAATCTGGACAGACACTAATATTTAGTTCCTTCCCATGAAATGTTCATGGAGAACGAGAAGCAGTCGATGGAGCAGGTGCGATTTTATAGAGGTTTATTTAGTCACGGTTTCACACACCGCTTAATTACAGAATCACTCTAATGAAGCTTTCATGAACTTTATGAAGTTGTATCTCGACATTGTTTAATGCGACAGAATGTCTTCGGGCTGAAAGCGAAGCTCTCAGTGAGCACGGCTCCATATTCTGCTGTCCCCCGCAGCGAAAATAGTTTTGTGGGTCATCTGACTCTCCTTTGAGGAGCCCGCTGGTTTCCGGCTTCCTGAACGGGTGAATGCAGAGCCGAGCGTCCTCGCAGACAGTGTGTGCGAGGAGAGGCAGATGTGCTGTTTTCAGCCGAAGCCAAAGTCAATTATCGGCTTCAATCGCAGACGTTAACGCAGCCAGGCGAATGGGACAAGGCCCAAGATGTCAGAGATTTCAAAAAGATGCACATTTAGCATTGTAACATGAAAGATTATTATTATTAAGAAGAAAAAACTAAGAAGAATCTGAGTGTTTGAGGAAAAAAAAAAAACATATATGTTGGTGAGTCAAAATTTATCCGCACTCCATTATATTAAAACTTCTGTTATCCGCATTCAGTTCAAGGCTACTGTCTCCCCGGTCACAGTTGTGCCGGTGTGAACATGTTACATCAGTTTACTTGATGTAATCAGATGCTTGCTGTGCGAGCAAAACTGCATACACAGATTGTGATTTGGTCCGAGGGTGTACCTGGTGCCGAAACAGCTCACAGAAGAGCATAAGCGGAAGCGTTTGGATAACTTCAAGCAAAATTTGAACCGATACTCTAAGGAAGGTGGAAGTTTTTAAAGAGGATCATTACTGGTGATTAGACACAGATTCACTACGATCCTGAGAGTCAGAGTATGGAGGAGAAACTTCAACCTCAATCGCCAACCGAGAAAAATTCCATGTTGAAAAATTTCTATTGAAAGTTTTCTGGGATTATCAATGAAAAAGGTTCAACAATTGACGGTGCTTGTTACAGTGAGATGCGTTTTGAAGAACTGAAGTGTGTTGTGATGTTGCATCACCAGTGGTGGGTGTCATCCAAAATATTACTCAAGTAAGAGTAAATAATTATTCGGTGAAAAGTACTGAGTAACTGTTTCAATCGAAATGTCTTCTCATAGAAGTAATTTTTTTTCAAAAATTTTTTTTTTTTTTGCAAAAAGCAAAATTGTGTGAAAATACTTCACTTGTATGCTAACTTCAAATTTTCTCACATTTAGCAACATTAGGTGCAACTATAGTATAAATGTTACAACATATAATGTATCATGCATTCTTAAATAAAACATTATAATTTATAGGGTATAAGATTAAAAAAAAAAAACATTCAGCATGTGCACATACAATAAAACTAACTCTCACTGTAAACTGCATTACCCCACACTATTGTTTATTATTTTCCTATTACAGCCCACCTCCACGGGTTTTATTTCTTGCATATCACATATATGTAAATGTACAGTATATAATGTTAAGCTACTACATGCAGCTGAGCTAAAGCATCTACATTAAAGAATTAGAAATGTGGTTTTACTGAAATACCAGCTATAAATTAAATATGAGGTTGTGAACTCATTGAATGCTCCATACTTCCCGCACAAATTAAAGTGCATTATGGGTATTCTGTATACAATCAAGGGTATCATTATCATTTGTATGTCAGCCCTAAACAGTGGGTGTTCATAAGTACACTAGATATTTTGTCTGCTTTTGAGAGAGAGAAAAAAACATTTAAAAAAATAAATAAATAGTAAAGGGTGTGGCTTTAAGATGAAGATGCAATTACTTACAGGATAAATATTTTATGTGTGGAATTAGTCACATGACCAGAGCCATTTCATCCATACAGGCCCAAGTACTGTACTTAATGTAGATTTTAAAGAGATTATTGTATACATAAATTAAATTTGTGTATGGTAATGCATTTGTAAAAAAATTAATAAATAAATGAACAAAATCTTAACTCTGCTTGACTGTAAATATATGTAAAAAGCATTGCAATAAATATGATTTAATGGCAAAAATTATTGAAGATAATAAAATATATAGCATATAGATAATATATTATAAACATAAGAATATTTTAAAATATATTATCTATAAGCTGTATATTTTATTTATTTATTATCTTAATAAATCCATGAATAAATGAGTAAATAAATAACATTGTGAACTCTCTTTTTGATTATACATATGCATAAAAACATTGGAATAAATATTATTTAATACTAATTTTATAACTAAATATTAGTTATATATATTTAGTTTATATATATATATATATATATATATATATATATATATATATATATATATATATTATTAAATAACTAAATAGTATTGAAAAATAATTCAAGATAATAAAATGCATACAATATAAACAATTAAAATATTATTTTAAATAGTTTTAAAATATACTCATTTTTATTTAGCTAAAATATTAATGAATTAAAACATGAATACTCTTTTTTTTTACTTTAAATCTACATAAACAGCACTTGAATAAATATTATTTAATACCAAAAATAATTTAAGATAATAAAATGTATACCATATAGATTAATACATTTTAATATTATTATTTTATTTAGCTAATACTACATAATTAATTAATTAATTAATTAATTATCAATCAATCAATCAATCAATCAATCATCTTCTTTGACTCTAAATATATGTAAAAAGCATTGGAATAAATATTATTTAAATATCAGAAATAGTTAAATATAATAAAATGTACAGCATATACTGTAGATGTATATATATATATATATATATATATATATATTTTTTTTTTTTTTTTTTACTTTTAGCCAAATCATACATAAATGCAAAAATAAATATTTAAACCCTCTTCTTTCACTATATGTAAACATCACAGGAATAAAAATAATTTAATGGCAAAAATATATATTAGAAATACTATGTTTAGAAATATGTTTATGTTCATTTCGCTAAAACAAATTTTTTTAGATTAAATGTGATATTGACTTTTATTATAAGTACGATTGTATTGCGTATTCAATACTAAAAACTTTATGCCTCACAGTACGTATGCTTGTTAATGATAAATATGATGAAAGAATTTCCATACAAGAGAATTATAAATGATAAATATCATGAAGAAGTATAGTTAAATATATATCATGTACAATTTAATCTTCAACAGTCAAAAATAAAATGCATGTTAGCAGGCTGCAGCTTTTTGTCCTCTGTGATCGCATTAGCTTTCCGCACACCCTCTGAGGCAGCGAGTCACAGGATGACATCATCACCGAGCCGTGATTGGCGAAGCCTCCGCTCCCCCTCTTATCACTCTTCTGGTTTCTCCTTCCCAGGAACACATGATCCGGCCGGCCAATGGGAGCCGGGACTTGGGCCGGAGGAGGGGGGCTGTGGAGCTGCAGAAAGAGATGCTTCAGCTGGACCTGATAGACGCTGAGGGAGGCAACCAGGAAGAAGGAGGAGAAGAAGAGGAGGAGGAGGAGGAGGTGGAGGAGAGGCCTCTGCTGCTCATCGATGATCACCGAGAGGAAGAGCGATCGGTGATCGCTGCCATGGATACATACCGGCCCAAGAGACCCACCACCCTTAATCTGTTTCCGCAGGTGCCAAGGACTCAGGTGAGTAGGCTGACAGCTGGACTATAGGGAGTGTGGGTGTGTACGATGCTCGAGTGTGTTCTTCATACAACTGACAGCCGTGAATGTAGGAAGCTTGAGTGTGTGTGTGTGTGTGTGTGTGTGTGTCGACTTGTTTATTACATGATGCGAGCTGGTGTTTTTTAGATAATGTTGGGCATATAATAACAGGGTGTTTTTTAAATATTTTAGTCCTGAAAGATGTTCTGTGCTCGCACTGCCATCACTCCAAAATCTTTGGAGCAGCGTATTTTGTAGTGAACAGTGGTGAAGTGTAGAAGCGTGATGGATTGTGGTGCTCTGATTCCTGGCCTGAATGATGCTGAGGCTGAGGCTGAGGCTGAGGCCGGTGCTGATGCTGATGCTGCCGGCGACGTGGCTAATGCTCCCCCCTGTGGCCCACCCGCTATGAATCACACTCCTCCTCCTACACGCTTCTGTGTAACAGAATCAGACAGGAAGTGTCGATTCAAATACATGACCTGCAGGGGTCAAAAAGCAATGAGGAGGAGATTAAACCACCAGTGAGAAGCACAACCTCTGCTCGTGCGGACGTGTGGATATTCCGGATTACCTCATACGGGCGAGCAGGATGTTCCTTAGATGAAAGAGCTTAGCATGACAACATGATAAGCGCCTCGCATGAAATGGGTTCATATTAGAGGTGGATGTTTTTATTTGCCTTTGGAATAAATGCACTGACAGATGATTTCCATTCATCATGATAACTAAATAAATGTACAGTACAAAGAACAAACTGCCGAGCTGGAAGGTCACGTACAAAAATACCATCGTTATAGTCTTGAGGGTTATCATGAGGACAAGAAGAAGCAACAACATCTGGGACTTCGGTCTGTTTGAAATGACTCATAAGGGGCGTTCGAGTCAAACTGGGACTGAATGAAAGGATACAACCTGAATGGTGCACACGTTTTAAAGAAGGCCATATGTCCGGAATCAGCGATCGCTGCCAAGGTGGCTCAGAGCCCACTGCAGTTCCCGCTGAACATTCAGCAAGTGGAACGCCTGATCCTTGAGCATCAACGGACAACTTGTGAATGAGACGCACCTGTCCGCGTGAACTATACACACTGTCATTCCACGTTACAGCAACTCGGCTAGCAGTTACTGCCACATCCCCTGTACAGTCCTCACCTCGCTCCAAGCCATTTCTGGACCAATAAAGGAGTTCCTGGGAGGCCAGCGTAACATTTCAGACATGAAGCGGGCAGTCCGATCGTGGCTCTGGTGTCCTGAGGAAGCGTTCTACTTTGATGGTATCCAAGCACTAGTGAACCGCTGGGATAAATGCATTCGTGTAGCCGGGGATTATATAGAGAAATAAAGGGAGATTTGTGTCTCTCTTATTCTGCGCAATCAGAGGTCCCGGTTTGACTTGAACGCCGCTTGTGTTATGAGTTTGTCTCGGATGCAGGTCTACAATCGTTTATTTATAAGTCTTATTATCTTTAATAATTAGTATCAATCATTTGACTTTGTAAATTTAAAGTTGTTTTAGATCAGAGTTTTTCGTTGTTATCGTCATTATAGTTCACGCAACAAAATTTGGTTGAAACGACAACAAAAACAAAAAAAAACTATACAAGCTTAAGCCTGCATGCATTTTTATGTGAATTATTTCCTGTTGCACGCAATATGATCTAGCCGATATAGTTAGTTTAGGCTGAGATCTGGTGTCTGTGAAGGTCTTAGTATAGTGTGTGATTTACATCAATTAGTGACCCTCATGCTCTCCGGATGTCCTTGAAGACACCGCTCATATCAGGGTCTCGTCAGGGAATAAAGGCGATCAGATGATGATTACTTGTCTGGGAGCCAGCATTTTTCCTTTTATTTGTCACACATCGTAGATCTGTATTTGATCATGTTGACCTTTATGCATAAAGGAACCTGTACAGTAGGTGAGAAAAGCAGAGACATTCAAAGCGTCTTTTATTACTGTATCTCCAGCGGATGTTGATTAGGAATTTGTAATTCTACAATCCGTTCGACACAGATATCGAAATATTCTTATTTTCTTGTTTAAAAAAATGTCGATAAATTCCTCGTGATTGCACCTTTCAGCAGGCATCTGCACTGCTATACTGTAGCTTAGATCATCGGCCTTACAGGAAAACACTGAGTGATTAAATTAACACAGAGCGCACTGGGGACCAGTGCGTGGCTATACTGTACAGTAGGTGTTGGCAGCTTATGTCTTAAGCTGGAGATTACTCATAATGTGCTATGGAAAGGCAGCACGGTGGCGTTGTGGTTAGCACTGTCGCCTTGCACCTTCAGGTTGTGAGTTCGATTCCCGCCCGGTCTGTGTGCGTGGAGTTGCGTGTTCTCCCCTTGCTTGGTGGGTTTCCTCCAAAGACATGCAGATTAGTCTAAATAATAGTGTGTCCATAGTGTGTGTGTGTATGTGTGTGTGTGTGTCCTGCAATAGATTGGTGTTCCCCTGCCTCGTCACTTGATGATTCACTGTAATATATAAACATGAACAAAACACTGAACACCGGAGCAATATACAGGACACTGTAGATAGTCATCTTGGACAAGCAGACGAAAGACTGGACTATCGGAATTATTGCTATTTTACCAATTCATTTGCTTAGATAATGTTTGGATGAAAACAATTAAATGCAAATGTCTAAATATTTAGTGACCAACTATACAGGAGACACCAGTCTTGTCTTCATTGTAGACTACATGCGAGGTAAAGGGATATTTTTTATCTTCTTCAACTGCTTCTTTCTTCCTTCTTCATTTACATGAATGATCTACTGTAGAGATTATGGAGCGAACCCGAGCTCCTTTAAGGCCTCCACATCGTCTGGTATGTTGATGTCTAAGGGTCATGATGTTACGGGACTGATTTAGGTCAAAATGGGAAGCCATTAGGACCAGAGGAGACATAGCGTTAGGGACAGCCCTAAGACCAGCTAGGAATTAGTCTCATAGGGGGAATGGTGAGATATTATGGAGGCTTTGATTTAATCTGCTTCCCCAAATCTGTCATACTCCTTAAGGAAGTGATGTATGAAGCTCCGGTTCAGTGCGACCTGGATTTCATTCCATTCTGCATTCTTACAGAAGACTTAGCGGTGGACAGTGGTATTTGTCTATGTAATTGCAACGTACCAAACCTGAGGCCGCAAGCTAAAATAAAGTCATTAGGATTAGGGATGAATAAAATATAATGTATCGAGGCAAGCAGGGTTTTATTGTCATTCCCTCCATACACAGGTTCGTCCTCGACCAAGGTGCTTCATACATACAACATAAATTAATACCGTAAAGAACTATAAGAACTATACAAAAGACATAATAAAAAGCATAAAGTGCACGTGCAAATGTGCAAACAAGAGCAACACGGCACAACGCAATACTCTGTGATAATAAGTCAGAGTTGTGCAAGTAAATTGGCCGTTAGATGACAGATTAAAAAAACATTTCTTATTCAAATTCAAAGTTTATTTGTCACATACGTACACAGTCATACACAGTACCATATGCAGTGAAATGCTTATATGACCACTCATGGCCTTAAAATAAAAAAATTCAAAAAAATTTTTTTAAAAGAACAATTTACAGGAAGAAATAAATTATGGAATAAAATAAGAATAAGTATGGAAAATAGAACAAATATCTAAAAATAAATAAATAAATAAATAAATACAGATATAGCAAATATGTACAAATATAGAAGAAAAAAAATATTTAAAAAATATATAAAATAGAAATAGAACTAATATATAAAAACCTATCTATACAAATATAGAAAATACTGTATATAGACCTATAATCGGCTACATTGTAAACACTGTCCGTAAATGTCCATAGTCTCTGACATGCAAAAGTGCAAAATGGAAGTTCAGTGCGAGTGTGCTCGAATGAGTAAATGTACAATGTCCACGAATGTCCGGGGTATGTGTAAATGTGCATCTGTGTACAGATGAGCAATGTCCATTAAGTTTCCATGAAGTGCCCATAATTGTGCAACGTGCAAAGGTCCGGAAATGGTTTAGTCCTGTGTGGTGTTCTGGTTGAGAGACCGTATCGCCTTGTTGAAGTAGCGGCATAGATAAAAGAAGAGTTCTTGTGCAAACAACAGCTAATAAATATTATGCATGTTGGTGCGTAAAATTGCTAGATGTGGGTCTTTTGAGTTTGTGTGTGTGTGTGTGTGTGTGTGTGTGTGTGTGTGTGTGTGTGTGTGTGTGTGCGCGTAATAAAATAATATAATTGTTATTATTATTATAAAATAATAATAATAATAATAATAATATTATTATTATTATTATTATTATTGGGCGGGTCAGTGGTAGGTTTCTGCCCAGGTTCGATTCCCACCCAGTGTTCAAACCCCATCCACTGAGTGCAGTGCCGGTCCCAAGCCCGGATGAAATGGGAGTGTTACATCAGGAAGGGCATCAGCTTAAAAACCTGTGCCAAATTGTTGTGCGGATCAGATGGACCTCCTGATGGGAGCAGCCGAAAGACCAACATTATTATTTTTATTATTATTATTATTATTATTATTATTATTACATTATTTTACCCAAGATTTGCTTACATTGTATATACAATAAAGTATAAAGTATAAATATGATTTTTTTCAAATAAAGTAGTTAAGTCTCTTTTTATGTCAGCATTTTCCATTTCAAATGAAAATGTATTTTCCATATCCAGTTTATTCCTTTGCCATGTGTTACGAGATGTTCTAATGTGCATGTTTTTATTCAATATCCAAGTCAGCACTTTTTTTGTTCTTTTTTGTTATTTACCCGAGACTGATACTGGGCCTCACATTGGTTTCAATCTAATTGGTCCCCCGGATAAAAAAAAAAAAAAGTCTATAAATGTACTATAAAGTATTAGGATTTTCCTTCAAAATAAAATATTGATGCTCTGAAAAAAAATTTTCTACTAACAAATGTAGAGCTCCAGTACAGAGGCAGCCGAAATGAACCAACTCAATATTCAAGCACATGTTCAGTACTAGCCTAAAAATGTACAGCCGCTGCAAGAATTGAATTTTTATTTCACATACAAAAGTATATAGTCCACAAAAAGACATTTATCTGAATGAGTTATTTTCGACACAATACTGCTGTTAATAGCATGAATGTGCAAGTCTGGTAGAGATCGGTAGTGATGAGATTTAATGTTAGTTATACAAATGGCGGGTAGCATTTTAGCCTCTTTATTCATTATATTACAGTATATTTATTCATGTACTTCAGTAGTTTGCCTAGCAAGTTGCTACCATTGCTAGCGTGTATAATGTAACTAGTTCACACAATTTATCATGGGCATACAGAGTGCAATATGGTTAAGGGATGTGCCAAAACATTGTTTTGGTTATAAATGAAATAAAAAAGACATTGCTATTGGAGTAAAAACAAACAACCAAATGTGTAAGAGCTGGAAACTCAGTGTGTCAGCTAGTTAGTTGTTTGTAATCTCACTGTGACAAGTGGACCCATGCGAACGGCTTGAAAAAGGAGGCTGCATTGGTGGGATTCGTTGCCCAGGTAACCATCAATTACTTTGGTGCCACTTTCATAATGACCTGCCCGAGATTTCTGTAAACTTGGACTGGCGGGAATGTTTTGTAACCTTATGAAATATATGATGACACACAGCATCTGAAAAGTAATGAGACTGTATTTAAAATGAAGAGAGTACTGTAGAAGTAGTTTGAGATGCATGAAAAACAAAATACGATAAATAAAGTACGATAATGGAGTCATTTAAAATTTAAAACGTTGTCTTTCAGCATTACCTGCTTGCTGTTTTTTTTTTCTTTCTATTTATACAAGATTGCATGCATGTAAAATCCCATTGTTTTTTATTTAAAAAAAATTTTTTTTTTTTTAAACATGACACACAGTTAAGTTCATAACAAAAGCCTTCACAGGAAATTTGACAGGAACTGGAGCCTTGAACACACACAGTAAGGAGGACAGTGAAGAACAGACATCTTTAGAACTGTAATTGGCATCCAGTCATGTGGTTAGATGATGTCAAAATCGAATCTTTGATCATGCATGTGACATGTGCAATGTCACGGTTGATCAGTGACGCTCGGGGGCTGCTTTGTAGTTGATTTAGTGAGCATCTTAAGATTGTAAAGATTGTCAGGAAATCTACAACATACCGACAGAAGGATATTGTTTTTACTCCGATAGCAATGTTACAAGTCAAACCTGGATCCAACTGTGGTCTGAATAAAAACAGTAGGTCAACATGCAACTAAATGAACGTAAACATTTTTTCTTTTATGTTCTGCGTATACAGTGAGTAAGTAACTAAATATTAATTCTAAGGGTGCCAATATTTTTGAAGCAATATTAAGATAACTTCTCGGCGCTCTTATATTTCATCATAGACTAAGTACTTGTTTTATTATTGTTCTGCATGAACTCGAGTAAAACTAATAAGTTCTACTATTCAGGGTTGAGTTAAGACTATTAACTTGATACAGAGGTTTCAAATCATTTTATTATAATATTCATTTTTGGTGAAAACAGAATCGAAAACGCTCAAATGGAAATACAGTTATGTGATTATGACCGGGGGAAACATCTGAGCATTTAAAGCAGAACCAGACCCAAAATGGCTTTATAGTTCCTATTAGCACACTTGCTAGTTATTTATTTATTTATTTATTTATTTATTTATTTTTACACCTTATGTAGGGCATTCTGTGACAGCAATGAGGCCGAGTATACTGAAGCAAAAAGGTCGCAGTTTCTCAGCAGTGCTGTGAATCGTCAAGCATTTTAATCATTTATTTTAGCGATATTTCAGCATCACTTGAGTGTGAGTCATATCCAGGTCAGCAGCAGGATGATGCCTGGAAGAGCCGCTCCCTCATGCTGCACCCTGACTGTTAAGGCTCGAACAGATCTGTGCTTGTCATGAGACAGGAAAATACTTGTATCAAAATCCCTGGGTATGAAGAAGTGCTGATGGGATTTGTCTGGAAGTTTAGAGCCAACCCTCAATACACAAGCAGATTCCTATGTCTGTGCGCTGGAATCCGGTAAGCAGAAGGGGGCGTGTTTACCATTTTACCAAACCCCAACATTGCCTATGATTTTTCTTTTGGACAGTAATATTGATATAGATATAGAATTAAGTGAGACAAATATAAACCAGATATTGTATATTTTCCTTTGAATTGCATAACGCCACACAAGCTTGTAACGGTTAGGTATAAGGCAGAAATTCTTGTTTTAAAAACAATAAAAATAGTGTCCACTGTCCAAATTATACCGAATTCTTTTAGCTGTAAGAACTAAAAAGTCTTATCTTAAGCAAGAATCTTCCCTTTTGTCTGTTGTTTTGGATATTCATAATCCTCCTCTCCGGATGTTTAATTTTGATTTTTAATCTGAAAAAAAAAAAAAATGTTGTACTGTAAGCTTTGGCAAACTTTCAGTATTTTATTGTATTTTATTTATTTATTTATTTATTTAGTTTTGTTTTTGAGCAGAGCTTGGATAAGCGCGCTACATGGTTGATTCTTTCTATATGTCAGGGCCGCATATTAATAAATGATGTCAAAAGCAATCATTAAATGAGTTAATGGCCCCCAAGCATGCTTTGCGTGGTGTGTAGACACGCCTTTGCCAGTAAGTAATGTCTGGATTTTTGCTGTCTGGAAGTGGACAGGACCAGAGAGGACAAACATTTTGACATCTTTTGCACCTGGTCTGTGTATCGTGGTACAGTAAGTCGCTCTGGATAAGAGCGTCCGCCAAATGCCTACATGTAAATGTGGTCCTGCCCAATTCCGGGCGGCAAAAGGGATGTTACCTTCGAGACGACAGTGAGAAACAAATACGTCCACGAATTCCCCACGGACGTTATTAAGTGGGGTGTACTAACGGGCAAGGCATGGATAATATAGCTTTTTATTGTATACCAAAATGCATTGAAAGAAGGCAAAAGTATTACATGATGATATAAATTGTGTGATGTTAAATTTGGTAGTTTCAAATCCTAAACTACAGTGCATCCGTAAACATTCCCAGAAACATTAAAGGAACAATTTGTATTTTTTCAAGTCAGGTGCATGTAAGGTGCATGTAAGTACTTTACAGTAGGTCATCATCCTGCTTACGTAAAGTTTGTCAAACTAAATGTGAGTACAATGTACCGTTAATAATCAGGGCCAAATATTACAACCCTCGTCCCGTGCTAAAATGTCTTCTAAAGATAAGGTGCATCTAATACAAATGTAACTCTTCTTTGTTGTGGCAAAAATGTAAAAAAAAATAATAATAATGATAATTTTTGCATAACAAAGCGTTGCAATTTTGTTTTAGATGCGTCAGGTAGCAGTTCGGTTTACACCATATGCATATTGCACTCATCTCTTCTAATGTTTTATACTGTAGTCTTATTGTTTCCTAACACAGGTCTCAGAAGTCCCCTAAAGTGTTCCTGTTAATGCTTCAAATTAAATACCAATCAATTCATGAAATACTGAGCAAATAATTTTCTTACACTGAAATTCCTTTATTTCACTCTTCCTCCAAACGTGGCATTTCAGCCTCTCTGTAATTGAGCCACTGTTGATCCATGCCCCACCAGAGAACAGCAGAGCTGAGCAACACGCCGGATCTCCTTAATTGAGGTCACAATAGGGGGAAAAATCGAATCGGATTGTTTAAAGCTCAGCCAATACAATAACAGAAAATGGATAAAAGGCACGCACGCACACCCGTCCGAATGTCGAAAATGATTGAAAAAGCTTTTTAATAGCCCTTTCAAGTACAACAGTGGCTTAGTGGTTAGCAATATCACCTCGCGCCTCCAGGTTCTGGGTTCGAGTCCCGCCTCGGGGTCTGTGTGCATGGAGTTTCCACCGGGGAGGACACCGAAGGAAACCCACCAAGCACAGGGAGTAAATACGCTCACTAAATGTCCACTTGCCAACCCCTTTACACTCACCCATGCATATGACTAACCTGTCAGCTAAACACTGTAGCACGGCATTTAAAATACAGGTCAAGCGCTGCAGGTAGTGTTCACGTCAGATGTCCGAATGGGGAAAATGTTGAAGACAAGCTGACGTTTTTCCAATCTTTAGCTTCCTGATATTTTGTTGTTTTGTTTCCAAGATGCTCACCTTGACCGTTCTCCTTTGAGCTCTTCCATCAAGAACGTACGGAACTGCTTCCCAGTGGATGTTTCTTGTTGTTTACACCAACACCAATGCCGCTGTCAAAGTCAAGAGTCACACCATTCTGATGGTTGTTGGGCCGCCGCTTGTTTTGCCGTATACATTTTGGTTTCTCGAACTTGCATGTGCTATGTACCAACAAAGTGACTAATGCTGAGCAGGCTGTTGGTTGGCCGTCGTCTCCTATGGAAAGCTGTGCACTGGTAAGCAGGTCATGGCTCTGGAACACTAAGAAAACTTTCTACCTTGATGGTATCCAAGCACTAGTGGTACTGTGGGATAAGTGCGTTAGTGTATTTACCAGTGTTGTAGTGTTGTTGTTTTTTTTTTTCCATTCAATTTATCACAGTCACAGTTATCCTCCCTGGCTCATGGCCAGACTTCACGCAGGGTCGTAATATGAGCAGTACCTGAAGCTCTTGACCTTCGTCTGCATAACATGTATATGCGTTGCACTGCTGTCTCAGGATTGACTGAACAGACTGGTGTATGAATGAGTAGATGGCGTTGAGCTGTTAATAAAGTAGATTGGTATACTGCACATGTACTCCTTCATCTTATCTTACCGTGTGATATTCTGTTCGTATTTCTAATCTGATTATGGGTTTATCTTATATAGTGATGGTGAACTCTGCCAGGTTCTTCCGTAGACCATATAGACCCCTGCTGTCTATTTCCTGCCTTGGGCAGAGGTGGGGAATGGAATTTCCCCAACTTTCACAGTGCAGATGGCTTACAGTACAAGAATAGAACAAACTGCAGATATCAGATATCAAATATATTTTACCTCTCTGATTAAACTGAAAAAAAAGAGAAAGAATATCATCTTCTCTTTATAAAAACAAGAACTGAGACACATCACGAATCTGTGTCCCTCTTTATTTTTCCTGCCATATGCTCACGCACACGTACTCATTCTGTGCCCCTGTTTCCATGGTGACGGAGAATGGGATGCCCATTGCATTGTGGTAGTGAGTCAGCGAGAACTAAAAGAACAGTAATACACAGCTAATTCCTCTTCCCTGAAACTCAGTCATGCTCATGTCACAGCGGGGCGTTTCTGCGTGAGAGATGATGTGGAAAGAACCGTGCAGTTATTAAAATCCCTCCATATTTCTTCTAATTTATGGAGTTTGTATATATTTAGTATATATATATTTTAGACAAGAAAATGTATATACACTTCAGAAAAAAAAAAACTGGTATAAATGTGTGAATACTACATTTATTGCTATACTGTATATATTGATATACTGTATATAATAATAATTAGAATAATAATTAGTATTATTATAATATGATCATATTGGTAATATTACATTAATATAATATACATAATACAATTTTTCTTTTCCTGAAGTGTGTATACATTGGGCGGACTCTGTGTGTGTGTGTGTGTATTGTGTGTGTTTATATATATATATATATATATATATATATATATATATATATATATATATATATATATATATATATATATATATATATACAAAGAAGTGTACTAAGTCAATATCAGGGGTTTGTGATTGATAATCAATAATTAGTAGCTTGTTTAAATGGAATATCATTTACAATATATAATACTAATAATGGCTTCTTGAGTATGAACTGAATAATTTAAAAAGTGCTTTTAGGAATTTATTCAGACTATTACACTGAAGCAGCTAACCAAAAATGAAAAAAAGGACTTATTGAGAAATTTCTTATAAGCAAGGAATGAAATCCCCATACAGTATTTTTCCTTTCTGCACATCTCATCTTTCGTTTCCTGTCCTTTCCCTCAGGACACCATTAATAATAACTCTTTCGGTGAAAAAGATCGGAGGAAAGAAAAGAAGACCCATTCATCCTCACCTCACATAAAAGGTAAGCCAAAAAAGCAGTGCTTATTATTTCATAAATTTATATACATGTAACTTTTTGTTGTATATTACTCAGCTTTGTGGGCGCTGCATTAAAAAAATGTATATACACTCACCTAAAGGCTTATTAGGAACACCTGTTAATTTTCTCATTGATGCAATTATCTAATCAACCAATCACATGGCAGTTGCTTCAATGCATTTAGGGGTGTGGTCCTGGTCAAGACAATCTCCTGAACTCCAAACTGAATGTCAGAATGGGAAAGAAAGGTGATTTAAGCAATTTTGAGCGCGGCATGGTTGTTGGTGCCAGACGGGCCGGTCTGAGTATTTCACAATCTGCTCAGTTACTGGGATTTTCATGCACAACCATTTCTAGGGATTATAAAGAATGGTGTGAAAAGGGAAAAGCATCCAGTATGCGGCAGTCCTGTGGGCTAAAATGCCTTGTTGATGCTAGAGGTCAGAGGAGAATGGGCCGACTGATTCAAGCTGATAGAAGAGCAACTTTGACTGAAATAACCACTCGTTACAACCGAGGTCTGCAGCAAAGCATTTGTGAAGCCACAACACGCACAACCTTGAGGCGGATGGGCTACAACAGCAGAAGACCTCACCGGGTACCACTCATCTCCACTACAAATAAGAAAAAGAGGCTACAATTTACACGAGCTCACCAAAATTGGACAGTTGAAGACTGGAAAAATGTTGCCTGGCCTGATGAGTCTCGATTTCTGTTGAGACATTCAAATGGTAGAGTCAGAATTTGGCGTAAACAGAATGAGAACATGGATCCATCATGCCTTGTTGCCACTGTGCAGGCTGGCGGTGGTGGTGTAATGGTGTGGGGGATCTTTTCTTGGCACACTTTAGGCCCCTTAGTGCCAATTGGGCATCGTTTAAATGCCACGGCCTACCTGAGCATTGTTTCTGACCATGTCCATCCTCTGATGGCTACTTCCAGCAGGATAATGCACCATGTCACAAAGCTCGAATCATTTCAAATTGGTTTGTTGAACATGACAATGAGTTCACTGTACTAAAATGGCCCCCACAGTCACCAGATCTCAACCCAATAGAGCATCTTTGGGATGTGGAGCTTCATATTTTATATATTATAAATTTATATATATACCCCTTGCACATTACAGGAACTCACTGTAGGGAGTTATTGCCAAATCTCCAGTTTAGTCCTGACCTTTCTCTAAGACATTTACACGTGTTTGGTGCACTAAAGGAGTTCCTGGGAGGCCCGCATTTCAGACATGAAGCAGGCAGTCTGATCATGGCACCGGCGTACTGAGAAAAGTTTCTACCTTGATGGTATTCAAGCACTAGTGAACCATTGGGATAAGTGCATTAGTGTATTAAGGCATTATGTATAGAAATAAAGAAAGCTCACTCAAAAGTCCCAGTTTGACTTGAACGCCCTTTGTAGACGCTATATACTCACATTTTGTGTATTTGTTATTCCTGTGCTGAAAACTCAATTGTTACTTACTAAACTGCCTGAGACTGTTATGTAATGCATTTTTTTTTATGAATTTAATGGGATTACAAGTGGCCACAAGTTAACAAGAGGCTTCTCGGCAAAAACAGAGCATTCACAGTGTCGCCGCAAATAACTTTCAGTTTCATAATTTTACATTCTAATCTTAGCTAGAAGTTGAAACGAGCACACAGACCAATCCTGCATGGATACGTAATTGTGTGTGTTTTTTTCTTGCATAATCCACTTCTTGTTGCACCCATTACCTAATATATAATCTGCTCTGTGTGTGTGTGTGTGTGTGTGTGTGTGTGTGTGTGTGTGTGTGTGTGTGTGTGTGTGTGTGTGTGTGTGATAGGTGCCCAGCCTTCCACTGCTGAACATGTTACCCCAACCGACAAGGACAAGGTCCAAGCAAGCAGCCGGTTGGATGCTAAGCCACGCGTAGCTGCTTCCGTGACACAAAAAGCGCCAGTGTCTAACTGCAAGAAGCAGGACAAGCCCTCTGACAGCGTGGGCAACAACATCTGTACGGTCCCGGTGTCCAACAACGCAGCCATGAAGGACACAACCAGGGACGGGAATTTGACTGGCACTATCAGCAAGGAGAAAGCCCACTACAACTCCATGAACGGCTGCCAGGAAAATGTTCAATACCCGGGGGAAAATGGGTATACACACCATCACTCGGATAAAAATAAGGACAGGAATAAGGACACAAGGCAAGACATCCAGTTGACGCCGGTGGGTGCTGAGCAGGAGAGACCGTTCCTTTCTCAGAGCAGCGACAGCAACCGCATGTCCATCAGCTCTGATACTGAACTCCCTCCTCTGCATTTTCATTCTCTAACCGAACGTACCAACCCGTCCATCAGCGAAGAGGATGAAGTGTACCCACCAACACCTCCGTGCAGGACTGATAGCCTCAGCGAGGCAACAGACTCTGTTTCAAAGCCAAAAAAAGGTGACACAGCAGCTGTGAACACAGCAGTTAGCACGGACGCCTCGGGACTAACGTATGACTCTGTGAAATATACCCTGGTGGTCGACGAGCACTCTAAGTTGGAGCTGGTTAGTCTAAAGCAGTGCTACCAAGGCTACGACAGCGACAGCGACAACACCGTCTACGAGTCGGCCGTCGAAGAGGATGAGGAGGATCATGATGTGGATGAGGATGAGGAAGAGTCAGGCGCGGGAGGAATGAATAGGGACACTTCCGGTCTGTCCACAGACTCTGCCACTGACACTTCAGACATGCCCCGCTCACGCAAATTTCTCAACGTCTTCATAAACAGACGTCCCCGCTTTCCTGGTGGGTGGAGCACATTTCTGTAATAATGAGCACAAATTGAACTCATTTCGTTACTACATTTTTTTAAAAAGTAGAAAAACACTGAATGTTATTGGACCAAAAATGCAGCCTTGTGACATTACTTTAGATAATAATCATGTTTTCTACATTTTAGACATTTTTCTGTTGGCTTTGTGGAGTTTTGATAACAAGTTGGCATTTTAATTTTCACCACAGTCAGGTGTTATGTCCTGTCAGGCCTTACGGAAAAAAAATGTGTACCATAATGCTGTTGAATTCTGATTGGTCAGAAAATAATCAAGATTTTGACATAATAGCAGTAGCACCAGCTATAGAGCAAATCACAGATTTATATTAATATGTTGTCATTTATGTAGTTACAAAGATAGATGTTTAGATTTTGGGTGCTTTGTTTTAACTAACAGCCAGAGATAAAGATATCTTTAGGATGAAGGGCTTTGAAGTTTCTCCTTAACAACTCTTTATAGTTGCTATAACTTAAGGGTTAACAGGAACTAGCGTCACATTTTTCACAACTCTGAATGCAAGTGTAAACAGATACACTGTAAAAAGTATGAAAAAATAGATACATATTAAATAAATAAATAGATCAATAAAAATTGTTAGCTTTGGTCTATTGCTGTGATATTAGAGAATTAAAACATATCGTGATGCCCCTGAGTGGCACAACAGTATCGAGCTTGTCCTATCATCCAGAGATCAAAATTTGATTCCCTGTAGCTTCCCGTACCTGGGAACCTAGTGAGAGCTGATTGGCCAAGCTCCCACTTGGAGGAATGGGAGGCACTTAACACTCTCCCATCAATCACGGCTATAGCATACGTGGGCTCACATAAGGAGCGGATAGCGGATAACTAAATCGTAGTGTCACGCACATCACAACAAATCACATTATCATTTAACATTGCATCTTCTTCAATAAACCAAACTGCGTTTCACTCTTTACATTTCCTCCCATCAAAACACCCGTAGGACCTAACATGAAGCCTTGTGGCACCCCTTCCATAATATTCTACTAATATTCTTAAGCTAGGATCAAGAAAGATGCAACGATGTTCAGTAACTTTTTTTTTTCTGTCAAACATCACTTACATGTCTTATCGGTTGTTGATTCATAGGTGTGGAATCCTTTGGTCTTTTCTCCTGCATAATCGATGGTGAGGAGAGAGAGCAGAGCCACAGGGCAGTGTTCAGGCATGTCTTTCTCACCCTCATTACTCTCCAGGAAAGGTTTATGTGTCACATTATGTCCAGGCTGAAGCACTAAATTTAAGTTCTATTTGTTTGATGAAATAAACCATCCTAATGTATTTAAATGGGTACCATTTACCTCAGGACAGCATGTTTCATATTGAGTACATCTAAAAAACAATAATAATAATAACCTTACTCAGGGGTCATGGTCTTAAGGAGATGTTTGGTGTTGGTTACAGGTTCATCCCGAGGCACGAGGATGAGCTGGAGATGGAAGCAGACGACCCGTTGTTGATGGAAATGCAGGCAGAAGATCTGTGGTGTGAAGCATACAACATGCGCACCGGTTCCAAAGGCATTTTCCCCGCTTTCTACGCAGTTAAAGTCACCAAGGACAACCAGCCTAAAGGTACTGAGTGCTTTAGCAAGCGCAGAGTCAGAAAGATCTATTATTACTTTCAGTTTTCTTCTTCAGTAATTACTTCGACAATAATGAATGATGTGGCTCTGTATATCTTCCGTTTTTTTTCTAGAGGTGAAAAGTGACTGGTTAGACACATTCTGGGTGAAATTCCTGGGCTCTGTTCAAGTGCCATATCATAAAGGGAACGACGTGCTTTGTGCAGCTATGCAGAAGGTACGGTGCAAATGCAGTATACACTGGTACAAAGTCATGTTTCAATCTCAACTCACTCATCATCTATACCGCTTAATCCTGTATTCAGGGTCAAGGGGTCCTAGAGCCTATCCCAGGAGCCCTAGGGCACAAGGCGGGGTACACCCTGGACAGGGTGCCAATTCATCGCAGGGCATAGACACACACACACACACACACACACACACACACACACACTCATTCACACACTATGGCCAATTTGGGAATGCCAATGAACCTAACCTACATGTCTTTGGACTGTGGGAGGAAACCGGAGTACTCGGAGGAAACCCACCAAGCAAGGGAAGAACATGCAAACTCCATGCACACGGAGACGGGAATCGAACCCGGACCCTGGAGGTGTAAGGCGACAGTGCTAACCACTACTCAATCTCAACTATGACTGTTAAAAAAAAAAAAAACAAGGTGGACCACAGCACAGGGCAATGATGTTTTGAAAAATATATATGTGCTTATCTGGAAGCCTTGCTGGTGTGTGTTAATGGGGAGACTTCAGACTGCGCATTTGTGTTTTCTGATATGGCAGGTAGAAACAAAGTTATCATTATTTTTTTTATAATACACACGTGGACAAAATTGTTGGTACCCTTCGGTCAATGAAAGAAAAACTCACAATGGTCACAGAAATAACTTTAATTTGACAAAAGTAATAATAAATAAGAATTCTATGAATGTTAACCAATGAAAGTCAGACATTGCTTTTCAACCATGCTTCAATGGAATTATATATTTTTTAAAATCACTCATGGAACAGGCCTGGACAATAATGATGGTACCCCTAACTTAATAGTTTGTTGCACAACCTTTTGAGGCAATCACTGCAATCAAACGATTCCTGTAACTGTCACTGAGACTTCTGCGCCTCTCTGCAGGTATTTTGGCCCACTCCTCATGAGCAAGCTGCTCCAGTTGTTTCCGGTTTGAAGGGTGACTTTTCCAGACAGCATGTTTCAGCTCCTTCCAAAGATGCTCAATAGGATTGAGGTCAGGGCTCATAGAAGGCCACTTTAGAATAGTCCAATGTTTTCCTCTTAGCCATTCTTGGGTGTTTTTAGCTGTGTGTTTTGGGTCATTGTCCTGTTGCAAGACCCATGACCTGCGACTGAGACCCAGCTTTCTGACACTGGCCAGCACATTTCTCTCTAGAATCCCTTGATAGTCTTGAGATTTCATTGTACCCTGCACAGATTCAAGACACCCTGTGCCAGATGCAGCAAAGCAGCCCCAGAACATAACAGAGCCTCCTCCATGTTTCACAGTAGGGACAGTGTACTTTTCTTGATCTGCTTCATTTTTCCATCTGTGAACATAGAGCTGATGTGTGTAAAGTTCCATTTTTGTCTCATCTGTCCATAGGACATTCTCCCAGAAGCTTTGTGGCTTGTCCACATGTAGTTTGGCATATTCCAGTCTGGCTTTTTTATGATTTGTTTTCAACAAAGGTGTCCTCCTTGGTCGTCTCCCATGTAGTCCACTTTGGCTGAAACAACGACGGATGGTGCGATCTGACACTGATGTTCCTTGAGCATGAAGTTCACCTTGGATCTCTTTAGAAGTCTTTCTGGGCTCTTTTGTTACCATTGGGATTATCTGTCTCTTTGATTTGTCATGAATTTTCCTCCATGCGGCCACGTCCAGGGAGGTTGGCTACAGTCCCAGGGATCTTAAATTTCTGAATAATATGTGCAACTGTAGTCACAGGAACATCTAGCTGCTTGGAAATGGTCTTATAGCCTTTACCTTTAACATGCTTGTCTATAATTTTCTTTCGAATCTCCTGAGACAACTCTTTCCTTCGCTTCCTCTGGTCCATGTTGAGTGTGGTACATACCATGTCACCAAACAACACAGTGACGACCTGGAGCCCTATATATAGGCCCACTGACTGATTACAAGATTGTAGACACCTGTGATGCTAAATAGTGGACACACCTTGAATTAACATGTCCCTTTGGTCACATTATTTTCAGCATTCTGGTACCATAATTTTTGTCCAGGCCTGTTCCATGAGTTTTTTTTTTTTTAATAATTCTGTTGAAGCATGGTTGAAAAGCAATGTCTGACTTTCATTGGTTAACATTCATAGAATTTTTTTTAATTATTACTTTTGTCAGATTAAAGTTATTTCTGTGACCATTGTGAGTTTTTCTTTCATTGACCGAAGGGTACCAACAATTTTGTCCACGTGTGTGTGTGTGTGTGTGTATGTGTGTGTGTGTGTACAGTATATATATGATGTTATGAACAGTTATGTGGCGGATTTAATAATTTACTTTAAAATAAGCTACTAATAAACTGCTTGCAAAATGTAAACACCCACCCGAACCAATAGATATGAATTACAGAACAGGGAGCGTATATTTGGCTGATGAGAAAAGAAATACAGTTTAGTGTAAACAAGGCGTAGAATGCACAACATTTTGAATTCTTTCATGTGCATGTCTTAGCTGATTAAATTGGATTAAAATAAAAAAAAAATTTATCTGTTGCTTTAAGTACAGTACGTGATGTGTCAAATTCGTGGTTTTGTTGTGACAGATTGCCTCAAACCGAAGAACAATGCAGTTCAACCCGCCCTCCATGTGCATCGTGGAGATCAATATAAGGGGAGTAAAGATCATCGTTCAGGACGAGTGTGAGGTTTCGGAAAGCGTAAGTACTAAAATCTGTATTTATTCCATTTTAAGTTACTGAATATTGTGTGATATGGTGTGTTTATGGCTGGCTGTGTGATTTTCTGCTTAACCAGGGGGAATGAATTATGGTTGTTGTTTTTTTTTCCCCCCCCATTAATCCATTTTGAGCTTATTACTCAAGATCCATTGCATACTGTACAAAAAACAACAATCATTGGCACCCCGTGTACATATCAGCATGGAGCCTTAGCAATGATACATTTCATTTATTTTATCCACTTATCAATGTGCAACAATTATTGGCACCCCAGCGTACATATCAGCATGGAGCTTTAACGATACTAGATTTTATTTATTTGAGGGCCCCTCTAAGAACACTCCAAAAATAGCATAAGAAGGCAAAATACACCATTTTGCAAAAGAATTAAATCATTGTTAAGTGCAATTATACATATAGTTTTGAGTAATGGTACAGTATAGTAAATACTTTACGAAATCTTTGCATTATGTGTTTACTGAAATTTGCCTTGAAGCTCTAGTGCAAAAACTAAAGACACAAATGTCAGCCAGTAAGTACAGTATGTCTCGGGTGATCAGTTACCTTAGGATTAAAATAGAAAAAAATAAAAATTTTCAACAATTTCATTTTTGTTTGAAATTCATCTGCTTTAGACCTGCTTTTGATCACCGAGTAACATTTTTTCTATTATTGATCAGCCATTGTCAGCCAGCAGTGAAGATTTTCTATTGCAATTTGTAACTAATCTAATATTCTAGAAGCGAAAATGCAGTCAATAGACTTGTTTGCCACAAAAAAAAAAGCTTTTTGATTGAACTAAGTTAATTAGGTTTCAAGCCCCTGAACCATCAGCGGATCTTTCTTGCTGTTGAACACATTCCTACTTTCTCTTTTTCTCCCGCAGGGTGACAAGTACTGTCACTTCTTTCAGCTGAAGAACATCTCTTTCTGTGGATGCCATCCAAAGAACAAAAAGTGAGTAAATAAATAAACCCATTTAAATGAATAATAACTATGGGGCCTGTCCGTTTACTACAGTACATCATCTTCCACTCGCCCCTCTCCTCATGCACTCTCCGATCTTAAGGGAACATTTACAAGTGCAGTGAAATGCTTGAGGAGAGGCTAATGTAATGCAACAGACGTCAGTCAGATGCCTTAGGTTTCAAATTGCCAATACAGGATTCAAATTCAAATTTTATTTGTCACATACACAGTCATACACAGTACGATATACAGTGAAATGCTTATACGACCGCTCCGTGACCTTAAATATTTTTACAAAAGGAACCTATAAAACAGATTCCAACAAAGTTACAATATATATATATATATATACATAAAATCTGAAGTATGAAAGAATGTGCTCTTGTCAGAAGTGGGATGTGATGTAATATATTACGACTATAGTCTGTGAAAAAACTTGAGGTAGTTTTTTAATGAGATGAGGGGGTTGTGAAAAGAAGTCCTTGAAGTGTGCAAAATGTGCATATGTGCATATATGTGCAATGTGCATTGACATAATTGTCCGTTCTGTGTGTGCAAGAAAATGCAAGGGTGTTTAGTCCAGTGTATTGGTTTGATTGAGAGACCGTATCGCCTGCGGGAAGAAGCTCCTTCTCAGTCTCTCTGTATTGGCCTTGAGGGAGCGGAAGCGCTTCCCAGACCGCAACAGAAAGAACAGTCCATTGCTGGGGTGGCTGAGGTCCTTCATGATCTTCCTGGCCTTGGTCCAGCACCGCTTGCTGTAGACAGAGTGCAGGTCAGGGAGCTCGGTTCGGATGATGCTCTCAGCTGATCGCACCACCCTCTGTAAGGCTCGTCTGTCCTGCATGGTGCTGTTCCCGAACCAGGATGCGATGTTTCCCGTCAGGATGCTCTCTATGGTACAGGAGTAAAAGTTCCTGAGCACCTTGGAGGGCAGTCTAAAGTCTCTCTTAGACTGCCCTCCAAGGTGCTCAGGAACTTTTCACTCAGGATGTGAACAATAAGATGATTTTGATAATATCATGCACAGCCACCTATGTGTATGCCTGATGTGTATTTGGAAATCAGAAATTGCAAATGATTTTGCATCAAATCTGCAGGTTTTTGATGTATAATATATAATATATAATATTCTTTGATTTGTTTTTGAAGTATTGCAAGACCATTAAAAAAAATATATGGACACATGAGGAACATCATTCATTTCTGTTTCAATCTTTTTAATTTCCCGACTAGAACAGAGCACCACCACCAGCCAAATCCAAGCATTACATCTAGAACCAACGGAGGGGGTTAGGCATATTACAGAGAAGAGCAAAAAAGTGGGGAACGCTTTACGGCATTCATTCATATTTTTGGTCAGATCAGATTGCATGACATGATGGTTCACACTCATAATTTTAAATGACTTTTATCTGACTCTAACATGAATGCATCTATATGAAACATGTCATGAGTTTGTGCGACCCCTGCTTAGTTTTAAACATTGGATGCAATTTTACAAAAATATGCTTGGGGTTTTTTCTCTGGAGGACGGCAAGCAGTTAATCGGCTTTAATTGTTGAAATTCAGAAGAAGGAAGAACGCTCTGCCTGTGCTCACTGATGACATCACCGAGCACCACACGTTTTGCCACCCCAAAGGCAAAAAAGTGGCATGAAAAAAGTGGCTTGAATTCGGATCTGACCGTTCTTATTCGAGGGGCATCAGATATATCTTATCTACGGCCACATAAGAAAGTGACATAAACAAAAAAAAACATCAGATTTGTGTGAATGTAGCGAATTCAGGTAAACGTTCAGATTTAGGTGACTGCCTCCAGAATAGAACGTTTAACGTGAGTGTAAATCCTTCCCAAAAATGTTGCATGCCAAATCAGATGCTGTGTTTTCTGACCACAACACCACCACGATGCATGTTGAACATCACACTATTATTGCCACATGATGGTCCAGATGATCCACTGAAAAATAGAATATGTTGATTTTGCAGATTTCTAAACATAATTTCCACAAATGTGTTTGACAGGTATTTTGGACTCATCACCAAACACCCAGCACACCAGAGGTTTGCCTGCCATGTGTTCTTCTCAGAGGAGCACGCCAAATATCTAGCTGAATCTGTCGGGTAAGCTTGCACAAGTGTTCATGTTCAAAGTTGATCTACAGAATACCTGAAACAAATAAACAAATGGTACTACAGTATATATATAGTACCAGTCATCATCCTTTAGCTGAATCAGGTTTACACACGTGGACAAAACTGTTGGTACCTTTCGGTTAATGAAAGAAAAACTCACAATGGTCACATAAATAACTTTAATCTGACAAAAGTAATAATTAAAAAAAATTCTATGAATGTTATCCAATGAAAGTCAGACATTGCTTTTCAACCATGCTTCAACAGAATTATTTAAAAAAATAAACTCATGGAACAGGCCTGGACAAAAATGATGGTACCCCTAGAAAATACTGAAAATAATGTGTCCAAAGGGACATGTTAATTCAAGGTGTGTCCACTAATTAGCATCACAGGTGTCTACAATCTTGTAATCAGTCAGTGGGCCTATATATAGGGCTCCAGGTCGTCACTGTGTTGTTTGGTGACATGGTATGTACCACACTCAACATGGACCAGAGGAAGCGAAGGAAAGGGTTGTCTCAGGAGAGTCGAAAGAAAATTATAGACAAGCATGTTAAAGGTAAAGACTATAAGACCATTTCCAAGCAGCTAGATGTTCCTGTGACTACAGTTGCACATATTATTCAGAAATTTAAGATCCATGGGACTGTAGCCAACCTCCCTGGACATGGACGCAGGAGGAAAATTCATGTCGCATGAATGCCCTGTGTGGTCTGCCTGGATGCGCTTGGTGGCTGGGGATGGTTTCCATGAAGACTGTCCTATCATCGATTGATGATCTGGGGACCTGTGACTTCAGTTGTTCGATAGCTCAGGACTGGAATCTCCTACAGTCTACCTGAGCCTCCGGGAACAAACTGGACTCCTTTTAATTTAAATTTGAACACATCTCCTGTTACACTGAACTTCCAGTACACATTATTATGCTGATCATTCTCTGCTATCCGTTATCACCCAGATGAAGATGGGTTCCCTGTTGAGACCTCTCAAGGTTCTTCCTATTACCATCTAAGGGAGTTTTTCCTTGCCACCGTCGCCCTCGGCTTGCTCATCAGGGACAATCTTATCATTTTGATTCATACACATTGCATAAAAACTTACTTCTTTTTATTGTGTAAAGCTGCTTTGTGACAATGTAAATTGTTAAAAGCGCTATATAAATAAAATTGAATTGAATTGAATGACAAATCAAAGAGACGGATAATCCGAATGGAAACAAAAGAGCCCAGAAAGACTTCTAAAGAGATCCAAGGTCAACTTCATGCTCAAGGAACATCAGTGTCAGATTGCACCATCCGTCGTTGTTTGAGCCAAAGTGGACTACATGGGAGACGACCAAGGAGGACACCATTGTTGAAAACAAATCATAAAAAAGACAGACTGGAATATGCCAAACTACATGTTGACTTCTGGGAGAATGTCCTATGGACAGATGAGACAAAAATGGAACTTTTTGCCAAGGCACATCAGCTCTATGTTCACAGACAGAAAAATGAAGCATATGAAGAAAAGAACACTGTCCCTACTGTGAAACATGGAGGAGGCTCTGTTATGTTCTGGGGCTGCTTTGCTGCATCTGGCACAGGGTGTCTTGAATCTGTGCAGGGTACAATGAAATCTCAAGACTATCAAGGGATTCTAGAGAGAAATGTGCTGGCCAGTGTCAGAAAGCTGGGTCTCAGTCGCAGGTCATGGGTCTTGCAACAGGACAATGACCCAAAACACAGCTAAAAACACCCAAGAATGGCTAAGAGGAAAACATTGGACTTTTCTAAAGTGGCCTTCTATGAGCCCTCACCTCAATCCTATTGAGCATCTTTGGAAGGAGCTGAAACATGCTGTCTGGAAAAGGCACCCTTCAAACCGGAAACAACTGGAGCAGCTTGCTCATGAGGAGTGGGCCAAAATACCTGCAGAGAGGTGCAGAAGTCTCATTGACAGTTACAGTAATCATTTGATTGCAGTGATTGCCTCAAAAGGTTGTGCAACAAACTATTAAGTTAGGGGTACCATCATTTTTGTCCAGGCCTGTTCCAAGAGTTAATTTTTTTTATAATTCCGCTGAAGCATGGTTGAAAAGCAATGTCTGACTTTCATTGGTTAACATTCATAGAATTCTTATTTATTATTACTTTTGTCAGATTAAAGTTATTTCTGTGACCATTGTGAGTTTTTCTTTCATTGACCGAAGGGTACCAACAATTTTGTCCATGTGTGTATACTAGGAGGTATCAAGAAGTTTCGTGATTCACACGCCACATATCTGGTCGCTCTTGCCGGATGTCTTCCCTCAGACGCTTTAAACCTGGCAGAAGAATTCACTATTGATGATCTTATTGGTGCATTAAATTCTCAATGCATAATGCCTCAGATGTCAAGAGACAATGAGCATGCACTTGGTTGAGCTGCGGACCTGCCTGGCGGAGATGATGGACTCTTCCACTGTGAAGACTGTTGCTTCGCCTCATCGATGGTAAAAATCCTCGACATAATGAACAGGTCATCCATGGCAGTTCTTGCAGGATTCCAACGCGATGTTCCTTCTGCTCCTGGGTCAGCAGCCTGGAGACGAACTTGGCATCAACACGACGTATGTTCAAATCACACGTGAGGATTCCTCGGACTGTTCCGTATGACGCACCGACGATGGCAGCCATGTTGTGGATTGTTCGCCAACGATCATCATGTACAAGTTGCCCGAATGGTTTCGACATTTTTAGGGGCTGAGCTCGTTGAAGGTTTTCCTGATCTCTTGTAGTCTTCCAGTGATGCTCTGCTGCTCATGAAGCGTACGTGCCACTCAAAACACCTCGAACGAGTCATTGCAGCATCATGGTAAACTTGCCAAATCATGTCAAACGTCTTATTCACTCTTTGTTCTAATTTGCCGTCCATGATGAAATAGCAGACATGGTCAGAATAGCACCAGCTCACACAGCTCCCGATGTACAGTACATAGGACGATGTCTTTTGGCACACTGACTTATGAAGGTCGGTGCTTCCTGTGACTGTGCGTGCAGATTTGTGCTGTCAAAACTAGTCTCGAAACTTTTTGATACCACCACACCTTTTCCACATGCATCCATTTGCAGAACTGGCTTTGCTGTGTAGTTACTAGACCGTCAATACAGTGGTGGCCAAAAGTATTAAGAGCACAAAAAAAAGTGATTTCACAACTTACAGGAGTTTAATCATGTGCTGAAAAGGTAACTGAAAAACTATTGTTTATGGGATTCAAATTAATTTCTTGGGTTATGGAGTGCCATTTTGCAAATCTGCAGTACTCATGCATTCGCAGTGATCCGGGATTTTTTTCCTATTTTTCTTTTCCTATTTTCTATTACAGCAAAGCGTTTCAGCAGTTCTACAAAGAACACATGGAGTACTCCTGTCCCACAGAAGACATCTTCCTCGAATGACCTTTGCCCTGTCGTATACTTTCGGACTGCTCCGTATCCTAATATCCAAGGTTTTGCATGATGGGTCACGAAAATCTCCTTAACATGCCATGCTACGATGTTTATGTCTATTTCAGACGAAGCGTACAAATCAAAAAGACACAACGTGTGCTTTTAGCTAATGCATCCTTTGAATAGCCAAAGGAAAATAAAAAAAAAATGCCCTCACCAACACTTCCAATACACTCTTAAATGATTTAATGATTAAGAGTCAGATGTATTCAGACACTGTCTCTATGAAAGAAAAAAAAATCATACACGAATGCAATTCTATGTTTGTTTGTTTTTGTTTTGTTTTGTTTTTTTAAGTAAACCAAATGCACAGTGTCCGAGCTTAAAATAATTAAAAACTAATCAAAATGGTTTCTGTGCTACTACTGCTGAACAACGTCAGTTCTGCTTCACCGTAACCTTTGGTTCACGTGCACTTTGCTAAGAACAATGAGACATACTGCATGCTAGCATGCTAGGAAAAGCCAGTATGCTGGGAACAAAAGCTAGCACACTAACACGATTTAGCTCTAGCTTTTCGGTTTCTCACAGTGTCAGTCTACCAACATCCACTGTTGCACTGTTGTTTTGCACCATGTTGTTGGACGTTGTATTCGATGTGCTTCAATATTCAAATCCATTAAAATGCAATCAGGCCATGTCTCACTGATCTCTTGATGAAATTATGTAGCCTTGACAACCAATTTTTTTTTTGTCCCCTTCTTCTTCTTCTTCTTCTCCTCCATCTTCTTCCTATCTAGTTCGTTTACATTGTAAATGAAGTATGCATTTTGTACAGTGCAGTCCGTAAGAAATCGGGTACAGAGTACTTAAACAAACCAAATCTGTGAAACATGGTGGTGGTAGCGCCATGGCTTGATCTTGTACAGTTAAAGCGTAAGAATTCAGTGGACAGCATTTCCTTTCACATCACTGACCAGAAAAGCAATGCTACAGTAAGTGTCACGTCACATTCCGACAAAGACCATGACGTTCCACAAGTTTGAAAGAAGTCGAAATGGGCAAATTCATTAAGGTCTCCTAGCCACGTCCCTGTCGGCTTCTCAGTGCAGCTATCATGTAATCACTAATTTCCTACCCCGCACATGATCGTGGCTCACCATGACCACTGAGAGTGAGTCGAGTTATTACTGATGTCTGATTAGATCACACCATGCTCTCACCCGGCGCTTATCACTCGCTTACAATGCTGTCAGTGCGTCCAGGGGTTGGAATAAATACCATGATACGCGTCATAATTTCTGCATATTTGTCCCACTTAAATCATTCAGATCATCAAAGTACTTTTTATATTACAGAAAGTTGATCCGAATAAAAACCAAAATGCATTTTTTTTATATGATGATTTCATTTATTAAAAGGGAAAAAAGCTATCCAAACCTGCCTGGCCCTATGTGAAAAAGTAATTGCTCCCTAAAACCTAATCACTGATTGTGCCACTCTTGGCATCAACAACTGCAATCAAGCATTAGAGATTAACTGACAATGAGTCTTTCACATCGCTGTGGAGGAATTTTGGCCCACTCTTCTTTGCTGAATTGTTGTAATTCAGCCACACTGGAGGGTTAAACCTGTTCAAGGTCATGCCACAGCATCTGGATTAGAGTCAAGTCCGGACTAGGTTTCTCCAAAACCACAATTGTGGGTCTGTTTTTTTTGTTTTGTTTTTTTTACCGGTGTGTTTCAAATCATTGTCCTAGTGATCTATTTTAGTGATTTCCTGATTCAACGGGTCTAGCAGTGACCGGGCCTGGGTGTGCCGAGTGAGATTTATCACATAGGCAGGTTTGGACAGCTTTTTTCCCCTTAATAAATGAAATCGGCATTTAAAAACTGCATGTTGTATTTACTTAGGTTATCTTTGTGTGTTATCAAAATTTGTTTGATGATCTCAATCATCTATGTGTGATAGACATATACTTTTTCAGTGCACTGTATACAACATTCTGAAAAAGCTGATAGCCTGCTTTATGTGTGCTGTAAACGAGGTACGCACTAGAAGAACATAATATAACCATGGTCATAGCACAAGACTGATGAGGTCGTTGTGATAATGCCATCGATATAACAACAACGCAGTGACGTCGTAACGACAGCTCAGTCAGGACGCCATCCAAGCTTTCAAATCTGCGCCATGCTTGTAATTTGTCGATGAAATCATTAAGAGATGTTAGTGTTGTTGTTAAATGGTCCATGATGTCGGTATTACTGTATGTTCTTCAATTCTTTCTGCATCTTGCTTCGACCATGTCCTCCACCAAGCTTCTTCAAACATGTCCCAAAAAACCATGGGCGCTCCATGTCAATGGAGACAATACTCCGTCCTTACCGGTCCTTCCAAGTTGCTGCATATACCCGATTCGTTGCAGACGTAGTGGGAACATGACTCTCCCCTGTGTGACGGGAGAGACGCAGGAAATCGAGATGCGTACAGAACATTACAGGTCTCATAAGTGACCATCATTTCATGTCACCTGAATTTTTTTTTTTTTTACTTTACTTTACTTTGTCCCATTTTTGCCTGTTTAAAATGTGTCCAGAGGTTAGTATGCTCACGTTATCGGAATTACAATACTTACCATATTTACAAATTTCTGAATCATAAAACCATGAATTCTTTTTGAACCTGTCAATCACATTACCTGTCGCCCATTACCCATGTATATTTCCTTCAAAACTAATACTGCGGTTTCCATCTTTCAGCTTGTAGATATTAGCGTTCTATCGTAAAAAAAAAAAAAAAAAAAACTATCCATGAGGTTAAAATACAGTTTGGCTAACTGCTATCCATCAGCGTCAGCAATATCCTCCTTGGCATTGGAGGAATTTCAAATTTCAACGATAAGTTATCATTTTCCAAAAACCCATAGCATTCCAGTATGCAGAGTGACTTATGGGCTGCGGTGTATGTTACAAGCATACGATAATTCAACCATTGAAATCTCTGAATTTAAATAGAAATTTACTCGTATTTAAACAGAGGGTGATGTACAGTGTTAAATGTTTAAAAAAAAAAAAAATCCCTCTTACTATTATGAAATATGGTGACTATCATATTTATGAAAGAAATATATTGAGCTTCAAAGCAAATAGTTTATTGTAATTGTACACTTTACACAGGCTCGGGCAGGTGAGCACACGGTATACGCTATACTGATACTGAACTCCATACGATGAATCGGTGGCCCGGTTCAATTTTTTTTTGGGACGTTTTTTGGAATGATCACACCCTTACCAGCATGTTCTTCAATCTGAACTGAAGCTTATCCACAATGAGTATGCAATATTTAAGCCTTTGTGAGAGAGAGAGAGTGTGTGTGTGTGTGTGTGTGTCTGTGTGTGTGTGTGTGTGTGAGAGAGAGTGGTGTGTGTGATTTGAAAAGCGTGCATCTACTTGACCTTTCAGACATCTATTGTTCAAACCAAATTGAACCGCTGTAAAGAAGTGGGTTATGAGAGTTCAGTACATTACTATGCCAACGTAACCCAAAACAGCAAATTCTGGATAAAAGTGGGATTTAAAAGAAGAAGAAAAAAAAATCACTAATCATTACTTTATAGATGTTTATGATGAAACATTTATGTTTGGACCATACGTGTCTTCAGATCAAGCCTGCAGAACCACAAGTTGTGCCTATTCATTTTGTTTTCTTGTGTTTATTGTACATGGTGTTTTGAATATTTTTTTTTTCGGATGATCTTGACTGTACTATGGAACTGGTTCAAAAATTAAACTCGGTTTGTAAATCTGTCGTTTGATCTGGAGTTTGATTTGCACTAGCGTGACGTGGAGGCTTATTGCGATGCTATTTCATCCGGAGATTCAACACTGATGTTGCTAGAACAGAAATGTGGGGATTACTAGAGGTGCGAATTAACCATCATGAAGCTGGTAGCCACGGCTTTGACTAAACGTTTTGAGAATGACGCAAACATCTGATGGATCAGTGCTACAGTATGTTACTATGGTATACTCAAGTATAATTACAAGCGTTTCATAAGTTTCAAGGGCTTTTATTGACAATCACATTAAGTTTATGCAAAGAGTCAATATTTGCAGGGTTCACCCTTCTTTTTTAAGACCTCTCCAATCCGCACTGGCATGCTGTCAATTAACTTCTGGCTCATATCCCAGAAGTTCTCAATGGGATTAAAGTCTGTGGACGTTCCTGGCCATGGACCCAAAATTTTCATGTTTGGTTCTCCACTTAGTTATCACTTTTGATCTTATGGTAAGGTGCTCCATCACGCTGGAAAAGGAACAGTTCGTCTGTCACCAAGCTGTTCTTGGATGGTTGGGAGAAATTGCTCTACCGTTCTTTGGGTGATTCTGAGCCCACTCCCTTGGCTGAGAAGCGACCCCACACATGAATGGTATCAGGATGTTTTACTGTTGGCATGACACTGGACTGAGGGTACTGTAGCTCTCACCTGTACATTTCAAAAAGGGAAGCAAAGAAGCCACTTCACTCCAGGAAAAACATCATGGACAGACTGATATTCTGCATAAGGTACAGGGATTGGAGTGCTGAGGACTGGGCTAAAGTTTTTTTTTTTTTTCTGACGAATCCACTTTCGGCTTGTTTGGGACAATCGAGGAAAAAAAAAATAATAAAAAAGATTGTCCAGAAAAGAAAAGGTGAGCGCTACCATCTTGATACAAATATACAGATACAAATACATGTCAGTAAAACTGAACAATAAATAAATAAGCTTGAAGAGAGAACAGAGTGACAGTGCCTTGTACCGTTGCACACCCACCAAGTCGCGTCAGTGTATGAAGGGGAGCCCATAAGGCGATGCACCCATCATGCATAGCGCCCCCTGTACAAGCCTGTGGGGGCGGAGTTATGATCTGGGGTTGGTCAGGTCTAGGTTCAGCCCAAAACCGAGGTCAGCTGATGACCTGAATATAGTGAATGACGGCTTATCACGTCTATGGACGCACCACAATCGAGTTCGCAGTGGTGCTAACGATCAGTATTTTTGGTTTTAATAAAGTGAAAGTGGCGTATTGCTGTGCTGGTCCTCGTCGTGTGTGTCAGTTCTCTGAGGAGTCGGTTTCCTCGGTCGAGCCGTCGCTCTCCATCTCGATTCTCTTGCGCTGGTGCAAGGATTTGCGCGGCGACGGTTTCCTGCACAGTTCCTTCAGTCCTTGTGCGCTGCTGCTGCTGTTCGATGTCGGACTGATGGCCACCTGAGCTACACTACAGCGCGGTAAAAAAACCACAAACACACACGCATGAACATCATCGAGTGGTTTCAAGGTTTTCTTGCGAGTCTCTAGGAGACATATTGACATATTAACATTTATGCATTTTATTCCTGATCTAATGCGTTACACACGGTCATGCCGGAGGTGTTGTTATTAATCAAACTAAGAAAGCATGAGAAGAAAGCACTCACAGCCTCTCCAACTCCTGATCCATCTCTGGGTCGATGAGCAGGTCCGACCTGTTTGGAAGCGCACCTGGAAAACAAGAAGAACTCTAATCTGTTGTCCATCAGATTTATTTATACAATGCAATTAAAGTGAAATACGTAGAGAAATGAAACAATAAATAATCTTATTCAAGGCATTGGTAAAAAAAAAAAAAAAATTGTTTCAGTTAGAAAACATTAAAATGACTCGAATTGGGTTAACACATTGTGTCTATTAACACCTGGAAGGACAGGGTTGTAGTGTAAACTTTACAGAAGGAATGTCATAAAAACTCACAGGATTGGGACTAAATATCGGTGAGGCCATAAGGAAAACACTCCTGTAATCAGGAGCCAAGGCCTCAGTTTGCTAGGGAGCATAAAGATTGGACTTTGGAGCAAAGGGAAAAGGTCATGTGGTCTGATGATCCAAATCCGTTCAGGGTAAAAAGGGAAGCGCATGAGGTGATGCATCCATCATGCAAGCCTCTGGAGGCGGGTTATGATCTGGGGTTGCTTCAGTTGGTCAGGTCTAGACTCTGCTGATGACCTGATAATAGTGAAGGACCAAGTTATCACATCTATGGAGTTTTTTTTTTCCTTCCCAGATGGCACTCGGTTATTCCAATTGTGGTTCAGGCAGCATGAAACATCTTTTTCAAACCACTCGCTCACGCGCTGTTGGGGAGGCGTAACACACTCGGAGGACAGCGCTATCCGCTCCTTCCTATCAGCTCACAGACGCCCCTGATTGGCTGATCAATGTGGGAGCACCATGTACCTCTCATCCCTCCCCTCTAGACCTCCGACTGCGAGAGGTTACAGCATCACCCGGGAATCGAACTCGCGATATCCGGATGATAGGACGAACACTTTACCACTGCGCCACTCGGAGGCCCTGTCATTAGAAATCAATGCGACTCTGGACTGAAATAAACATTGTGACATTGCATAAGCTTATCGAAACGATGCCACAGCGAATGGGTGCCATAATCAAAGCTAAGGGCGGTCCATCGAAATATTTGAATGTGTGAAATAAAAGAGTAAAGAATATAAATTTTTTTTTTAAATGATAATTTGAAATTGACCCCATGGTATTTGAATTATAATGCAGAGCGTTTGAATCGGACTTCTTGTTGTTTCAGTGGGCCTCACCGATTCCCTGACTGATTCCTTCGTGTTTGGCCAAAGCCATCAGGAAGCCGTAGTAGGAGATTCGCGTGCTGCTCTCCAGGACCTCCTTAATGGCAGACAGAGGTGGATGTCTAGGAAAACAGAAGGTCAATAGCATTAGAGAGAAAGTCATTAGTCATACGTCATCAAGCTGCTTGAGTGTATTTAATATTTAAAATCAGGTCTTTACAATAGAAAAACCTAACATTACAGATTACGGTGAATCACAATTTAAAGTGCTGTGTTCAGGAGTTTTAAAGAAGAAAAAGTACATACTGTAGCTTTAGTTTTAAATCCTACAGCAAATTTCAGTGGCACCTGCGAATCACTCATGTGGCGGACGCTTTTCTCAAGAAAGCAATAAATACACACCAAGGCATTATTTGTGCAATTGCACTCTGTATTGTTGAATGATTCTTCATTAACACCTTTATTAGAATTTAACTCGAATTTAAATTTGAAAATATATCGAATACAGTATATCTAATAGAACATCTAAGGAGGGATTATGGAAAAAACGTCTCCTGGGTTTCTGATGTCCTGAATAGTCTCACATGATAGAACTACACCAGACATCCTTGTGTGGTTATTAGAAGCTCTAATAAACACAAGGAGAGTCTGCGATTACTTGTGTTTAAAACGTTCACACAGTCCCTCGATGCACTCGAGCAGGACCGATGACTCGACCCCCTCTTGCGTGTCCGTCTCCTCACTGGAGATGGTTTCGGCTGACGTTGAGGTCGGGACGATGACGGTGTTCGGGTTCTTTCCCTCGAGCAAGTCCTCATAAATCACCAACACACTCTCAAGGAGCTCTGGAGAAAAGAGAAACAATATAGGATTTTTAAAAAACAACTTAAATATTTGATATAATTATATAAAAAAATTAAAAAAAAGACTTAATTGTCACTAAAAAACATTAACTGTTTTGGGAAAAATGTGTACTAATGTGTATTAATGTAATATAGTATATTTTTTATTTTGATGTCAAAAGTGCCTAACAAAATCAAATTACCATTAAAGTTAAAAAAAAAGATTTTGTCACAGTCAAACACAGTACAATATACAGTAAATTGCTTATACGACTGCAAAAAAAGATCACAATAAGAAATAAATTATGGAATAAAATATATAAAATAAAATAATAAATATATATATATATATATATATATATATATATATATATATATTATTTATATATATTTTATATATAAAATAAATAATAAAATTAAATATAGGAAAAAAATACATTGTAGCTATAGAAAATATCGCTATAGAAGATAAGATATAAAAGATCAGATAAACTAGGTGGTTTAATGACAGAGACACATTAAACATCCAATATGCAATTATTTAGTGAATCAAAATTTTAAACATTTATTTTGGACAAGGGTAACAAAAAATCTGCTGAGCTGGCATTGCTGTTATTCTCTGGAGCACAAACACAGGACGACCTCAGCTGAGCAAAGTGCTCCAAATGGACTATACGAATGTAATCGATCAGACAAGACATGTTTGATGTCCACCACTGGTGCCATTAGTACTGGAGAGGAGTCGTAATGCTTGTACTGCTCGGTAAAGCAGCTCAGAAGTAATGGAAGTCGGTCTTAAATATAACCCATGCACGCACCGATATGTTCATACAGTATATCCAACAGCCATCAATAGCACAATTACACATCATAATTAATTAAATCCGACTTTTTGTTCACATTTATACGAGGAGCATTCAAGTCAACCTGGGATGAATAACTTGCCACCAGCTTGCAGTTGCGAGAGAGACGCATCTTTCTGTGGGAACCGTGGACACAATCATTCGCCAAGATCACCAGGTCTTGGCTAATCAGGTGCATTTGGGATATGTAGATTAACAGTGTACCTTGGATGGACTTACCTTCATAGTAAAACTGGATTTGGAAAGCGTAGATAAAATCTGAGAGGGACATGGGACAGTCTGTAGCGTCCTCCATCAGGACAATTCTATAATACAGACATCAACAACAACATAATATGATGCTTACCAAATGAAGTCATGGAAACATGCTTGGACAACATATGATATGCTGTGATTTATTTAAAAAATTTTTAAAAATAAATAATAATAATAATAATAATATATAATAATAATAATAAAATAATCATAAAATAATTATATAATAATAAATAAATAAATAAATATAATAAATAATAATAAAAATCTTATATTTAAAAAAAAATAATAATCATATATTTTTTTTAAAATAATAATATAAAAAAATTTAATAATATAAATAAAAAAATAATAATAATAATAATAAAAAGGATGTGGTTCATTACTTGGCCGTGTTCTGCACAATTTCAACAGGAAAGTCTGGGCATAAGAGCTGGAGAAGTGACGTGTACTCCGTCATCGTCAGCAAATCTGTGTGGAGGAGAACAGGAGTACTGTAGACAAACAAATCAGCATGCACGCACACACATTTTTGTTACTGTATTTATATTCGCCATAATTATTAATTACACGCCCACCTCTGTTCTTTCCAATCTGCCTGAAGCATTTCCAGAAGATGTGGATGAAGGAAGCTCGGTTGTGTGCTGTACCTTTAACGTAGCTGAATTCTCTGAAGAGAACATGATTCCCGTTCTTCACACTGGTGAAGCTGCAAAACAGCAAATCGTTCAGCTAAGCCATTTGATCTTTTCTGAAGGTTTGCTTGTTAAACACAATTAGTATAATTTGGACACATAGTGCATGTTGAAAACCATAGAAATTATTAAGGACGGGAATCACCAGGCACCCTCCGATACGATATTATCACAATACCGAGGCAGCAATTCAATTTGTATCGCGATTTTGTTAACAAAATGTAAACATTTCTAAACAAATGTGTCAACGTGTGAACAGTTTACATTGTGCCTCCTGTAGGATTATAGCGGAACTACAACATTGTCTGTTCGAAATGCAAAAATATATCATTATAAATATATATATTTTTTTTATCGATTTTGGATTTAGTTTCATGATACATAAATGGCCACAACTTACTAAGATGTGAGAAGGAGATTCTATGTTGTAGCCACGACTTTCTAAGGTGTGAGAATGAGATAATATGTTGTGGCCATGACTTACCAAATTGTGGGAATGAGGTTCTATGTTGTGGCCATGACTTTCTAAGGTGTGAGTATGAGATACTTTGTTGTGGTCATGACTTCCTAAGGTGTCAGAAGAATGAGGTCTATGTTGTGGCCATGACTTCCTAAGGTGTGGGAATGAGATAGTATGTTGTGGCCATGTCTTTCTAAGGTGTGAATGAGATACTATGTTGTGGTCATGACTTACTAAGGTGTGGGAATGAAATAATATGTTGTGGCCATGACTTATTACATTGTGAAAAAGAGAACGTATGTTGTTTGGGACTAAGGTGTGGAAATGAGATAACCTGTGGAGGCAAGTTAGTTTAATGCATGCCCATGAGATAAGACATTTTAGTCATTTTGTGGACATGCCCACGGGATAGTTTAACGCATGGCCACGAAATGACCAAACATCATATCTCGTGGGCATGCATTAAACTCTCACATTTCCACACCTTAGTAACCTGTGGAGACGAGATAGTTTAATGCATGCCCACGAGATAAGACGCTTGGTCATTTCTCAAAGTTTTACGTCTTAACTACCATTGGTATAATTTGGACACACAGTGTGTGTTGAAAATCATAGAAATGATTAGGGACGGAATGACCAGGGACCCTCCGATAGGGCATTATCACAATTTTATTATTGCGTGCCCACGAGATACTTTCTTGTTGCGCATTAACCTCATAGCATTTAGTCTCTTCTAAACTATGGACAAATTTAAATGTATTTCATTTATAATGATTAGTATAGATGCATGATTACCTTTATTTACTCATACTCACTGACACACAACATACAGTAACTTGTGTATTAGCAATCACACCTGCGATATGAATGATGTCATCACCACATGCTCTCACGTCTTCGGCATAGAATCTTGTGGCCATGTAATATAATATTCTGTTCTCTCGCCCTTAATAATCAAGGCCACAATCTAGTGTCTTGCTCCGATGCCCTATGACGTCGTGCCCACTACGTAGTTTCTCGTTCCCACGCGTTAGTAAGTCGAGACCACAACATAGTATCTCGTTCCCAGGTCTTAATAAGTCACATCCACCAGATGGGCTCAGAAGAAATGTGTGTGTACATGCAGTTGTGGATTCCACATCTTTAGATTAATCACATGAAACTCACTATTCTGCAAAATACCGCACGATGCCGAACTGGATGAACTCGTCTCTGTGCTGCAGCAGCTGAGTCACGGCATCGTTCAGATAGAACAGAGCACTGGACTCTGCTGCAACGCAAAACATATCACACCTCTATAAACTTATTACTGCAGTGAGAGAGAGAGTGAGAGATAATAACTGCCAACAAAAGAAAAAGAAAAAACCAGTGCAGCTGCAGTAACATACCTAAGTACTCCTCTGCAGAGACGGAGAAGCGATCTGTGTTCATCTTCAGACCTCTATGGCAACGCGTAGCGGGTGACGTCAGGAGGTCACGTGACGACCGATTCCGGAAGTAAAAGGATTTATAATAAATATAATCTATCTGTAGCCCCGCAACAAGCAGCAAGACGCTGAACAAACCAATCACATCTAAGAAATGTAAAAAAATATATATATATCGTGAGACAAAATATGAACAAGTACATCCGTGCAATCATGCATCATTAGAAATGGTCAGAAATGTCATTTATTTTAGTGACCAATGTGTTTCTGTGTGAAACTATTCGCAACAAACGTCATATGTACAACAAGGAGGGGTTTGTTTACTGTATTTTAGTTTCAGTCAATAAAGAAATAAAAATGCGTGTTAAATCAATCGCATCATTAGACGGATGTGACGTCTCCGAATTGTCGCTCCATAGCAACATAGAGACGCGGCACCACCTGGATACTGCAGCAGCATGAGTTTCAGCTATGTAACAGCGCCCTCTATTGGTCACAGAACCGCAAGAACAACATTCCTTTAACCCACGATAAATGATTTCACAGTTTATATACAGTAAATTCAAGTGAGGCGTTCATAAAACATTTTAAAACGTAAAGCAACTTTTTAGCCAACGAAAACTTAATATTTCCAATAAATTTATAGATTTTGGTTTTTGGCATGCAAGTGTACTTATGCGTTTATTATGCATTTCTTAATGTGTCGTATAAAATGACCTGTATTATTATTAATTATACCTATTAACTACATTTTTATGGTGGCCAGGGTTTAGGTTATATTCCAGACAGGGTCCTTGTGCATGGAATTTGCATGTTTTCCCCATGTTTGGTGGGTTTCCTCCCACAGTCCAAAGACATCCAACTTGCCCTGTAGTGTGTAAATGCCGTAATCAGGCGTCAAGCTGACAACCTGACCCCTTAAGTAACTTCCACAGAAATGACTGATATATCATCACCCAATTTACAGTATGGCACATTTATGGACCCAATAGCAAAATATCAAATGTTTACTCAACAATTCTTGTGTTAATTGTATTTTTGTTGTTATTGATGATGATGATGATTTTGCCGAATTGTAAATTGGATTTCATAAAATGGGTGAAAGGACGACCATCGTTAAAATGTACCTATTTACAGGTCATTTAATACTATCTGATCTGTGAATAAAATGAGACGTAGTCCTATCTGTTACGTTGGACATTCAAATCATTTTGCATTACTTCACCGCCACTTCCTAGTTTTATTAAAATTGCAGATCAAGCATTCATTGAGCTTAAAAATAAGGAAATAAAAGATGTTCAAACATGATAATGTGACTGACAATTTTACAGACAATTCAACCAGGCTTAAGATATGACAATTTAATTAGTCTAACAGTTATGATAGTTGATGGATATTTCAATCACCATTAATTCTATGAACATAATCTAAGTTTGATATTTATGATGATGTTAATAGTAATCAACCTTTTTATTCTTGAATTTTCTACTTGATTTTATTTACCGGTTGACTTGTTAAGTTATTATTTGTCAAATCCATTTTTAACTCAAGTGACCTGTCAATTTAAAAGAACGACAATACATCCGTCTTTAAGATTAAAAATCAACCTGAGGCGGGACTGTCTCAAATATGAATATCTAGGAATCTTGAAATGCCCTTTTCTAGCATTAACAGGATTATAGTTTAATGTAGGGTTGCATGGTGGCTTAGTTATTAGCAGCTTCACCTTGCACCTTCAGGATTGGGTTTGTGTGCATGGAGATTGCATGTTCTCCATGTGCTTGGTGGGTTTCTTTTGGGTACTCCGGTTGCCTCCTACAGTCCGAAGACATACAGAACAGGCTAACTGGCTTTCCCGAATTGCCCGTTGTGTGTGGGTGTGTGTGTGCCCTGCGATGGATTGGCACCCTGTCCAAGGTGTACTCCCATCTTGTGTCCTTAGTCTCCTGGCATAGGCTCCAGGCCCCATGCGATCCTGTATACAGGAAAAAGCAGTATAGAAGATGAGTGAGTGAGTGATAGTTAAATTTAAGGACAAAGCTTTCATTTCAAACACAACGCAATCATGATATGGTTGACCTGTGCCTTGTGAAAGATACCTTTGTGTTGTCGTAGGGCTCTTAAAAACTACCCTCTCATTTTATACCTAGGTGAGCTGTTGCTTTTAAAAACTCTTAAAGTGCATAGTCAGAGGTTCTTTCGTCAAGAACCATAATTCTAGATTAAAATTTTTTATGGCTATTTATCTTAAAGAATTGAATGCTTTATGGCGCCAATTTAAATAAATAACTAAATAATAGTAGACAATAGCACTGGTTCAGACCCCATTTTGTCTTAATTCTTCAAGGCAAAGATTCCTCAAGGTGCTAGAAACATTCTTTAAAGATTTTGGTCCATAATGGCATGACAGCGTCACTCAGTCGCGGCAGATTTGTTGGCTCCACATCCATGACGTGAACTTCCTGTCCCATCACCTCCCAAAGGTGATCTATTAGATCTGGTGACTGTGGAGGCCATGTGAGTACAGTGAACTCAAAAAGTAAAAAAACAAAAAAAAAACAATTAGACATTATTTTACATGCATTATACTGTTGTCATAAAGATATAGACATGGTCAGCAACAATACTCAGGTAGGTTGTGTATTTTAATGCTGCTCAGTTGGTACTAAGGGGCCCAAAATGTTTTTCCAATCTTTTATTGTGCAATTCTGGTGAGCCCATGTGTATTGTACTCTGTGGCGTCCCCTTATATGGTGGCACGATGGCTTAGTGGTTAGCCTTGCAGGTCCAGGGAGCATGTTCTTCCCATGCTTGGTGGGTTGCCTCTGGGTAATCTGATTTCCTTCCACAGTCCAAAGACAAGCGGTGTATGAATGTGTGCAGTGTCACCAATGGCCTCGATGGTCCCTAGTTGGACTACCAAGGTTCAGAGAATGGATGGATGGATGGATATACGTGAATGGATATATCAGCCATAACATTATGACCTATATTGAGTAGGTCCCCCTTTTTGACACCAAAACAGTAATGTGTGTTCTGACATCTTTCTAAGAAAACCAGCATCAACCTTTTCAGCAATTAGAGATACACCAGCTCTTAGATTGGGTCAGAATACAAGGCTTCGCTTTCCATGTGCATCAATGAGCCTTGGCTCCCATAAGCCTGTTCTCATAGGTTTTACATCCTTGGACCACTTGTGGTATGTCCTGACCACTGCAGCCTGGGATCATCCAACATAAGCTGTAGTTTTGGGATTTGCTTTGACTCCGTTGTCTAGCCATTACAATTTGGCCCTTCTCACAATAGCTACATTTTCAAAATCTCATTACAATGGTGGCTGGAAATGGGTGGGATATATATTAGCAAGTGAATCCTTTTTTTTTTTCTGAAGTTGATGTGTTGTATATATGTGTCAGTATATACATATATAAGTAAGTACATATTATATAAGTAAGTAAGTAAATAACTAAATATTGTACATATATACAATACTGTGTATCAATAGTCAGTAAGATGTGTAATTTTAAAATTACTAAAGGTACAAAGATACAAAAGCATTAGAGAACAATGGTTCCTGGTGACGAACAATGACACACTGAACCTGTTCAGGTTTGTTTTCAGTCTCAGTAAGGGCGGCTCCCTGACTACACAACCATTAATTTCCTCATTTCATTTAAAATGTGTTTAAAAATCACCGTGCTCTTACAAATACCGATGATATTAATCTAACCGTTTTGTTTTGGCACATAATATTTAGGAACGGAAGAGTGAAAGTGTAATGTGAGGAAAGTTAGTGCGGACTGAGGAGGAAGCTGGGAGGCTGAGGCAGCGGCAGCGGCGGACCCTCCCTCTAACTCTCCGCCCAGGGAGGCGTTTCAAAGCCCGGCAGAGAAATGAGAGCACATCTCGGCTCTGGCTGAACCTCTGTGCCCGGTCTTCCTGTCCTCAAGCAGGTAAGCTTTGGCGTAAACCTTTCAATATCTGGATTGAACATTTTTAAAGTAATGTGAAGCGAATGACGTTTCTATTTGCTGCGTTTTCATGGCCTGGTCTCTGTCTGTGTCTGTGTGTGTGTGTGTGTGTGAGAGAGAGAGAGAGAGAGAGAGATATCTGTCAAACAATAAATGTGTCCTGTTTAAGATTTGTATTTATGACTTCCCTCTGAAATCCAGCATGCTAGTTCACTCTTATCCTCCTAAACATTTGTTCCTGACACTAAAATTGTTTAGCTGGGTTTAATTTGTGGCGTTGCTAGGAGGATGCTATGCTGTGTTGTGTTATGCTATGCTATGCTATGCTAAACTAGGCTATGCTAAACTAGGCTAAGCTATGCTACGCGCAGCCTGCATTGTAGTGTATACTGCGTTATGCTAGCTAGCTACGTCCTGAACTCTCATGTTAGCACGTTTTAGTCACTAGTTTTATTTGGTCGTGTACGTTAAAACATTATTTACCACATTTCTTGTTTTGTGAGGGAATATTTTTGACATTATTCGTTTTAGAAATATATATTTAACAAAATGTGTCCGCTGAATTGGCCGAAGCTAATATTAGAGCCAGAATGTTAGATGTAGAACTAATTTGTTACCGTTAGCTTACTAAAACCAATAAAAATATATCTTTTAAAAATATATACTGAGTAATACCCCAATAGTGTCAATAACGTCTTATTAAATATATATATTTAAACGGATTATTATTTAAACGTAACGGGTTTTGTGTGTGTGTGTGTGTGTGTATGTGTGTAGAATGGTGTAATAATTTCCAGTCAGTGTGTGCTACTTTTAACATTAAATGGCACAGTATTATGTTTTAATTAACTAGCATATAGTTTAAATATAGCTATGTGTTTTAGGTTTTCACCTCATTTTAAAGTGCATTTAATATTTCTGTTTTAGCTATTAGCTAGTCCTAATTTTATTTGGCAAGTGTACAAATAATAGAAAATAACTTGCTGATGTAACTCATTATAACTGTACCTCAATATTTCCACTTAGCAATGTTAATTTCTAGCCACGTTTTAATTTTATTATATTAAATAGTCCAATAAAAATGGTCAGTTAAATAAAAATATCTTAATGTATTAGCAGTGCCCTTAAAATTACAACAAAGAACAGATAAGTAGCCGTATTTAGCAACCACAGAAGTAAAATTGTAAAATGACTTGCTATTAGAGATGAGGGGGAAAATTTTTATTTGGGTATGTATCGTGAATCAGCAATTCATGTATCTCCAGACTTAATCCAAAATAATAATTAAAAAATAAAAGTCTTGTATGTGCTTGCATTTAAGGATGCAAAGTGTTGTGGTTCCTCTATAATCCTACAGGTAGCATGCTCTGAACTATTCACAAATTGGCCAGCAGCAAAGCATCCAGTTTAGTAGGTTTCTTTTGATTAGTAAGAAAATCAAATGTATCGAATCAGGATAAAATAGAGGCATTGGTGGCTCAGTGGTAGGTTTCGTGAAATGGCCAGGTTTAATTCCCTCCTAAGGCCCAAACCCATGTCACTGGTTCGGTGCCGGTCCCGAGCCCAGATAAAATGAAAGGGTTGAGTCTAGGGCTGCAACTAACGATTATTTTGGTAATCGATTAGTTGGGCGATTATTTTTTCGATTAATCGGATAAAGCTAAATGCTTCTTTAATTTGATGTTTTGTTTATAACTATATAAAACCATAAATCATGGTATTTAATTATGTATAAAAACTAAACTTTAAAAAATGCAAAAGCCACATATAGAGTTTAATGATCTTTAATTTTGACATTTTAAACCTTAAATTAAAGACAAAGTTTGTTTTTGAACAGTAAAACTCGAAAATATCCAAAATATAAATACATAAATAAAAAAGCTAAACAATTGATGTACTTTTATTATATTGGATGGCACCTGTTATAATGGTTGCTTGTTGTGGAGTGCATGGGGGATTTCTTTTTTGAATGAACTCACTTATGCTGACTTGTCTCTATCTAAAAATAAATAAATAAACAACAGCATTTGAGTATGCAAAATACAGCATTTTAACAATAATTGCAGATATTGCCAGCTGATAGAGAAGGAACAGCCAATCAGAAGTAGTGTGTGGAAGTCTGTGATTGGCTGGTTTTGTGGCAGTTTTGTAACACTGGACAAAATTGAGCGAGCTTACAGGTATAGTCGAGCGCGCACAGAAAATAAATGTTGCTTGAGCGTGAAGGGAGAGCGACCTGTTGAGCGGGCAGGGGAGCGCGCACAGAATTGAGAAGTCACGCGTGTGCGAAGAACATGTTAAGCGAGCAGGGGAGACATTGCACGCGCAGAATCGAGCTGTTGAGGGCGCAGACACTGCACGCGCATAGACTGCTTTGTCTGCTCTCAAAATGTCAAACTGTGTGCTCAGAATTGTGGCAGGAATATAACGCCATAGGCGTACGCTTTTTCCTGTAGACGCTTCTGTAACCTCCATTGGACGAGCGGCTGTGTACCTGTGTGTATTTGTGCATCTTGTGGTCGCGCTCCTCAGTAACGTGTGCAGTCCAACTAATTGATAATGGCATTCGTTGACAATGAATTTCATTATCGATAATTATCGATTTTATCGATTAGCAGCCCTAGTTGAGTCAGGAAAAGCATAGTTATTTTTAAAAAGTAAATTTTGTATTGATTTTGGAGTCAGTCTGCACAAAAGAATCATGATGCCTTTGTGTGTGGATCGGATGGTTCGCTGTGGCCGACCCCTCGACGGGAGCAGCTGCAAGACAGCCGACAACAAGGATATTTATTTAAAACAAGTCATGATGTGCAACACCAGTCGAATCAGTATTGTGATGGGCATCGTGATATTTAGGTATCATGATAATATCGTATTGACTGGTGTCCAATGTGAGTCCAATTCTTTTGTGTTAGCTCATCAGCAAAATCTCGGATTGTGAAGCTTGCCGCTGTAAGAGGAACATAGATTTTATTTTTATCATAGGTCTATTGATTGGTAGATCTTTATCCTACAGTGGTGGCCAAAAGTATTAAGACAATGTGTTATACTTCCCCCTGTGCACAAAACAGGTGATGTCACTAATTAGGTATAACCTATCGGGCTGGGAGTTGTGCTAATTAACTAAAAACTAGTGAAAAACCTAAAAAAGAAAAATCTTTGACAATGGTATTCAGTTCCTGGTCCCATGGGCCTGGGTCATCTCCAGACCTAAACCGTAAACATGGTAAAGAAGCAGCAGAACCATCTTCTGTATATGGTCTTCAGGAAGAAATCAAGCTGACATGGATTGAGCAAGTGACACCAGATTACTGAAGACATCTTTTTGTTTGTATCCAGCAGGTTTTGAAGAGCGAATGCCTGCATACTTAATACTGATTGTTGTATATCTGGGCTACTCAAGCTTAATATTCAAATCTGATTTATATTATAAGGTCAAAGTTCTGGAAACAATTGTGATGTGCAAATGATTTTATTGAACTTGCTTTTAACTTATAAGCAACGTACATTTGTGTTTAAGGAAGTCTGAGACAAAATATATTCAAACCTAGTGGAAAACATGCAACATGCATTCAAGTGATACAAAATGCGTTGCAGTTCAGTGCACAAAAAAAGGCACCCAGCAAATTGTTGCTTGTAATCCTAAACAGCTCTAACTTTTAACATTAAAACTGCTTTGGGAGAGAAAAAAGAACTACAGCAAATCCCCTAAATATAAACATTCAAGTTACAAACTTTTGAAGATACAACATGCATTCGTGCAGGTTGAGTCGCGGCAGTTAAATCACATATCTGCCGTATATTGTCACATGCGTGCACCGTGCATCCCAGGATGTCTGGAAGCAAGTGTAAAGGCAGCGGCGATGAAACTGGTACTGAATGGAGACAAAATGGAGCAAGGTGAAATGATGGCAGACTCATTGGCACGATTCGTTCAACCATCGGCACAGTTCTAAAGAACAAGCACAAGATGACGGAACATGTTGGTTTTATACAGTGTATAGCCAATTGTTTAGGTACTAGGATACTAAGACAATGTTTGTTGGACTCACGAATGAGCTCTAGGAACAGAACTCGTTCGTATGTAGGGGATTTGATGTACAAGAGAAAACTCTTCATTGACTGCCTTTCGTGTTTAAAGAAGCAAATTTTTTTTTTTTTTTTAAATAGACATCGCCCTTATAAACCGATTAAACAAAGTGACCTCATAGGACAACACAACAGTAAGATCTTAAAATGATTTTGAAGTTACGTGTTTGTAGAAGTACATATAAAATATTTAATAAATATTTAAAGTCAAATTTATTTATAAAGCACATTTTAACACGACACAGTTGATCAAAGTGCTGTACAATCCTAAAGCAGCTGCAGGTATAATAACAGCTCATAATAAGATAATAAAATAAAATCCAAATAAAACAAATAAATAACAACAATTGTATAAAATAAGCTAGCATGCAAATCAGAGAAAGATATTTCCGTGGCTTTTTCCATCTCCTCAATCATCCGTCCAACACAGTGAGACTTCCACCACCAGCTGATCCAGGAGGACCGAAATCGAGAGAAGAAGAGAGAGAGAATGAAGCTGGTCAGTTGTGATTTTTGACTTCGCTGCGGCGTGGACGCGCACGTGAAACGCACGAGCGTGGCGACGTTGTCGCGCTCTATCATGCGCGCGCGTGTCACGCGTCGACAATAATAAAAATTACAAAATTGAGCGCGCAGAAGACGCGACAGGTGAACTGAACCGCCCCTAGAGACATTCAGAACGCGCAGGATGGTTAGTCTGAGAAACGGCACTGTCCGTCTTCAGTCAGCTGCGGTACAAAAAAGGTGCGGTCGCTGGACGGAGACCGTTGCTTTGCACATGTGGCTCGGGACATCTTCACCGCACAGGGAGACGGGGTGTACACTGATTGGGGACGCCGACGTGTCGCTGGTCAGAACGTGAAAGGCTGTTTTAGCCGCTAGCTAACGCGCTAATTCTGACCGCGCGCCTGTGAGCCGACTCTTCTGTTATGACGTTAAACACCATACGCACGCGGGCTGCTAACGTTGCCATGACGAGCGTAATCACGTTCCCGTTTGACATCATTATCTTTAATCTCGGGCCAGGATCAAAATAATGATCTCCAAACAATTTATTAATCAGTAACTTTTTTTTAATATATTTTTTTTAGTTCAAGGTAGGAAAACAATGCACTTTATTGCATTGTTTATTATTGTTTTATAATTTTGAGAACAATTTAATTGCAAAAAAACAAGCAAATTATTTAATCTTTTTTTATTTAAAAATGTCATTAAAACATTGAATTTCACCTTTGTCTCAGTACATTTGGCACGCGTTATTACACAGACTGTCGGAGTTTGGCTAAGATATTGGCTAATGTATTTATTGGGGTAATTTTGTTGATTTGTAATAATCAGCTTATAAGGGATTTTTTTTTTTTACTTGAGGTTCGTGTGTACTTAAAAAAAAAATACAATGTTGATATCAGAGCTTTTCCTCAATTCCGATCATCATGGCAATGGCTTGGGTTCAGTTCCCACCCAATTCCAAACCCCAGCCAGCGGATGCAGTGATGGAGGGTTATGTAAAAAGCCGTGTCCGGCAAAAACCTGTTTTTATGACCGGATCGGATTGTTTGCTGTGGCGACCCCTTGACGGGATCAAGCACTGAAGTCTAACATCTCAATACTGAACATCCACTCAGTAGAAGCGATGCTCTGCAAGGTTCTCATGTTAAACGTTTGTTATTCGATCAGGGCTTTTGGGTCCAATCACAGAAAACTCTGATCATTGATCACTATTGACAGGTGTGAGGATTATTGGAATATTCTATTTATTGTATAATACTGTGTATAAATAACTGTGGCTGTCAAAATAATTATTCTGACCAGCAGTGCACAAATATTAAGATCTGAGAAAGTATCAATTTATTTATTTATTTATTTATTTTCAAGGCAACATATTCATATAACATATTTCATTCTATTATTTTATGTAATTATAAAAAACTTGCATCAATAGAACAGTCTATGCTATGCAGTGTTCCATTCCTTAATTAACTAGCATTGTGTCTCTTACACACGACGAAATGCTTATTTAAAATGCAACGGTCATCACTTGAAATCTCTCGTATAAAGTGGAGCCAATGGAACAAGGCTGCATCAATGAATAACTAATCAAAACCTTGTACTGAACGTTTTAAATAAAGACGCACATCAGTTGCTTTGTATTTGGCGAGGCAATCATGGCTACTCCATGAGTAAGTATCGAGGGCAAGCATTTTTTTATGAATATCAGAGTTTCTGCATTTTTAAGAGACAGTCTATTTCACTCATCATCCAGAATGTGTGCAGCCATGCTGGAAAGTCAGTCACTGTCAGTTCGCATGCACGGAGCGGTAAGATAAACCCAGGCTGCCTCCACCAGAACGGGGAACCGCTCTATATTTCTCTCTTCAGTGTTATTTTTGTAAAAAATGGTTTTAGCCTTTTTACTCTGTTAGAGTAAGGTTCAAGCTTTTTGAGCGGGTACGTGAGGGGCTACTTACAAGTTTTAGCTGCTGCCTTTAAGGATAACTTTTCATACTCAAATTACTCGCACTGCATTGCTCTTAAGTGGCGAATAAGGTTTTTTGTTTTTGTCAGATGTCCCCCCCCCCCCCATGTGGTTTTGCTTTAGACAAACTTTGCATATTGCATTTGACTTGGTGATATTCTCAGACGGGTGACGGCATGTTGATGCAGCTGTCGACTCGCATATTTCTCGTCATCAAAATAATAACGGTTTATGTGATTGGCCAGCTGAGGGACAACCGATCTGTAAAAATTACCTGACGATTGCTATACATCAGTGCACCCCTGTACTAAACTATGATTTGACAAATTTGTCACGTTACATAATGTATTAATGGCATAAAAAGCATGTAGTACCCATTCAGGAGGTTAGACGAGTTTCAGGCCATAATACTGATGTACAGTATATAGTATTTGTTTGATGCACTGATGAGTTGATCGAGTTGGTATCCAAATGACTTTTGCTGGATTATCCAGTTTATCAGTATGTTCAAGAGCGTCCATAATTCATTATGATTCTGCAAATTCCAACAGAGAATCAAGAGAGCCTTTGTTTCCGGCATGCTTTTAGTCATACTGCCTGCACCAGTTGTTTCTGTTGAATAAGTCTAGGCAGTAAGCTTGATTATATTAACATCACAAAATGCCTTTCTGAGTGTGTGGTTATCTTCAAGTGTCAGCACTTTTCACACTCCACTGTTACTACAGTACCTCGTTCTCTAAAAATCTCCCAACATCCAGTTTTCAATGCCACACTTTTATACTCTGTTGGGAGAAGTAAATATTTTGGTTTGTACCAAATCAAGTGGGCATTTTTATTATTTTTTTTCCATAGAAATGATGGGAACTGTTGTAGAGTTAGTGCTTTTCTGGCAGGCGTTGTATTTCATGATGCTTGAGGCGAGATGTTTTATAGAAATCGATATGAAACATGAAACCTGATATCCCTCAGATATGCATTAAGAAACATTAAGCTCGTCCTGACTCCTGCGGACTTTCACAGTGTAGAGACGTTCGTAGCGTCACATGTGAGCGTCAGACTGAATGTAAGCACGGGTTTTTCGAAGTGATTGATGCCGTTCTTTGGTGAGCCACACTTTGTTGCTTTGAGTAACATGTTTACTTTCTCAAGCGTCACTCGTGTGCAAGTCCTCGATGAATTAATGTAAGTGTGTTATGATTAAAGGTGAAAATTAACCTACATTCTACTATACTATACTGTGCAACTTTCATTCCACCTTTTTGTCCATATTTCTGTCGCTGTGTTGTCAACAGAAGCAGTGTGTGTCTTTTAACGATAAGGACGTACTTCACCTTTTGTTTTTCGATGATGGCTTTATCAAGGTGCTCCATTTGGATCTCAGCTTTGAAACTACAGATTTTAAAGGAAAAGTTCAGGCAAAAATTAAATTCCAAATATTTTTTATTCTATGAATGGTGTCTGTTGGCTCAGACATGGTCGTTTGTCTGATTATTTTTGCTTAACAAAGCCATGAAAAAGCTTAAAGCATTGTTGGGGGCGGTGATCCTGGTTCCAAGATGGCTGCCACTGCAGAACGGCGGTTCAGTCCATTTGTGTAGATGGCGCATAATGATGTGTCCAAGCCGTGTCAAAAACCACATAAGGAAGTGCTTAGTGTTTTCTTTAAGCCAATGTTATAAACATTTCAACAAGGCAGGTTTTTTTTTTTTTGTATTATACAGCACTTTTACATTTCTTCATATATTTTTTTCCCCCAAAGAGCCAAACCTTTAGTGTAGTTTTGAGGAACAGCTCTCCAGGCTTCCTGAAGGACTTTTTTTACTATTTCATGACTCCGTGAGAAACAGGTGCAGGTGATGACAGATGATCAGGCCGGTGATCAGTACACTGCTGAATGCTGAGTGGTTGGAACAGACAAGAGGTTGCTGCTGAAGTTGTTACACAAACAACCAATTTTTGCAGCCTCTCGCCGTGAAACATTTGCTTCAATTTTTGAGGCACGGCTCAAGACTTTTATTTGCACAGTATTCGAGTTAACGGGTAAAGTCCAGTCAGAACTAGCTAATGAAATCAAAACTTGTATCATCAGTTAGGTTATGCGTGGGTAATTCTTTGTATTAGAGATTTAACTCCATGAAAAGATCATGCGTTTCACAGCAAAAAGCGATATGTGCGTAGTTGCGCGTAGTTACATGCTGCGGTTAGCATTTGAGGTTAACTCCTGTCCATTGTGGTTACTCGTATTACTCTGTTATTGTTTTTACTATGTATTTTTGTTCTCATTGTAATGCATGTAGCACTTGAGCCAAGCCTTGTTTAGTTGTGGCTTTCTTTTATTCCCAGGACATGTCCTACTTGTTTTGCAGACCTCCTCATGACTGAATGAGTAAATAAATGAGCATAATAATGGTATTTTTATTACTGTACTGGATGACGTCCGAACAAACAGCACCCTGTTAATTTCTGTTGCTCTCTCCAGTTGAGTAGATAAGGCGAAAAACAGAGGAGCCATCACCATGGGGGACGACAGCGAGTGGATGAAGCTGCCCATCGACCAGAAGTGCGAACACAAGGTAATCTTTCTTGTATCTTTCTCTTTTTTTCTCTCTCTCTCTCTCTCACTCTCTCGTGCTAAAATCATCAGAGACGTGTTACCCCAAGCTGCGTCTACATCATCAGTTTACACTGTTGGTGTTACTCAAAGGTTCGCACCTCAGGGATGCATGAGGCAGTCTTGCACACAGTGTCTTTCCACAGTTTCTAACACCATGTGTCTATTTACACAAGTTTGAAGCAAGTGTCATTGTTGTAAAAGGACAGTTGTTGTCATGGCGTCGGAGTCTGTTGGCTCGTGTTTATTGAATCGTCATTACTCAATGCAGAATTTCCTATTAAAATCAGATGCAGCTCTTTGTAAGTTTATACAGTGTTGTACTTATGGGTTTCAGTATAAGCACATATGGTGTAATATTTGGAGGTTTCTGACTGAATTCAGTTCATTTATGATGTGATAAATTTCTAGTGTAACGCATATGATCCTATATCGTCCATACTTAAGCATGTTTAAACTTCAAAGTTTTCAGTTTGATTGTTGCCTTGATTCATTGAATCAGCTCTGTTTGCGATCGACTCATTTCCATTTACAACTTTTAACAGACTTTACATTTTTCTCATTATACATCTCAGTATTTGAGGTTTAAGAGTCTTTTTGAAGGGCCCAACAGTGGTAACTTGGTGGTGGGGTTTGAACCTGCTAGCTTCCGATCAGTGGTCCAGCGCTTGGACCACTGAATAACCCTTTCCAGCACCTTCCATTCAAATAGATTCAAAAAGGGTCAAATACTGTAGATTCTTGATTTCTGGCGTAAAGTGACCAGTTTATTCGATAACCAAGTTCAAAGGGGGCGACACGATGGCTTAGCGGTTAGCACTGTCGGCTTGCACCTCCAGGGTCCAGGTTCGATTCCCACCTCAGGGTCTGTGTGCATGGAGTTTGCATGTTCGCCTCACACTTGGTGGGTTTCCTCCGGGTACTCCGGTTTCCTCCCACAGTCCAAAGACATGCAGATTAGACTAATCTGCATTCCCAAATTGCCCATAGTGTGATTGGCACCCTGTCCAGGGTATACCCCTAGATGATGAGCGTGTGCCTAAGTTCAAAGGGAGCTTTATTTTGATCAAATTTTCTCAGTTTTGTTGAGGTACTTTTATGGCACCCCACACCTCTTTGCTAGTAGCCAAGTCATACCTAAGTAACCTGCTAGATAAGCACATTACTGTTAGCTACGTGACAAGCGTTTTACCTATAATGGTATTTAATTACTTGGTTTGTTTGAACAGAATTGTGATGCTGAGGGTTTGTGCATCTGCAACAACTTCGTTTTGAAGCACAATCAAACTGTCTGTTTACACGACAATCACATTAGCACATATCTGATTTATAACTGATTTATTTCCACATATGAAGGAGGCCTGAAACCGACCTCGAAATATCAGAATGCATGCGTTTTTTATTTTTATTTTATTTTTTTAGAAAATATCCAATATCTGTAACATATGAGCAAAAAATCGGAATTGGGTCACATTTAACTGACAGTGTAAACATAGCTAATGTGTATGACATGAACAGAATGGTTCGGGCAGCAGGTTATTAACTATAATTTGTCTTTATAGTAAATAATTTGCTCAATGCTCAATAATGTTGATAGACGATTGGAGACCATTTTGAGTATATACAGTAGATCTAAATTTCTTTGTGTTTCATGTCTTCAAGTCATGTCCCTAATAATAATAATAATAATAATAATAATAATAATAATTAAAAAAACATTTCCGTCAAGGTATGGAAAGCAAGGCTGAACGGATATGAAGAAGCGCTGAAGCTTTTCCAGAGGATCACAGACGAGAAGAGTCCTGAATGGGGGAAATACCTGGGACTGATCAAAAAGTTTGTAACGGAGTCCAACGCCGTGGCGCAGCTCAAAGGCTTGGAAGCAGCACTTGTCTTTATTGAGAATGCCCATGTGGCTGGCAAGTAAGTGATTTCATATAGTACGTGTTGTAAGGAATTAATTGAGTTATTTGCATATGGGGTTGATTTTAGTGTACACAAAGCTGTGTGCGGCATCTGAATGATCACCGAACTGTTTACTTATGTTTATAAGCTTTAACACATCAGATCTTCTCCAAGACTCGTTAAGCCAGCCGTGCATCACACGTTAAGAAAGCACTACCCACCCTCTTCTGCATACATGAGCTCACACCCTCATGATTGGCTTGTTTTGCTATGAGGGAACGTGAACGCCCCAACCTCGGACATAAAACCCGAGCAGCAGTTAATAGATCTGAGTAATTAATTCCATTTTGGATTTCTTTTAAGAGGTTGATTTAATTAATTGAAACGATGTGTCAGTTTTTGATTCAGATTTGATTAATTATTTCAAGATTATTTATGTAAACTCGCAATCTAAAATTTATGCATTCTTTTAAAGTATACCACAGAAAATAAAAACTGCTTGCACACAGTACAGACCAAAAGTTTGGACACTATTGTGTTCTTTAGCCCAAACGCGTCTCTTCTGCTTGTTGCCTGTCCTTAGCAGTGGTTTCCTAGCAGATATTCTAGCATGAAGGCCTGATTCACACAGTCGCCTCTTAACAGTTGTTCTAGAGACGTGTCTGCTGCTAGAACTCTGTGTGGCATTGACCTGCTCTCTGATCTGAGCTGCTGTTAACCTGCGATTTCTGAGGCTGGTGACTCGGATGAACTTCTCCTCCGCAGCAGAGGCGACTCTTGTTCTTCCTTTCCTGGGCCGGTCCGCATGTCAGCCAGTTTCTTTGTAGCGCTTGATGGTTTTTGTGACTGCACTTGAGGACACTTTCAAAGTTTTCCCAATTTTTCGGACTGACTGACCTTCATTTCTTAAAGTAATGATGGCCGCTCGTTTTTTCTTTACTTAGCTGCTTTTTTCTTGCCATAATACAAATTCAAACTCTTTGAATGAGAAGGTGTGTCCAAACTTTTGGTCTGTACTGTATGTGGAAAATTACTTGCAGAATAATACACTATACTGCCAAAAGTATTCCCTCGCCTGCCTTCGAATGCGAATGAACTTGAGTAACATCCGATTTTTACTCCATAGGTTTTAACATGATGTTGGCCCCGCCCCCTTTGCAGCTATAACAGCTTCTTTTTTTTGTTTTTTTCCTGCACAGTCATGTTTTGTGGTGTGCAAGCACATTCACTGGTGTGGGTTTGTTTTTCACGGGCCCTTATTTCCGAGACATTATTTCCAGCACTCCAAGACATTTTATACAATTTCATGCTCCCAGCTGTGTGTGAACAGTTTGGGGACGGCCCTTTCCTGTGGCACAAAGCAAGGTCCCGACCTCAACCCGATAGAACACCTTTGGGATGAATTTGAGCGGAGAATGCGATCCAGGCCTTCTCGTCCAACACCAGTGTCTCACCTCACGAATGGGCAAAAATTCCCATAAACGCGCTCCTAAACCTTGTGGAAAGCCTTCACAGAAGAGTTGAAGCTGTTATTGATGCAAAGGGGGCGGGGCCAACATCATATTAAATCCTATGTATTAAGAATTGAATGTTACTCCAGTTCATATGCATGTGGAGGCGGGCGAGCGAATACTTTTTTTGCGATGTAGTGTAGCTGCTTGAGACAAAAATGGAGAATAAACATTAGTGCTATTGAATCGAATCAAAATAATGATTATTTATATAACACAAACACATGTCCAGTCTTTGATTATGTCCACTTTTGCACTCTATTAGATGGTTTGTTCAGATGAATACCTTTTTTTGTTTTGTGTATGGGTGTGTGAGCCAACCACCCCACCCTCGGCTGAACGTAAACCTTTTTACAGAAGGTCAAACCATGTACAGCCTGAGAAACTGCCTTCTTAGTCATAGTGTGTACAGCCGAGTTCAGGAAAGACGAACGACTTAACTCTAGAATTTGTGTGCGGTTTGTATTTGCATATGGTTTACTTATGGTGTACTTATTTTCTGTACGCCGCCATAATGGATGTTTCAGCTTTAAATGTAGACCATGAAGATGGCACATGGTTTCCCAGAGGCAGACGTGCTTGTTGAGCAAAACTGTGTGTTTATCCCAAAATAGTCGCACTGGACAGAACATGACACTGATTGTTTCTATATCCGACAGCGTTTTCTACCACAGGGCTTATGGGCTCCCAGAAGCCAGTAGTTTCTGTTTGTTTTAGATCAAAAAGAGTCTTGGGATTCAACACTTAAATTAAAGATGTAATTAATATATGAAACTGGTTTTGCTAATACTATTAAAAAATATCTAGAGAGAGATATGAAATATCTTTATATTTCATTAAGACCTGCAAGGCTTCAGAAGGACTTTGCAGAATTTCTGTTCCAACCCAAAGTAAAACACTTTCCTTTCAGAACACATCATTTGGTTTCGAATTGGAAAGCTGTCGTACTGGGGGGAAAACTGTGAAATGTCATTTTCAGACAGTATCGCTTTTCATTTGTGATTTGCGTTTTCTTTTACACCAATTAAAAGTCTTCAGTGGAAACCCAATCAGCGAATGGCTACAGGTCAGAAGAACAGAATTCTGCATTTTATTTACATTTATTTTGAATTTGATTACCTCGGGTGTGTGCATGTGCGCTCGCTTGGTATGTTTCCTCTGGTTACTCCGGTTTCCTCCCACAGTCCAAAGACATTCAGAGTAGACTAATTGGCGTTCCCAAAATTGACTGTCCAGGGTGTTCAGGGTGTACTCTCCCTCCTGTCCCTGGGATAGGCTCCAAGCTTCCTGCGATCCTGAATAGGATAAACGCTATAGAGAATTAATTAATTAATAAATCTACTCCTAATCTATTAAAGATTGTGTTGTTTAAATAAATGTATACAGGTAGTCCCCGACCTACGAACATTCGAGTTGAATTTCCGCAGATACGGACGGACTGCGGTTCTACCAACTTTCATATGCGGTTCTACCAACATTCATAGACGAGATCAAATCATGGAATAGCCTACGTATATTGTAAAAAAAAAAATTCTAAAAAGGACACTGCAGTGCACCAGATACCAATATTTTCAATGTGTAAGTGAATGTCTAAATGTCTGGTATATTGTATGTGTGCATGTGGTGGGGCGGAAGAAATGAGTCGGGCTCACTGGTTTCAATGAATCAGTTCGGGAGCATGATGATAGAAAATGGCTGTAAAGCTGTCCTGATAGTGAAATCCTCAACAAACGAATTTCAATAAAGCTCTGAGATAAAATGGCATCCAGGATTTAAAGGCACAGAAACAACACTGATTTATTCCATTAGGAGCGGTTGTGGTTTTTGGCCACATGATGGCAGTTTGGGGAAATGGGACAGAGATTTAGTCTAATTGTTTGGTATGCTTTATATGTATATTCATGTCAAAAGTGTAAAAGACTCACTTTGTCTGACTTGGGAACAAATCAGACTTACAAACGTGCTCATGGACCGGAATTGGTTCGTAAATCGGGGACAACCCGCAATCATTAATATGGCTAAGCTTCATCAGTGGAGTGCTTTGTTTGATTTTTTTTTGTAAACGGACCGTCTTTAACGGTCAGAGGTAAAACAGTAACATGAGGCGTTCCACCTCACGAAAGGACAGAGGACTTTAACTTAGAAACCTGCGGATGTTTGTCTTAATTTCAAGAGTGAGAAATAACTCCGGTTTGTGAGGAAATGACGGTTTATCACTGTACTGTACTAATGTAAGAATTGTTTCCACATCAGATATAGCTGCAGTTGAGTAGAAGTGACATGTGACAGTTTATTTCCTGAAGAATTGTAAACAAATAAATGAGTAGAATAGTAGTGGTACAACTCAAATGAATCCTTTATAACTAAATAATTTGCATGACAAAGTGATTGAATGTCGATCTTGTGTTTCAGGACAACAGGGGAAGTGGTGTCGGGAGTAGTAAGTAAAGTTTTCAACCAACCCAAGGCCAAAGCAAAAGAGCTGGGGATGGATATCTGCCTCATGTACGTAGAGATCGAGAAAGCTGAAATTGTTCAGGATGAGCTCATCAAAGGACTGGATAACAAGAACCCCAAGATTATCGTGGCCTGCATCGAAACGCTCCGAAAGGCTTTGAGGTGAGCTGGACTGCCTATCATATAAAAGAAGAAAAAAACGTACGGTAGTCAAAATCTTCTGCAGATGAATCAAAGTCTATTTGTGTGTTTTTTCACAGTGAATTTGGTTCCAAAATCATAACCCTGAAGCCCGTAGTCAAAGTGTTGCCCAAGCTGTTTGAGTCTCGAGAGAAGGCGGTGCGTGACGAGGCCAAAATGCTAGCAGTGGAGATCTACAAATGGATCCGGGATGCTTTGCGAACGCCGCTGCAGAACATCAACTCTGTACAGGTGAGATCTGAGATATGAGCCTGCCTGTTGAGCCACCTGACGAAAAGTTGTCAGGTTTTCCACTGAAATCACAGTCTAGGTCCATAACTTCAGTATCAAGCATGAAATTAATCATTATAAAGAATCGTCATTAGACGTAAGAAGTCTTAGAAATGTTTCCATACTTGTATTCTCATCAAGGCATCCAGATTAAATTTGCATGCAAATAAAAATACGCCCTTCACTGCCAAACCCAGCTCGAACTCTTGGCTTGTTAAACAGGTGTTGTATGGCTTGCCTTGCAAAATGGATTAGCTGATGACCTGTTGTATATTATACAGGAAAAGCTTGTGGACACCTGACCACCACACCCATATGTTCTGCTTGAACATTCCCTTCAAGATTGTTGTGTTTATAAAAAGCTCTACTCCCTTGTACACTCGATTTGGAGTGTGGCTGTGAGAATTGGTTTATTCGGAGTGTTTGTGAGGCGCTGAGGTTGGGTCAGGACTCTGTCCAGAACTACTTCTTCCACTCCAGCGTCAGTATTTCAAGAACTTTGTTAATCTCTGGGGCAAAATTACTTTTGTCTGGTTGCAGCTGTTTACTTTTCAGAAAAGAAAGGAAAGAAATAAACCATGTTGGAATGACCGACAGCTACATGGATAGAGGGATACTAACTTTCTTTCCTTTTTCTTTCCTTTCTTGTTTATGATTCCTGGAGGAAATTTCAATCATCAAGGATAGTAACAATAGACATGTAGTTACAATTACAAATCGTCAATTGTCATTTTTTTAAAAAATGGTACACGTGCAGGGGATGGCCCATGTAAATGGCTAAGAGAAGAACAGGATATAATGTAAAAAATATATGCAAGTATACAGTATGTAAAGAATGAGATGAAATTTTTTCAAATATAGGCGTTGAGGATAAATATTCAGTCGACAAAATGGTGCAAATTGAGATGTGCGAAAAGTGTTTTGCAGCAGTGCAAAAGTGAGTGGTGCAAGACTGAGGTAATGAAATACTGGGGTAAAGAAAAATGCAATATAGAATAAAGAAGAAGAATATATAAAAGAAAATAAAGGCTGGGTTTGTAATTGACAGGTTTTTTTTTATTTTTTTTTTTAGATATGTTGAACCGTGTGTTTTCTTTTTTCTTTTTTTTCTTTTTTTTTTTAAATAGGTGAATGTAAATGGTGGAATGACATTGGGTTTATCGAGGTTCAAAGTTGAGAACACTGATAAAGTGAAATTATACAGTATGTATTGCATGTTAATGTATTGAAATGCATTTAAATATTTATAGGTAGAAGTTTCAGGGCCGCTGAAAGAAAGGATCTCCTGTGGTACTCAGTAAAACACTTCAAGGATCAAGCTCTAGTGCTGCAGCTTTTTACATTTTTATATATATATATATATATATATATATATTTTTTTTTTTTTTTTTTTGAGAAAAATAATGCTTCCAACTTTTTGACAGCAGTTTAAAGGTGTGCTGGTCAGTTGTCTCCATACTTTTGCCATTATGACTTTTACATGTTCAGTGTTCATCTTTTAAATGTTTTTAATGAAGTCAAAATGCTGGCACTTCAAGTAATTTGGTTACAGATATGCGTTTGTTTTATTAAGTACTCGTTGTGCCGATGACTACATTCGCATGGAATTTAATTGCAAATTCATAAGTGTGTGTAAATAAATAAATAAATAAATGAAACTCTAATTTTATTTATTTATTTATTTATCACAAACTACAGATGAAAAATGTACCGCTGTACTAAATGTAGTGCTGTGTTTATACATTTTTTTTTTTTACAAATCATAAAAGACCATTTTCCATTTAAATTTAAAAGTAGCTTTTTAGTATCTTCTCTTCCCCTATCTTCTCTTTAATTCAATATTTAATCGCTTAAAATGTCATTTTACTTTAAATGTTAAAAACAAATCGTACTCCGGTTGCCACTGAGTCTGTGGTTTTTGCATAGTTTGGCAACAGAAGCTAGCAGAGGGGTCGGCTTAGTTACTGATACACTGCCGAAATCAGCTGATGGTCAGAGGTCTGACCTCTTTATCGGTTTTTTTGTGTATCTAGTAGATGTGTTCTTTGTTTTTGCCAAGTGTCACATACTTTTATTATCTATTTTAAGCCATGTTGAGTCTGAAAACGATCCATCTATTACCCATGAGAAGGGCAATGAGGTGTTCCTGGCTAGAAATCAGTTTGTAAAAGGTTTGGCCTGATGTACAAGTAATGTGTGATGTGTGTGTGTGTATATACATAAAGTTGAAAGAGTTGGAGGAGGAGTGGGTGAAGCTGCCCGCCGGTGTGCCAAAGCAGAGCCGCTTTCTGCGCTCTCAGCAGGACCTGAAGGCTAAGTTCGAGCAGCAGCAGGCGGCTGGTGGAGACGAGGCTGACGGTACGACCATTTTACTGCAAAACAGATCACAATTTATTCTTTTAGCTTAGGTTTAGAAAGAATTTAAAAAAAAATCATTATAGACTTAAGTTATAATAAAATAAAAAAAAATTAAAAAGTGCATAAATTTGTAATTAGTAGTACTTAAATTTGGTCAAAACTTTTTTTAACACAAAAAAACAGATTCTTGGTTCTTGAAAATTAAGCTTTCAATTGAATATTTAATACACATTTGTGTCTTCAGGTGATGACGATGATGATGGAGGTGAGGTACAAGTGGATCCATACGAGCTGCTGGAAGCCGTTGAGATCCTTTCAAAAATCCCGAAAGATTTCTATGAAAAGATTGTAAGTCTGAGATCATATCCTCTAGTACTTATATATTTTATTAACATCACATTTTTTTATAATAAATTATTTATGTATTTCATTGCTCGTTCTTTTCTCTTGTATAGGAAGCAAAGAAATGGCAGGAAAGGAAGGAGGCTTTAGAGGCACTGGAGGCCCTTACTAAAAACCCCAAGATTGAGGGCGGAGACTTTGGGGACATCGTCCGTGCTCTTAAGAAGGTGCCGCTTTGGAAAATGACAGAATTTTGGGTAAATACAGCTGTTAAGATTCTCATGTGCGACTTGTGTATGTATAAATCGCAGGTTATCGGGAAAGATGCCAACGTGATGCTCGTGACTTTGGCGGCCAAATGTCTGGCCGGACTGGCAGCAGGACTGCGCAAAAAGTTCGGGACGTACGCAGGCCATGTGAGTGAAGAGAAATAAACAGATCAATATTTCATCCAGTAAGCTGATGTGGCTAATAGCACATAAGGTTGTACAGTATATTTTTAAGGCTTGTTAGTCCTGTACCCTTCTGACCTTGTAACGATTAAATGTAATGTACCTTTAGGACATAAAATATACATAGAACTACTCATGATGAATTTTGTTTACAAAGGTGGTGCCAACCATTTTGGAGAAGTTTAAGGAGAAGAAGCCTCAGGTGGTCCAGGCCTTGCAGGAGGCCATTGATGCGGTCTTCCTGACTGTGAGTATCCTGCAGTCTTTTGTTGATACAGGAAGCGTTCAAGTCAAACTGGGACGTACAGGCGTAAAGCCAATTGACCGGTAATGAGATTCTTAGCCGCAGTGAAAAAACATGTGAATGGTGCAAATGTTTTGAAAGATGTTCAGTGTAAGTGGAACTCCTGAAACTCCTTGAAAGTCAACAGATAACGTCGGCAACTTGCAGAAGACACCCAGCTGTCTGTGAGAACTGTACACACGATCGCTCAACAACAGCACCGCTTCCACATTACAGGAACTTATTGCCACATCCCTCGTACAGTCCTGTCCTCCGTCTAGGCCATTTCCACATGCTTGAGCCATTAAAGGAGTTCCCGGGAGGCCAGCGTTTCAGACGTGTAGCAGCCAGTTCATGGCTCCGGCGTACTGAGAGAACTTTTTATGTAGGTGGTATCCAATCACTAGTGACACGCTGGCATAACTGTGTTAAAGTAGCATGGGATTATACTGAGAAATAAAGGAAGTTTTTACTCTGCGTTTCTACACAATCATGAATCCCAGTTTGACTTGAACAGCCCTTATGTAAACTTCTGTTACTTTCATCATCTTGCGTTTCATTCGAGTAACAAATTTGTATTTGTTGATCAACCATTAATCTGAAATATATACAGTATAAGGCAGATTTTCGGATTGGGTCATGTCTTGTGTGTGTGATTCAAACCCCATAGAAAATACATCAAGATTTTCTACTTTCTCCAGTTTTAAATACCTAAAAACATGAATGAAATGGACCCCAAAACATACTTGGCACTAAATTAAATTGAGTTTTATTGCAAGGAGGCTTGCTTTCATTTCTGCTTCCAACTAACTGACTAACTGAGTAATACATCACATGATAGTTTAATGAGGTGGTACAGCAGGAAGCTAGGGTCCTGAGCTCGGGTTACCATCTGTTTAAGTTTGGGATGTCCTCACAACATCCACCCATCTTCGTCTTACCTCTTCAAAACCATGCAACTATAGTAGCTGCTGTTACGTGCATTAAATGTTCACATGATACTGAACTAATGAATTTGTTTTTTTCAGTGGCCCAAATTTGTTTCATTTGTATTTCAGTGATTCTTTGTTCATGCTACTATAAGTTAATTTCCGTGAGTGAGCATGTAATAAAAACAGTTTGCGTGTGTTTTTCTACAAAAGATATTTAACAATAATGGTGATCACAGTTACTGTTTATTATTTTCCAAGAATAGCAGGTTTTATATTCAGGACTGGGAACGAGATTCAATTCACTTTTATTTGTATAGCGCTTTTAACAATCGACGTTGTCGCAAAGCAGCTTTACACGATCAACATAAGTTTGTATGAGATGTGAACGCGTCTGGATCAAAATGATAAGACCGTCCCTGATGAGCAAGCCGAGATTTTTGTTTTGTTTTGTTTAGTTTTTTTTGGTGAAGGATGAAATTTGATGATTTATTTATCATTATGTGCAGACAACTCTACAGAACGTCAACGAGGACGTGTTGGCGGTAATGGACAACAAGAATCCATCGATCAAACAGCAGGCATCACTGTTCCTAGCCCGAAGCTTTCGTCACTGCACTCCTGCCACGGTGCCGAAGAGCGTCCTGAAGTCGCTCTGCTCTGCTTTGATCAAGGTATCGTTTCGCCACGAGACGTAGCTCTCGCAGCATAGGTGTCAAAAGTGATGCAGTTCAGGCAGAAGTTAATTCGACACCCTTCTACTCTGACTCATAATGCAGCCATTTTTTGTATCAGAGTTTCAAAACTTGTAAGCGACATGTAATGGAGGCTGCTTTACATTTACATCTGTTTGTTGGGGGGCAGTGGTGGCTCAAATGGTTAAGGCTCTGGCTCCAGAAAGTCAGGGGTTCGATGCCCAGCACCACCAAGTTGCAACTGTTGAGCCCTTGAACAAGGCCCTTACACCCCTGACTCACCTACGCGGTGTGATTGGCTGTGAGTCCGATTTTTTCACACAAACCTGCACTGACCCCATGTAGATGAGATATGGGTGTTGCTCCTTATCTCCTCTTCTTAGCATGAAAAGAAGGATATGTGGATATGTGGAAAAAGGGCTAACCCTAACCCTAGTTAAACCCAACCTACTCGTTATATTTGCTTCAGTACAAATTAAGATTAAAATTCTATTATTTGTCACATGGACCTTAACTTACCTTTTTTTTTTTTTTTCTTCTTCTTTTCTTTTTTTTTTTTTTTGCATATTCCAGTAAGGAACCCGACGAACTTCCCCGATCAGTAACCCAGAGTCTTAACAGTTTGAGCCGCCACTGCACCACTGGAGTATCTGCATTTAACCGAGTCTTGGATATGGTGCTATAGATTTTAAGAGCTGAAAAAACAGAATCGTACTCAGAAAATGTACAACAGTATTGAATTGAAACAGTCCGGTACAAAACTTCACCCTTGTTAACATGAGACGAGTTAGCTAGGGTTAGGGTTATTTATTTATTTTTTATTATAACCAGCAGTTAACTAGCTGGCTGGAAGATGTTTAGTTCAGGGTTTTTTATTGATTTTTTGCTTTAAGACCGTTTAGCAGTAAATACAACTATTGCCTGTAAGTAAAAATGTAAATTAATATGTCTTTCTTTCTTACTCTCTCTTTCAGCAAGTGAACGACTCCGCTCCAGAGGTGAGGGATGCTGCGTTCGAGGCACTGGGCACCGCTATGAAGGTGGTGGGAGAGCGGGCGGTTAACCCCTTCCTAGCTGATCTGGATAAACTCAAACTGGACAAGGTAGCATAGGGTTTTGTTTAGGGTGCAGGCGTAACGTAGGACAAAAGGAGAGTACTGATTTATTACTGTTTTTTTTTCCCCTCCCCCTTCACATACTCACGCGCAGATAAAAGAATGTGCCGATAAAGTGGAGCTTGCAGGAGGAAAGAAGGGTGAAGGTGGTGGAGGAGGAGGAGGAGGAGGGCAGAAAAAGGAGAAACCTGCAGCTAAAGCTCCCGTTGTGGAAGAGCCTCCGGCGAAACCCGCTGGTCCTCCTAAAAAGGCTCCTGCACCCAAAGTAAGCATTTATAGACTCGAGGTTGAAGCATTAAATCAAATCATTGACGGCACGCGGGTTTCAGGTTTTAATGGAGCTGGGAAAAGCTTGAGGATTTCTCATCTTTAATCTGAGCCAAAGTAAAAGCAGAGGTGGGAGTAAAACTTTTATGGACAATTTATACACAGGCACCATAACATTTGTTTATTCAAATCAGCAATTAGGAGTTGTGATTTAATTTGTGTAAAATGAATAAAGAAATTTATCGTTTAGATTTTGTTACTTGTTGCAAGAGCTCCAGTGTTGGGCTGCGATAAATCACTAACGAGGATTCGCTCGTTAGTGTCAATTCTGACCATTTGGCTTGGTTTTTTTTGTTTTTACTTCACAGGCTGCAGGTCCTCCGAAAAAAGGCAAACCTGCTGCAGCCGCTAGCGGCAAGTCAAAGAAAGCATCGGAGACGAGAGAAGTCGCAGAAACTGAATTATCTGTAAGTCTAGTGTCCGAATGAATGAAATCGTTATAATACAAAGGCAAAGAAAGAGAGGTTAAAAAGGAAAAAAAGCAGTGATGGTGTAACATGAGCCTTTATGTCAATGCATGTGTTTTCTTTTTTTATTCTTAGCTGGAAGTGTGTGAGGAGAAGGCTGCGGCTGTGCTCCCAGCTTCCTGTATGCAGCTGCTGGACAGCGCTAATTGGAAGGAGAGACTAGCTAGCATGGAGGAGTTTCAAAGGGTGAATACTCACCATTTCTCTCTCTCTCTCTCTCTCTCTCTCTCTCCTACGCCTCTCCAGCGCCCTTTTTAACAGGGCTAGTACTTTTAAAAGGACTCTTTTGTTAACAGAATTAAAAATTGTGTATCTCTGTGTTGTTTGTGTGTTAGGCTGTTGAACAGATGGACAGGAGTGAAATGCCGTGCCAGGCTCTAGTGAGAATGCTGGCTAAGAAACCTGGCTGGAAAGAGACCAATTTTCAGGTGGGCGTCCTTCATGGTGCAGAAAGGGACCCTGGACTTTTATCTTATCCCACAAAGTTTTTTTTTTTTTATTATTATTTTTTTAAACCTGATTCTAACATAAAGTTAGTCTCAAATTTGTTAATCCAAGTCTCGCACACGTTCAGGTGATGCAGATGAAGCTGCACATCGTCGGGCTCGTCGCCGGGAAAGGCTCCTTCTCGAAAACATCTGCTCTCGTCGTGATGGACGGCCTGGTGGACAAAATCGGCGACGTGAAGTGCGGCAGCAACGCCAAAGAGGCTCTGACTGCCATCGGAGAAGCCTGCTCGCTGCCGTGGACTGCCGAACAGGTGGGTCTAGTTTCACAGCCTCGTCATAACAATATGGGAGAAAACGTCTTCCTGTGCATTTTTTATTTATTTTAATTTTAATGCATACATTGCTAACAACCGGGGTTTTAATTTAAACCAAAGAGAGAGAGAGATGCATACTTCTTGTGTAAATGTTAGTAATGTTCGAAACCTACTCGTGGAGTTTGTCTTGGGTGTGCATCCGGTGTGGTTTTTTTTTTTTTTTTGTCTGTTTTTTAAAATTTTTTTTTTTTTTAAATAACTGTTATGTTTGGGCCTCCGAGTGGCCCAGTGGTTAAAGCGCTCGCCCTATCATCCGGAGATCGCTAGTTCGAATCCCGGGTGGTGCTGTAACCTCTCGCAGCCGGAGGTCTAGAGAGAGCTGATTGGCCGAGCTCTCTCAGAGGGGCGGGATGAGAGGTACATAGCGCTCCCACATTAATCACGGCTCTACAGCCAGTCAGGGGCGTCTGTGAGCTCGCGTAGCGGAGGGAGCGGATAGCGCTGTCCTCCGAGTGTGTTACGCCGCCCCCAACGGTGCGCGAGCGAGCAGTTCGAAAAGATGCGGTCGGCTGGCGTCACGTGGTCCGGAGGAAACACGTGATAGTCTTCGGCCCTCCCGGCTGAGTGGTAGTAGTAGCCTTAATGTGGGAGCCCCCTAGTGACGGGGAGGAATTGGACACGACTAAATTAGGGAGAAAATCGGGGAAAAATCCAAAAAACAAAAAATAAATAAATAAATAAATAAATAAATAAAATAACTTATGTTTTATGACGTTCTGTACAGGTGGTCTCTTTGGCCTTTGCACAAAAGAACCCTAAAAACCAGGCTGAAACACTCAACTGGCTGTCTAACGCCATGAAGGAGTTTGGCTTTGCAGGGTGAGTCGTGTTTGTTCTCTCTCTCTCTCTGCGCTGCAATCTGTTACATGTTCATGATTCATACATTGTTTGTTTACTGTTGTAATCTTGCAGAATTAACGTGAAGGGTTTCATCAACAACGTCAAAACCGCTTTGGGTGCCACCAACCCGGTGAGTGTGTGTGTGTTTTAAGGTGTTGGTGTGTATGGCAACCTGATCCTTTGTTTGTTCAAATATTTGTTTGTGCGCTTCCTGCTTTCAGTGTATTTGCACAAAGCCTTTAAGTGTGGATCAGGGAGTGCTTTCTGTTGAGTAAATGACGGAACATTTTAACCGGATCTTGGAGCAGGCAGTGAGGATCATGAGTTGAGCGTTAGTGCATTCAAATGAGTAATTAATGCCCATATTGGAGACACAAGGCTTCACAGATCAGCCCTGTCGGGGTTTTTCGTACGAGCCAATATGACAACAGTATTCTTGCACTCCTTTTACAAAGACATTTCAACGATGTGAAACCAAGTCACAAAACCATGGTTTTTCAGACTGCATCCTTTTCGAGTTGTTTTTCCTGACTCTGTGCGTTAATTCCAGGCCGTGAGGACGTCTGCCATCACCCTGCTAGGCGTGATGTACTTGTACATGGGGGCGCCCTTGCGCATGTTCTTCGAAGACGAAAAGCCGGCACTGCTTTCTCAAATAGACGCCGAGTTTGAGAAGGTTCATGAAAACAAAAATACACTTAAGGATAATTACCCATAATTAAATAAAGATTTTATTTTTAACCCATTATTGACAGTTAAAATGTAATCAGTAACCTAAGTTTGTGGCTCTGGGTGTCTCAGATGCAAGGTCAGTCTCCTCCTGCTCCCACACGAGGATCGACCAAGAAAGGAGCAGAGGACGACCAAGAGGAGGCCGATGAGGAGGAAACGGACGGAGGTGCCGCTGACATCATGGACCTGCTGCCCAGATCTGATATCAGGTCTTTTTTTATTTTATTATTATTATTTTTTTTTATAAATGCACCAAGGATTCAGATTCCCAGCCCCTCTACTTGCAGTCAGCTTTAAATGTATGCAAAAGTGGAAAGAGCTTGATTGTTAATATGGATCCATCTGTACCGTGGCTTGCAGTGATAAAATCACATCAGACATGGTGGAGAAGATCAGCGATAAAAACTGGAAGATCCGAAAGGAAGGGCTGGATGAGGTGGTGGCCGTCATCTCGGAGGCCAAGTTCATCCAAGCCAACATCGGAGAGCTGCCCATGGCGCTGAAGGGCCGTCTCGGTGACTCCAACAAACTACTGGTATTTAATTTATTATTATTATGATTTTATTTGTAATCTTGCACCGGCCACGTTTGTGTTGAAAGCTTGCTTCAAGTGCAGTAAAGGGTTAGACCTATTGAGGCATTGAATGAATAATTTTTAATAAGTTTTTGATTGTTTTTCTGTATTTAAAAAATTTATTACGCTCATGAAATTGCATGCGTGTGTTTAGGTTCAGCAAACCCTGACCATCTTGCAGCAGATTGCCACAGCTATGGGTCCTGCTCTCAAACAGCATGTGAGGAATCTGGGCTTCCCCATCATCACTGTGTTGGGAGACAGCAAGGTAGAACTCTATTCACCACTGTGCTGAAAAAAACGGACCTTAAAACTTTTTTAAAAGTTTTTATTAAAGTTACAAAAGGTTATACAGGGTGTCCCAAAAACATTTTTTATTTTATAGTCTAACAACATAGCCAATGTTTTTACATTTAGTGCTGTGTTGCTATGCAAAAGACATTCGGGGGGGCACATGAGGGACTCGACAAACGTGTCGTGTCACAGGCGGCGCGCATATTAAACATTTGTAAAGCTTTGTGAAATCAGTTATAAAATCTGTATCTATGTTGGAATTTTGATAAATCTTTGTTTTTTTTTTTTTTATTTTTTTTTTTTTGCCTAGGACATGTAGTTACTCATATTCATATTTCAAATGATGTAAATTCTTTTGGGAAACATGCATCTTAAACAGCCAATGACTCAATGAAATGTGAATTTCTACCTCTTTTGATGCGATACAGTCTGATTCAGTACTTTAGTCATTTAATAACTTTAATGGTTTAATTTGGATTTGAGAATGCGTCATGGAATCTCATCTGCACTGCAGCATCTCGAGCCCGCCTTGCACCAAAAATCCGTTCTCTCATTCTAAATACTTGTACGGTTTTGTCCACTATGCCCTTCTTAGATTTATATAATGTCTTTAAGAATATTTATCATGTTATAGCTTTACAGAACTCAAGGTCCGGTGTTCCTGTGTGCAGCGTTTTTATTTAAAATCTGTTGAATCTTGGAATGAACTAGAATTTTTACACGTTACCGTGAAGTGCGCGGAATGATGGTGCGAGACCGCGTTTATTAAGTAGATTTTAATTGCACCCTTATAAGCGCATATTTAAAATTGTACAGCGCCACCTGTTGAATTTTGAAATTGGCAAAAAAAAATAAATCAATCAATCAAGGTAAAATTTTATATCATTTTATTTTATGTGATAAGGGCGATTTAAATTTCAAAGTAGCATCTCTTCTCTTCCCGTGGGCCGTTTATGATGAAGCAAAGACTATACCGTTACCTTATGCTCGGACAGATACACCTGTGAAAACCTCATTAAAATGCGTTCAGTATTTTTATTTTTATTTATTTATTTATTTTTTACAACAAACAATGTGTGGAACAAAAATTCCACAAAACCTCTTGCTGTGTATCTTGCTTCCCCGCCAAATTATTCTTTTCAGCAGCTATACCTGTGAAAACTCCATTAAAATTATTTATTTATTTATTTATTTTTTTACTAATTCCAAAAAACATCTTGATGTGTTCTCTTTAAGACACGGCAACTTTACAGTTTTATTATATGTATATAGATGTGTCCTCAGCTTTATCCTGTTCAGTGTGGTAGTGGATCTGATGCACATCCTAGGCACACTGGGTGTGAGGCTGGAATTCACCCAGAATTGCACACGCATCCACACCTTGAGGCAGTTTAAGGTAGCCAAGCCACCTACCTGCACACACATGCACTCCCTGAGAACATGTAAAGCTCCTCATGCATTAACCCGAACTCGGGATCAAACCGTGCAGCTGCGAGGCAGAAACCCAACCGCTCCCACCACCATCTGTACTCTGTGTGAGCAGTGTATCTAGTTGCAAATGGTTATCTGAGGACACTCTTTCTCTCGAAAGCACCATCTGTTTGTGTGCATATGCAACTGAAACCACACCTCGTGCTTCCAGGCCAACGTCCGTGCCGCTGCCCTGACGACACTAAACGCATGGGTGGAGCAGACCGGCCTGAAGGAGTGGCTGGAAGGAGAAGATCTGTCAGAAGAGCTGAAACGGGAGAATCCCTTTCTAAGACAAGAGGTACTTGGCACCTGACACGTGCAGGTGAACACAGTAAAATGAGCTCTGCACGAGTCTGATTACATTAGTATGATTATTTCCAAGGTGGTTTGAATGCAGGCCAGTCAACACAAAACACCAATGTTTCAGGTTAATCATTTAAAAAAAATAAAAAATTTTAAGCCTGGATAGTTTTGGTTATACAAACATGATGATAATTGTTTGTTTTTGGAGGGCACCTTTTTTTTTGAGAATGTCTTTTTCTATTAATAAATAAATAATTAATACAGCTGAGGCAAGGGATAACTTGACACAAAAAAAATAAAATCTTGTGACTGTAATAACCAGTATTTAAATATTTGTATTATTTTCTTGTTACAGCATGCAACATTTAGTTTTATTCCTTAAATAGAGGTCATGTAAATTAAAGTCACTCTTACACACGCGCACACTATAAAAGTAAAAAAAGAATTTGTTGAAAGAGTGCTGTTCACTTTGATTACTCTAGGTTCTGGGCTGGCTGGCTGAGCGTTTGCCCAATATGCGCACCGTGCCCGCTGATCTCATGCTGTGTGTCCCACACCTGTACGCCTGTCTGGAGGATCGCAGTGGAGACGTGCGGAAGAAGGCCCAGGACGCCCTACCCATGTTTATGATGCATCTGGGCCATGATAAGATGAGCAAGGCCACTACCAAACTCAAGGTAGGTCTCTGTCTCTTCTGAACCTCCTGTATGGTTCTGTGTTGATGTTTGGGTTTCAGCAGTTCATCCCATCTTTCTCAGAACCTTTTGATTTCATTTTTTATTAATAATACTCCTGATAATGTTAATTAATTTTGGATTTGCTGCTTCGTTAGCCGTCCTCAAAGGACCAGGTGGTTGCCATGCTGGAGAAGGCCAGAGCTCTGATGCCCGCCAAACCTGCAGCACCCGCAAAAGCCGCTCCATCTAAAGCAGCTCCGAGCGCCCCGTCTGCAAAAGCAGCTCCAGGTACTGTATACTTGTGTGTGTGTGTGTGTGTCTCTCTCTCTCTCTCTCTCTATCCATCTCTCTTTACGTCTTTGTCTCTCATATGATATTATATATAACATAGTTTGTTTCTAACTTCCCTCATTTTGCAATATGGATGACCCAGCTATTAGTCCACCGGATCGTTATCTATAGCAGCACATCACGCTAAGTGCAGCTACAGTATGTTGAGGTTCAGTGAATCGTAGCTCTTCGGATGCACTAATTGCATCTGCTCTTTATCTCTCAGCACCGGCTAAAAGCCAGCCCGTCGTGGATGACTACAGCCCACCAGAACCCAAACAGGACACCAAGAAATCCAAAACGGCAGCACCAGCTCAGAAAAAGGTCTGAATAATTGCATTTCTATTTTTTTTTTTTTTCAATATATAAAATATACACTACCGCTTAAAAGTTTGGGATCACGTGCAAATTTCTTTTGTTTTTGTTTAGTGATTTATTTTTCGACATTCTACAACAATGCTGGGGATTTCAAAACTATAAAATAACACGTATGGAATAAGGCAACTGTGTAACAGCAACAGTCAGTTGTCGTTTTTAAGAAATGTCAGCCGTTCTGGAAGAGGTTCTTGCAAGAACAGTATTGCCTAGAGCATTTGTGAAACCCACCAGGCACCATCAACTGTCTCTCATGAAATCACCAGCCTCAGAAATCATTCATTAACAAACACCGCCTCGGATTAGAGCCGTTATGAAGGATTTACAGAGCAGAAGTAGCAGATACATCTCAATATCAACTGTTCAGATATGATTATTGTATATTTTGGATGCCTTCAGCATTGTTTTTGAATGTAGGAAAAAAAGAAATCAGGACATGGAGTTAGAAAGTCCTTTGAGCGCTAGTGTATATTGGGGCTACTAGAGAAAGCGCACAAACAAGCACTTTTAGCTAAATTAAGTCTAGCTATGCATACATCTTGCTGCTTCCTGTAAGTGTTTGTGGTTGTTGTTATTTTTTATTTTTATTGTGGGTATTATTATTATTGTTATTATTATTGCAGTTGTTGTTTCTTGACATCAATAAGTTATTAATTATGGATAACTTCCACATGCTTGCCCCGTCTTTTAGCCATTTTAATCCCATAGGTTCAATTCATCCACATACTGACATGCTGAAATAATAGCAAACACATTCATTTAGCACCTGGTATTAGAGTCACTACTGTCACTTTTAAACTAGAGCTTTAACACACACGCCTCAAAAACTGCCTCAGAATTAACAGAGAATTAAAAATCTGACGGTAACCTGTTCATATGTTAAATCTTTGGATGAGACTTGCCATTTTATATCCGTTATCATAAGTCACTGTAAATGGCATCTGCTTTGCGTTTGTGAGTGCTGTAAATACCATCAATGCTGACAGTTTTGCTCAAAATCTTGTTCGAATGGCCTGAAGAGTGAAGGCTGCTATTTTTGCACTGACTAGAAGAACAGCATGGAGCAGAAAGCGAAGGTAGACAAAGAGTGCGTATCTAAACTCAACAGACTCTCAGGGGGGAAACCCAGCAACCCACAGGTACAGGTGGATCAATAAACCTTCACATGACCCACAAACGGAGGGGCAGGGGGGGCACTCGTTTTTTTTTTTTTTTTTTTTGTTCATCACACTTTGGGCTGCACTTTGAATAACTGGGGTGTCTTAGGGTCTGTCGTGCTTTCTCTCTTTTTCTTTTACTCTTTTCATCTCTCTTTCGTGCTCTCGCTCGTCTCGATGAATGAATAAGTTTTTTTTTTGATCAAAGTCTTTTTTATTGGAAATATAAACAAGTTACATATACATACATGCATACATACACACACACACACACACACACACACACACACACACTATTTTTTTTTTCTACCCATACCTCTCTCCCCACCCCACAATAAAAACACCAACAATCAAACAAAAACAACAAAAATCTAAACTAAAGAAAAAGGAAGAAAATTAAATAAATTACGCATTAAACAGAAAATGTAATGAAGGAAGTATTAGAAACAGAAATTAAAAAAGAAATCTTTTATTACAGATCCAGTTGCTCTGCATCTATATTTTCAAAATGGCTTATAAATGGTTGCCAGACATCATAAAATTCCTGAGTCGATCCCCTTATAGAGTAGCAAATATCTTCTAGGTGAAGAAAGTACAAGACCTCTTTAATCCAGTGAGCGCCCACTGGTGGTGACGACTCCTTCCGCTTAGCCAGGATCAGTCTCCTAGCGAGAAGGCAGCTAAAGGCGATCATATTGGCCTTGGCGTCATTCAGACGAGCACCACTTGGGTCAACACCAAAAAGTGCAATAAATGGGGATGGTTCTAATGGTATCTGGCATATTTTTGACAAGGTATCAAAAATAAAACTCCAAAAATGGTTTAGCTTTGGGCAGGTCCAGAACATATGCAGTAGTGTAGCTGGTTCCTGCTTACATCAGTCACACGTGGGATCAAAATCCTCTCTAATCTTTGCCAGTTTAACCTTGGACCAGTGAAGCCGGTGAACAATTTTAAACTGAATAACTCTGTGATTGAGGCAGACTGATGATGAGTAAATTCTATGTATTATCTTTTGCTACAGTTTATTTGAGATTTGTTCTTGTAAATCATTTTCCCATTTGTCTTTAAGTAGATCTAATGTGGCTGAGTTACTTGTGTTTAATAATTTGTATACAGCACTAATCATCTGTTTGGCATCTGGTTTACAGCTAAAAACAGAATCTAAAAGGGATGGAGAAGGAGACAAAGGGAAAGAGTCAGAATTACAGGAAATGAAATTCCTCAGCTGTAGATGTCTAAAAAAAATGTGTCCTGGGAATGTTAAACTTTTGTATAAGTTGTTCAAATGAGCCAAAGATATTATCAATGTAAAAATCGTATAATGAGACAATATCACACTCAAACCAAACCCCAAAAGCATTATCTGTATAAGAAGGAGCAAACATGCAGTGCCCATTCAGTGGTGCTATCAGAGATAGATCAGTAAGCTTAAAATGACGCCGAAACTGATTACAAATTTTAACGGAGTGTATAACCAGTATTATTGTAGGAATACATTAAATTTTGAAAAAAGTCCTCTAATGTGGAGGTATCAACAGATGAAGGAGCGGTATAAAGTGATTTATAATAGTGTAGGAAACAGCTATTTATTGTTAAATTATCAGTTCACTTTACACCATGATCATTTTTAATTTCGGGTATAGCTTGTTTAGCCGATCCCTGCCGCAAAAGATTGGCTAACAGTCTACCAGTTTTTTCCCTGTGCTCATAAAATGAGGAGCGTGATTTTAAAACCAGATATTCCGCTTGTTTTGTCGAAATTAAATTATATTCTGCTTGTAATAATAGCCGTTCTTTGAGTATAGTTGGTGTAGGTGACACACTGCATATTGAATCCGATTCCTTTATCTTATCTGCTAATTCTGTACATTTTTCCCTGGTCTCTTTATTTTGTTTTGCACAAAATGAAATAATCTGCCCCCTTAGATATGCCTTTAAGCATTCCCAAACTGTTGAGGATAACATACCTGGAGTTTGGTTGACATTTAAAAAGAACTCTATCTCTGAATTCATAAAGCTCACAAACTTCTCATCTGAAAGAAGCGAGGAGTTAAATCTCCAAGTTATAGTTAGGTCCTGCAGTGGGTATATGGATTGACAGAGTCAGTGGAGAGTGGTCTGATATCACTATGGCTTTATAATCCGAATCTGTTACAAGAGGAAGAAGCCTCTTATCTACAAGAAAATAATCTATGCGTGAAGAAGTATTATGTACTGGAGAATAAAATGAGTATTTTCTTGTAGTAGGATTACGGAAACGCCAAACATCTGTCAATCCATAGGCCTTTAGGAAACTCTGTAAAACTTTTGCTGATTTGGATTTTGGCGTTTTTTTTTTAGGCGAACTGCGATCTAAAACAGTGGAAAGAACGCAATTTATATCACCTCCTATGATAAGGTGGTGGGTCGTCATATTTGGGATCCGAGACAGAAAGTTAGCAAAAAAACCTTCATCATCCCAATTGGGTGCATACACATTAGCCAGAATAAGTGGAAGCCCGTATACTTGCCCAACCGCGATAATATAACGGCCAGCAGCATCTGCATCTACAGTAGTTGCTACAAATGGTAAGTTTTTATTAATCAGAATAGCAGCCCCCCTCGCCTTTGAGCGGAAGTTGGAGTGATATACTTGTCCGATCCACCCCTCCCTTAATTTAGATTGGTCACATGTGCGTAAATGGGTCTCTTGAAGAAAAGCAATATCAGCTTTGAGGTGTTGCAAATAAATAAGGACTTTTTTCCTCTTTACAGGATGGTTAAGAGATTTAACGTTCCAACTAACAAAATTGTTAGTATTTTGTCCAATACTAACAAGTAACAAAAGTTAATAGCAATAGTGAAGCTGCAGATTTACAGAGAATAAAATACAGCCATGAAAAAAAGAGAGCAATTAAAAAGGAGAAAAGAGAGAGAGAAAAAGAGATTTCAAAAAAGTACTGCTGACTGGCCTGAACCCTAAACCAATCACCCATTAAAACCGGGTGATTAACCCAACCCACACGAACATATCCACACACTGTGCTTATCTGGATCCTATTGAGCCAAAATCAGGTTCTCACTGAACCAACTTATAAGCTTGGAACAATAAAATATATAAACAGGTCTAAACATTAACTAGTAAACATCATCCTTATTATGGTTATGAAGTGTTAATTACAAATAGTTTTGTACTGAGACTAAAACGGGAACTTCAACACAACTACACTAACTTGTAATAAACCACTATGGCTTTCCCCGATCAGTACTGTGTTTACCGTCCATGTGCCAACGATACGCAATGTGAACATCCTTCAGTAGTTAAGGTCTGGCTTCTGCAGGAGTAATAACACTATGCTTAACATAGTGCATGGCTTTATCCGGATCAGTGAACATCTTGTCCTCGCCCTTATAGGTGATACGGAGTCGCGCAGGATACAAAATGCCGAAGCGCACACCGTCCTGTCCTCGTAAGAGTTTTCTAACCTCCGTAAATGCAGCACAAGCCTTGGCCACGCTCGGAGTGTAATCTGGAAATATGGCTATTTGCTCCCTGTTAAAGCGAAGTGGACCTCGGGACCGGGCTCGGCGCAGCACCTCTACACAGTCCTGATGATAGTCCTTGGCGACAATGGTGCGCGGTTTCCCTCCATGCGACTTGGGTCCGGAACTTCTGTACGAATGGTCAATAAGGAGGTCCTTGTCCATCTGCAGAACTTCGGTCAGTAGTCTAGAGACGCGGTGGAGCTTGAACCTGGTTCCTCCCAGGATTCGAATGTTACATTTTCCCTTCCATGTCGTCATACCTCGCTTTCAGTTCGGTCTGCAGACTCGTTATTGTAGTTTGCATTGAAACCACTTCATCCGACCATGTAGACAGTCCACCCTCCATGTCCCTCACAGAAGCCTTAATCTGGTCCATTTCTGCAACTGGTGATTTCGGCCTTGAGCGTCTGTAACTCGCCCTTAATGGAGTTCAATTCTTTCAGATTTTGAGGGAGATGAAGTAGCGGCGCGGCTTGAGCTCGGCTCGCTAACGGGGCTGAGGGCCGAGGATGTGCTGGGCCTCGTGATGAATGAACCACTGTATTTGTATTTTCTCATGCTCGCAGCCATATCTGACACCAAAACAACTACTAAACTTGTCACCAAGTTATGGTTGCGTATTACCGACCAGTTAGTGAAATAAACTAGAAATTAAAAAAAAGGATTTTAACAAAGTGTTATTATTCAGCGAGAGCCCGACAAAACACGTCCTACTCCATGATCGGCTCTATAGCGCCCCCATGAATACGGTTTTTGCCTTATGTGTGTCTTTCAGGGAGTGGTGGGTAAGAAGGCTCCAGTCAAGGCCGCTAATAAAGATGAAGAAGATAAGTCAGGCCCGATCTTTATCTTTGTGCCTAATGGCAAGGAGCAGAGGATGAAAGAAGAGAAAGCACTAAAGGTAAGAGTCACAATACTATATACATTGCTGTCTGCTGAATATCGTCAAACCGATTTTTTAAAATTTTTATCAGGAGTGTTTTACAGATGCAAGATAGCAGCAAATAGACAAACGCACCATTAGTAGATGGTAGTAATAATGGATAACACAAAGTTGGCATTTTTTCCAGATCAAGTAGAGCGAAAATGATAGAATTTCTCAGTGGTAAAGGGGGGATAAACGTGCTAATCAGCCTGAAGTTGATTGAGTCTACGTGTAGTGTTTAATGAGCTGTTGGACTTGGCTAATTAAAAGGAAACATGGCCTCAGGGAGAGAGGAAAGAGAGAAAAAGTATTACAAAACTCCTTTGAAAGAGTCCAGTATGTAGTCTGGCTCAAACAGTGGCTGAAAAATATGTGATAAATAATTTAATCTTAAGATTAAAAGAGGCTGGTTGTTCTTAATCTGCTGTATCTAAATATTGGTGCAAGTGTAAATAAAAGGAAATAGAAAACTGGTGTATGTATAAACACGACAGGAAGAAATATATATGGGAAGATGCAGGAAAATGTCATGTGTAGTATGCCTTGAAAATAGAAATTGCAGAGCAAAGCAAATGAGAAAAACAATTCAGTGTTTATGATAGGACTGTAAGAAATCAGCAAAATGAAATGAGGATTTGCGCCTAGAAAAGCAAAATGAAACCCAGCAGTAATACCTACGGAATAACGCAAGGTCACAGTGGACTAGAGAGAAGCAGTCATGGAGTGTGAAGGATTCTGTGATGAATAATAAATCTGTATTGACTGAGGTCATGGTGCTTTTTTTTTTGTCCTGTTCTGAAGAAAACTTATAACCCTGTATAATAGATGAGTGGGGATGAACCTGAACAGCACCACACAAAAAAAATAATAAAATAAAAACAGTTTCACCCCCACATATCTATGATACAGGGTTACATGTCAGGAGGAGATAATTATGATGGAATAATTACATTCAGCAATCAGCACAGGGGTAGAAAATAACAATGGTCCATTTTTACGATGATGATGATGTAATAATCTTGTCACAGAGCAGAGAGTGTTGAAACTGGCAAACACAAATCTTTAATATGGCCAGCAAGCAGAGCAGCTCTCAACTGGACTGACAATTTATAGTCAAGATTTTTATCTTCTTACATCATAAATATAATGCAGAAATTAGCCAAAGAGGCTAATTTGAAAGTCTAAAATATGCAACATGGAAGTGAGCAATCTTGTTTCCTTAAAAAGTTGCTAACTTTGTTTTTGAGAGAAGATTTTATACACTCACCTAAAGGATTATTAGGAACACCTGTTCAATTTCTCATTAATGCAATTATCTAATCAGCCAATCACATGGCAGTTGCTTCAATGCATTTAGGGGTTGTGGTCCTGGTCAAGACAATCTCCTGGGCCCGTATTCACAAAGCTTCTTAAGCCTAAAAGTTGCTCCTAGTGACACAATTCTCAGAAAAATCTTAGAATTAGGGCATTTTCTTAGAATTTCTCCTTAAATTTAGGATTAAATTTTAGTAAAGATAAAAATGATTCACTAAACATCTTAGCCCTAAAAACAGCTCCTAAGGTAAAATTTAAGAGTAGAGAGGAGGACCTTTAAGAGGCTTAAGAGTTTATCTAGCAGAGGACAAAATGGTGGAAGGAAGGAACTAATATTCTGCAAACACTGAACGTAAAGCTAAAAGTAAACGCTGCTTTTCTGTCCAATTTGGTTTTCTTGTTGTTTTACTTTCTTCCAACTCTCTTGGATTGTTGGCTACATACAGTACCATCCAAAAGTGCAACTTAAACAGACTGTCCCGCAATCATGTAAATTGCAAAAGCTGAGATATTTTGCTCCCATCAATCTAAAATGAGTTACACGTAATAAAATCAGTATAGTAAATAAATGTGAGAACTTTAAATGTGAGTATAGTAACTACTGTGTGGAAATTGGTTCCTTCAAAAGCATTTTGAACATTTAGCTGTTTAATTATCTTTAAGATAACTTTGCATAAAGTAGCCTGTACTCATGATTATACAATTTCTTCCTATACAAAAATTATGATTCTCTGTTTGGTTCTATTATCATGTGTTCTGCTTTCACTAAGAACTCATTTCAAAACCTTTGCAGAGGTCAGAGGTGATTTTTTTTTTAATTATTATTATTTTTTATTAACCAATCACAGTCGTTGAATTGCTGCATCATCCCTAGCAACGGGGTCGACCGCACCTCCTCACTAAGATAAAAGTTTTTCTACTTTCCTTACTCAGAGTTGCTCTAAAAGGTATCCTAAATCACTTTTAGTCTAGGACTCCCAGCTAGGACTTTTTAAGCTAAGATAGGAGCTCTTTGAAAGAATTCTAAGAAACTTTGTGAATACGGGCCCTGAACTCCAAACTGAATGTCAGAATGCGAAAGAAAGGTGATTTAAGCAATTTTGAGCGTGGCATGGTTGTTGGTGCCAGACGGGCCGGTCTGAGTATTTCACAATCTGTTCAGTTACTGGGATTTTCACGCACAACCATTTCTAGGGTTTACAAAGAATGGTGTGAAAAGGGAAAAGCATCCAGTATGCGGCAGTCCTGTGGGCTAAAATGCCTTGTTGATGCTAGAGGTCAGAGGAGAATGGCCCGACTGATTCAAGCTGATAGAAGAGCAACTTTGACTGAAATAACCACTCGTTACAACCGAGGTCTGCAGCAAAGCATTTGTGAAGCCACAACACGCACAACCTTGACGCGGATGGGCTACAACAGCAGAAGACCCCTGGGTACCACTCATCTCTACTACAAATAGGAAAAAGAGGCTACAATTTGCACGAGCTCACCAAAATTGGACAGTTGAAGACTGGAAAAATGTTGCCTGGTCTGATGAGTCTCGATTTCTGTTGAGACATTCAAATGGTAGAGTCAGAATTTGGCGTAAACAGAATGAGAACATGGATCCATCATGCCTTGTTATCAATGTGCAGGCTGGCGGTGGTGGTGTAATGGTGTGGGGGATCTTTTCTTAGCACACTTTAGGCCCCTTAGTGCTTTATTAGTTTATCGCCCTTTATTATTAGAGCTAATTGATTTGGATTTGAGCCTTTTATTAAATTTACACCGAAATGAACAATTCAAGCATTGACTGTGAGACTAAACAAAAGGCTTTAAATCAAATAAGACTTTATTTTTTCTTTTTTTCAGCCTTTTTAATGTTCGCACTGAGTACTTCTAATGAAGCAACAGCACTGCACTGACGATACCCGGTTTGTGATTTATAGATCCTGAAGTGGAACTTCATCACTCCACGGGACGAGTATGTGGAACAGCTAAAGACTCAAATGGCCACGTGCCTGGCAAAGTGGCTAACAGATGAACTATTTCACTACGACTTCCAGCGCCATGTGAAGGCCGTCAACGCCATGATTGAGGTAAGACACAATTTCTTTATAACGGTGTGTTTGTATTGTACTGTACAAACACATGCATACTTGTCTTGCTTCTTAAAAAGTCGATTAAGGTTTGCAATGAGAATTTCAATTAGAGAATTTATGTTGATGTAATAGCTCTTTATTTTATGGTTTTGTGTGTGGTCAAACAGCACCCTCTGCTGGCAACTTTCTGAACTGTGTTCTCGCTCAACAATCAAATCATATGTATAGTCCGAAAGATCACTGATTTTCAGGCCCAATAACCCAGCGTGCCACCATGCAACATCTCATTTAGTTACATTTTATTTGTACAGACGTCGTCACAGCAGTTTTACAGAATAAAACGAATAATCGTGAGGAATCTTTCTGAGCAGTAGTAACTTTGAGCTAAAAGGTGTAAGCAGGTGTAGAAGAATAAAGACACACAAGTACTAAGCTTGATGTAAGGTTGTGTATAGTCTTAATGATCACAGCAGCCGCATATCTCATCAACATTTTCCTCATCTCACAGCACATGGAAGCCGAGGCAGAAGCCGTGATTGGCTGCCTGGATCTGATCCTGAAGTGGTTCACACTGCGCTTCTTCGACACTAACACCAGTATTCTGATGAAGGCCATGGAGTTTCTCAAACTCCTTTTCACCATGCTGAGCAGGGAGAACTACCACCTGAGCGAGTACGAAGCCTCGTCCTTCATCCCCTACCTCATCCTTAAGGTCAGGGAGACGTCTTGACACACCCACACCCGTACCTGGCAACAGTCAGAGTCTTAATGACCTTAATGTGTTAACGAATTGTAAATAATACTAGATTTTTCAGTAAGTTTATATTTTGTCCTATAAAATTTATTTATTTATTTATTTATTTTGCGCTTTACCTGCAAGTCTTACAGATTTTTAAGAGGTCATTTGGTTTTTCAAAATGTAATCATGCTGTGTTTATTCCTCCATCGTTGATTTTAATGGATAATTTAATTCAAACATCGCCAGACCTTTTAATGCTGTGTAAGATCTGTAAACCTGGCCTCATCGTGATCGTGCCATTCTTTTTTTGTTTTTTTTTACCCCCCAACCAGGTCGGGGAATCCAAAGACGTTGTGCGCAAAGATGTCCGTGCCATTTTGACCATGCTGTGTAACGTGTATCCTCCGAGCAAAATGTTTCCCTTCCTCATGGAGGGAACCAAGTCCAAGAACTCCAAGCAGAGATCAGGTTTTGTTCTTTTTTTTTTATTTCATTTTAGGAATTTTAGGTCAATCAGGAGTATTTGTGTTGTACAGATTTGCTTCTGAGTAAATATATTCAGAATACTTAAAATGCTAATTATGGTGGTACTCGGCTAAGTGTCTCATTCTGATTAATTTGATTGACCTCGACTTCAGAATGTCTCGATGAGCTCGGGTGCCTGATCGAGAACAACGGCATGAACGTGTGCCAGCCGACGCCCGCCAAGGCTCTCAAAGACATCGCCGTACACATCGGAGACCGCGACACGTCGGTGCGCAACGCAGCTCTGAACACGGTGGTGGCAGCTTATAACGTCTGCGGGGACCAGGTCTTCAAACTCATCGGCAATGTACGGCAACTTCCTGCTTTTAGAGCCTTTTAGCGATGGCTGCTTTAAGATTGTTCTCGATACTGAAGTATATAATGGCTTCCGGATAGCTTTCACTACTGTGGCATTTCACAGTAATGCCTCAGTAGTACATGAGCATGTCTCAGAGGATACGTGCATGTCTGTTGATGAGGAAGAACAATTCAGTGTGCAGAAAATTGGATTTGAAAAATTTAATTTTATAATGAATGTTTAATAAGTTGCAGCCCCGTTTAATGATGTTGCTGTACTGCTGTGCTGGCACGAATAACTAAATTTTTACACAAATTTTTAGACAAAAAAAAAAAATCCGTCAGCTGACCATGCACATGACTGGAAAGAAAAAGAAAGAAAAGGTTGAAAAAGTAGGGGGAAAACTTTCAGCAACAAGGACATTCTAAGCTGCGCTTTTGTCTCATTAATTTCAAAAGAAAGAAAAATAAAGCTGGTGGTTGTTTTACAGCTGCTCCTCAAAAATAAACCGTAACTATAAAATGATAAACAGTATAAGGGCTGTAGCTTTCAAACATTTTAGTAATCGAGTATTCTACCAAACATTTAATCCATTAATTGAGTAATTGGATAAAATTTACTTTTGCTTAATTAAACGGCAATGTAAAATATAAAAGAGAAACAAAGATTAATTGGTTTTCTTTTTATAAAAATCTACTTTTATTTTTAAATGCATACAGTATTTTACCAAAAATAAATATTGTCATTATTCATATACACAAGGAAGTGCTTAAAGTTGACTGAGAGGAATTAAGTGCATTACAGTGCCGTACATTCTTATTTTAAAGTCTTCTCTCAGATGCAAAAACTAAAAAAATAAATAAGTTTTTCAAATGACTAAGTATAAAAAAAACAAAAACAAAGGCACACTTTAAAATAAATGTTAATATCTTTTTATCGCTCCCTTCCATTTTACAGCCCGCAACAGAACTCTCCCTCAAATCAATGCACAGCTAACTGTTTGCGTCTCCTTCCGCTTTGTGGGTGACGTAAGCGCTTCTTCTTCGTCTGTGTTTACTGGCGGCTTGCACCCGGAAGCGCGCTGTGTCACACCAAACAAATCATTGCGCAAAAAAACGTAACGCAAGCTTTTCAAATTTGTTAAATGAAGCCTCAAGGCAGAAGATTTTGCCTCGATCATTTTTGTAATCGACTTACTCGAGGAATCGTTTCAGCCCTAAACAGTATTATGTTTAAACTGCGGTTGTTGGCAAATCGTTGTGGTGTAAGAGAAACTTGCTGCTAGCGTTAATGTTTTTCCTCTGCTCCACAGCTCTCTGAGAAGGACATGAGCATGCTGGAGGAGCGGATCAAGCGCTCGGCTAAGAAGGCGCCTGCCGCCCCGACCAAACAGGAGAAAGCACAGAGGGAGCCGCCGAGCAATCCTAATGCTACCTTCCTACGCAAACCTGCCCAAGAGGAGGTGCCAAACAAACTCAAGTACGTTTACATCATCCAGAGTAGTCTGTGCTTTGAACCAGTCCAAAAATCCTTTCTAAAATGCTTAATGGAAAAAATGTACAGTTAGTCCCCGACTTACGAACATCAGAGTTACGTATTTCCGCAGATGCGAACGGACCGCGTCTCTACTTCCAGTTCAATAACGGGAATAGCTCATGTGTACTGTACAAACAATAGACACTGCAGTGTACCAGATACCAATACTGACAATTGTATTCAATATTTTCAATGTGTAAGTGAATGTCCAAAGTCCAATATATTGTGTGGGTTGGCGTTGGCGGTTTCAATGAATCAGTCCGGGGGCATGAAACAGGTTCAAGCCAAAATGGCATTTGGGATTCCCCTCTCGATTTGAAGGCAAAGAGACGACACCGTTACATTTGTGTGAGAATCTTTTCCTCGGGCGCTCTTAAGATTTTTGGCCACTTGATTGCAGTGTGGGGAAAATGGGACAGATTTAGTCGAGTGGAACGGGAGGTATGCTTTACATTGTTTTTTCGTGTCCAAGGCGTATAAAACTCACTTTGTCGGACTTGAGAACAAATACGACTTACGAACGTGCTCCCAGAACGGAACTCGTCCATAAGTCAGGGACTACCTGAATATGTAAAGATGAATGTAAACTTATTGGTTTTTTTGAATGCAGCTGGATGAGGAAGGTGTATTTATATGTTGTTTACTATGTGTAAGGTTAATTATTAATAAGGCTTAAAAAAAATAAATTAAAAAAATCGACTTAACAAGGCAGTCTGGTTGTGACTGTGTAGGTTAAGTTTAAGAGATTCATCAGATATTGCTCCTGTATTTGATTCTGTCCTTTTGCATGTTTTGCCTCCCAAATCTAAGTTTATTTGTCTCTTTCTCTCTTTCTTTGTTTTTACGATTTCTTTTTCTCTCTGCTCTCCCTGGACAGAATAATGTATCGCACGTATAGGATGTAAGTACTGCCGAATCGCCGTAGGCTCTTTTTCCCCGAGGCTCTCACCAACCCTTAGACAAATAACACAAGTAGCAACCTGAATTAGAAAAGTTTTAAACCACCCTCATTTCCACTCTTAAAATGAGTTCAGATGCTTTCCCAGTCCTTTTGCACTTCCATCCAACATCCCAGATCAATTTAAAGCTTAGCTTCTGCCGAGCCTCAAGATGAACACGTCTGTAAGGATTGTAGTAATCAGTGTTTATGATCACAGTAAAGCTGTTGGAAAAGTGTACAAGGATTTGCTCCCCATCTCAGTATGTATCATCGTTCAGTTGTAATCGTAATTCAGTCGTGTGTATGACAATGTTGTTGTTTATTTTTGTGCTTCTCCTCCAGTCAAGCTCGGTCACAGAATGCCCACTCCGAGCACACGGCGCCGTCCATCCCCAAGGAGTTCCAGCTTGACCTGGACATGATTGAGAATGACCACACGCGCGTCAGCGACTTCCCCGATCTCGTGCAGCACAAACTGGATGAGCTCCTCGAGCCCGTCATGATCCCCGAACCCAAGTAAGCAGACTGTATCGATATGGTTTAACCAAATTAATGCTGCTGATGTGTTAAAAGGAGAATATTATTCACATTTTATGGATTCATTGTGGTTTTCTTGTGGAGAGTATGGGCAATCAGTTTGTAATACCTATTTAAAAAAAATAGCTGAAATCTGCTGGATGTTCAATAAAACCTTGGAATGCGAGTAAGTGTTTTGCAAGACGAGCACAGTTTTGTAATCAATTTTAACTTGATAAATAAGTGAGGTTTTGCACTACGAGCAAGTACGTATGCGCTGTGTCTGCGGAGCATCACGTGATCACAACTGAGCCAATGGATTTGGCTCATCTTGTCTCTCTTGCGCAGTAGGGTTGTGGGTAATCATCGCCCATGCTCGGCCTCAGAGCACGTGCGTCACTCATGAGCTATCAAAGCTGTCGTTAAATGATTTATTTGAGTGTATGTGTCTTCTTTCCTTATACAGGATTCGTTCCGTCTCTCCTCACTTCGACGACCTCCACAACAGCACAGCCTCCACTATCAACTTTGTCATCTCACAGGTGGCCAGTGGTGACATTAACACCAGTATCCAGGCTCTGGCACAGGTGAGGAGGCTGAGAACACTTGTGTTTTGAGCTACCTTCTGAATACACGTTCTTAGAAAAAAAAATTACCAACTATATAAGTCATTGCTAAACCTACTACGCGTCTCCTACTGCTGATTTAGAGCCATAAAAAAAACAGCAAGGTTCTAAGATTGTAATAAACATTAGTACACGTTTTAGTTTAGTTTGAAATCGCTGTAAGTAAAATTCGATCATTAGGAACAGTGATTAGAGTTCCTGTAATTTATTTATTTAATTTTTTCCCACTCGGCAGATCGATGAGGTGCTGCGGCAGGAAGACAAAGCAGAAGCCATGTCGGGACACATAGATCAGTTCCTGATCGCCACGTTCATGCAGCTCCGCCTCATCTACAACACGCACATGGCCGACGACCGTCTGGACAAGAAGGACATCTTCAAACTGTACAGCTGCATCATCGGCAACATGCTCTCGGTGAGAGGTTGATCTGACAGTACGAGCACATCTCTCACTAGCTTGATGGTTAAACTATTAGTTAATACGCAGTATACAAAGAAGTAGTAGAAACAGAGTCTTATTACTAGTAGTAATATAAATACAGTCGGTTCAGAATACTTAGCCTCAGGCATTTGCGTATTTTTCCTTAGAACCCAACTAATAATTGTTCGTGGAAACCACTGCTGTTTTAGGAAATTGTAAATATCCTCCACAATCTTTTTTTATTTTTTATTTTATTTCATGGAGATATATAATTTTTCATGCATTTTAACACCAGACTATTAAGAACAATATAATTTACTATTTTTGTAACCTCAATATTAAAGTAAATTCAGCTAAATTTCCATATAAAATATAATACTTAAACATATAATACAAAAACATAATTTTTTGTGCTGTATAGAGAACACTACGGTGGCCATGAAGTGCAAAACAAATTAACAAATCCGAAAACAAAATAACAAAACCCGAAACTAATTTATTTGTTTTGGGTTTTGTTTTTGGTTTTGTTGTTTTGTTTTCGGATTTGTTCATTTGTATTGCACTTCTCGGTCAGTCAGATACGAACCGGAAAAGGTAGGTATATTTTGCTAATTAAATTCTTTAAAACCATTTTTTCGGAGTGCAAAACTAAGAAAATAATGAAATCTTTGATTAGAAAGCAAGGAAATGGAATTTATTCAACGTTACTTTGAGGACGGACATTCGTATGCCGTGATTTTTGATATGCTAATGACGTATCACGGTATAAAGATTAGTTTGCGAACTGCTGTCTGTTTTAAATGCGAAAGATTTTTTCCACAAGAACTGCAAAAAATTTGGCAGAACGCCATATTTGAAACCACAATAAGGACAGTTCATGTTTGCACATTCATACACACACGAATCTACCGCCGCTACAGTACTTCCTGTATATCTTGAGTGACAGATGTCTCGTCCAATCAGCGTTAAGAATTTATTTCGCAAACTATACCTACCTTTTCCGGTTCGTTTCTGAACGGCCGAGAGGTGCAAACCAAATTAACAAAACCGAAAACAAAATAGCAAATTCAAAATCAAAATATCAAAACCAAAAACAAAATAACAAACTAAAAATCAAAATAGCAAAACCGAAAACAAATGCACAAAACACAAAACAAAATAACAAATAAGTTTTGGGTTTTGTTATTTTGATTTGGGTTTTGTTATTTTGGTTTTGTTATTGTGGTTTTCAATTATTTCGTTTTTGTTTTGTTAATTTGTTTTGCACTTCACGGCCACCATAGAACACAAATCAACAGTAGAGGAAAAAAACAGCTTGGGCTGGTGAATTATTACCGTATTTACGCTACATTACTTATACCAAAGAAGACGACAGCACATAACAGAGAAAGCGCGCTTGCATGAATTTCAGTACATTTAGAGGGGTAACATCGGTATTTCTAGCACTGCAGGAGACACAGCAGTACGGTATACGGGTTTACCTTTACATTCTTGTACATCTTTTTGTTTAAGTAATGTAGTAAGCTGAGTTTGAAATGGTAAAGTGTTTTGGAAGCATATTTAGGGTTTAAACTATAAAAATAAGTTTTTTTTTTTTTTTTTTTTTAAACATCTACAATTCGCATTCTTTCACAAATTTGTGGGTGCTCCACCGTAACTCCCACCAAATTCAGACGTCTACTGTATACACATTATGGTATTAATATTTTTCTTTGTGTGCTCAATAAAAAAAAATTATAATAATAATAATAAATCCAGAAATCCACTCTTTATAATGTCAACCATGACTCTGTTTATAAAGTGTTTGTGTGTGTCTTTAGTTGTTCTCGATGGAGAGTCTGGCCCGGGAGGCGTCTATGGGTGTGCTAAAGGATCTGATGCACGGCCTGATCACTCTGATGCTGGACTCGAGGGTGGAGGACATCGAAGACGGCCAGCAGCTCATCCGCTCGGTCAACCTGCTGGTGGTGCGAGTGCTGGAGAAGTCCGATCAAACTAATATCCTAAGGTGAGCAAAACAAACTGCAGTGTTAAATGTGCAATTATGATCGGTAAGGTGTCGATTTCAGTTTTTTTGTTGCAGCAGCTCTTATCGTGTGCATTTTAATAAGCGTCTATCGTAAAAATTTACACAGGGACTTGTTTAACGGGTGCATGACCACACAGTACTTTCCTAACCATGTATTTTCAAAACGTTCCACGGGAAGAAAAAACATTTTACCCTCATTTTCATGATGGATGAGGCTGCTATTAACAGTATGATGATGATGATGATTTGTTGTTTTGCAGTGCTTTGCTGGTGCTACTACAGGACAGCCTGATCACCACTGCAGGATCGCCCATGTTCTCTGAGCTCGTCATGAAGGTAAAGAAGACACGCAGTTATACGAAATACAATCACACGGTCTCTATACCTCTTCATGCTAACGCTGCTCATTTCTCCGCAGTGTCTGTGGAGAATGATCCGCTTCCTGCCCGAGACCATTAACAGTATTAACCTGGATCGCATCCTGCTGGACGTCCATAACTTCATGAAGGTTTTCCCTAAAGAGAAGCTGAAGCAGCTGAAAAGCGACGTGCCGCATCGCACTCTGAAAACCTTACTGCACACACTCTGCAAGCTCACCGGGGCCAAGGTACAAACACTGAGGGTTTTTGGAAACAACCCTTATTTTAGAAAGAAAGGCTAACATAAGGAACAAGTGACAACTATACAGAATTTCTCTACAGGACGGTAGACAGAGAATAAACGCAATACCTGCACTGTACCCAGTGTAGATCCCTTCAATATGTGTAGCAGTCGGTAATCGTGTCTAGATAGTGCATTAGCTAAATGTTGTTTTGTTCCTCTCAATAACACAAACATCCTTGCAGTGTGTGTGTGTGTGTGTATATATATATATATATATATATATATATTAAATGGAAATTTAAAAAAGTGGACTATTAATGTTATTTCAATGCAGAACAAACTACTTTTAAAATTCAGAGAATGTGGGACAAAAATGTTTTCATCATAAGCTACAGGAGCCGATCATGTTACAGCATGCAAATGAGGAGTAATACTGGTTTCTCACGAGTGTATAGGGTTTAGGTCATGTAATAGTTTATAACAGTTTAATCGAGTCTGAATTTCTTGATAATTGTCAGAGTATAGCCATGTTTGTCCTATTTTTGTAACCTGCAAAGGTCAATCTTGACATTAGGGGAGAAAAAATAGGCATAATTTGTAAGGGTCTTAAAATCCATGCTGATGCACGAGACATAATGGTTAACTACGTCTGCTTATATTGTTGAAACTGTTACTTGTAAGTTCAACAGTAAAGTCTAAGTCTGAATGTCAAAAAACACGAAGAGGCTCAAAAATTATGTAAATTAAAGACTGTAAGAGAAAAAGAATCGGAACAGAAAGGACCAGGAAAAAAAATCTGAGATAATTGTTGATGTAATTTTTTAAAATAATTTTTAAACCATTTGTAGATGACTGATACACACGCGTCACATCCTTAACGCCAGTTTATTTAAAATTGTTTATTAAAAAAAAAAAACAATCTACATTTTGTGTCTCTTCCATGGTACTAGTCTAATGCTTTCTGAAATTGTCTGTAAAACTGTCATACAAAAAAGTTTGTATGAAACCTTCACTCTCTTATGAAAGTTTTTCTATTTAATGTTGCATCCATATTGCTGATTAATCTGAATAACTATATTCTAAAAATTTCTCCTGTTTTAATTACTGATACTAAGCTTATCCATGCTCTGAGAGACGCACACACACCGAGGGCCCTAAACATTTATACACTCTTTAACATGAAAAAGGTGTGACCTTTCTTCTGACGGTCACATGATGTTACCAAAATTTATGCGACTCCTGACATCTTTAGAGAAAACAATCTTACACATTGCTGGCATAATAAAATTTGAGTTAAAAAAAAAAAAAAGGCATGGATAATTGTGTGTGTGTGTGTGTGTGTGTTTGTGTGTGTGTGTGTGTGTGTTTTTATTTTAAAGATAGATATTTAAAGAACACAAGATATTTCTCCCTAGCAATGGGTAATAATGCAGTGCTGGATGTGTTCACACAGATACTGGACCATTTATCCATGATCGAGAACCGGAACGAGTCTGAACTGGAGGCTCATCTGAGACGGGTGGTGAAGCATTCAGGAAATTTCTCAGGCCTCAAGTCTGACCTGAACTCTGAGAAAATGGCCTTGCGATCTGTATGTCACCACATTTTTATTATTATTAATCCCATTTACACTGTATAATCAGAATCAGAAGAGATTCTTTGGGTTAACATCAAATGGAGTAGGGTGTGAGATACTTACAATAAGTATCTGTGGTATTGCACATAATATTGCTCATATATTTAATGCACAGTGAGAAGAATGTTTTAGCTGTTCATGAGGTAAATTGCCTGGGGAAAAAACTGTTCTTGTGCCTGACTGTCCTGGTGTTCGATGCTCTGTATCGTCGGCCAGATGGTTGGGTGTGAGAGGTCCAAAGTGATATTCTGAGCCCTTTTCTTCACTCTGGATATATACAGTTCTTGTAGTGTGGGTAGGGGAGTGCTGATAATCCTTTCAGCAGTCCGAACCGTCCTCTGTAGTCTTCTGATGTCTGCTTTTGTAGCTGAGCCAAACCAGACAGTTATTGAAGTGCACAGGAGGGATTCAATGACAGCTGAGTAGAACTGTGTGAGCAGCTCCTGTGGGAGGCTGAACTTCTTCATCTGGCGAAGGAAATGCAACCTCTGATGGGCCTTTTTATCAGTGGAGTCAATGTGAATGTCCCACTTCAGGTCCTGAGAGATCCTAAGCCATCACTTTACTCTCAGCCCAGGTTGAGATCATTAGTTTAATAATAATAATAATAATAATAATATATTTTTTAAAAACTGATGTTTTATCACTGGAGTTGTCAGCACGTCATGTGCAGATATAAGATATATTATGGCATGCCGTTTAGGAAAATATTCATGAGAGAACTTAATGAAAACTCTGAATATATTGAATGAAACGTGAGAATATTGAATGGATTCCGAATATATTGATTGAAAACTGATATATTGAATGAAAAGTCTGAATATATGGAATGAAACATGACGTCATCGAAACACAGCGCCATCTTTAGAAAGGATGAGTGAGTCGGCGAGAAACTTGGTTGCTGCAATTGTGAGAAATGACGAGATGGTGAACACATTGATGAGTGTGTGTCCGACTCAAAGTGGTGGCACAAGCCGCACTCAGTATCAGACGACGGATGAAGAAATGTATTCGCTATTTCACCGCAGAAGACCGGTGTTATGCGCTAAAATGCCCCCCTGCCGCAGATTGCACCCCCTATTTAATCTCCGTCGAATATTATATTAGAACAGAAATTTCTAGGTTTATGATTTAGAAATTACAAATTGGACCAAATGGATTTGATTATAAAATAAGCATTATTAAAAAAATTACATGTAGTATAGGGAAAAATATAAAAAAAAAAATTTTATATACAAGATGTATTTTTTATATTGCTTATTTAATAATAAAAATCATTTCGTTAAATTTTTCATCATAAATATTTATTTAGTGCAAGCAATTTTGTATTACACGACAAATCCCTGTAAAATAAATGTGCCACAAAATAAACATTGTATTCATGGTCTCGGCACCTGTCACGTGCCAAGGGTTAATTATATTAGTTATATCATATTTGATAAAAAATAAACCTAGAAATTGCTGTTCTAATATAATATTCGACGGAGATTAAATAGGGGGTGCAATCTGTGGCAGGGGGGGCATTTTAGCGCATAACACCGGTCTTCCGCGGTGAAATAGCGAATATATTTCTTCATCCGTCGTCTGATACCGAGTGCGGCTTGTGCCACCACTTTGAGTCGGACACACACTCATCAATGTGTTCACCATCTCGTAATTTCTCACAATTGCAGCAACCAAGTTTCTCGCCGACTCGCTCATCCTTTCTAAAGATGGCGCTGTGTTTCGATGACGTCATGTTTCATTCAATATATTCAGACTTTTCAATCAATATATTCGGAATCCATTCAATATTCTCACGTTTCATTCAATATATTCAGAGTTTTCATTAAGTTCTCTCATGAATATTTACCTAAACGGCATGCCTTTATTTATATATATATATATATATATATATATATATATATATATATATATATATATATATATATATATATATATATATATATACACACACACACCTGTATATGTATGTATGTATGTATATGTATAAATAATGCCCTCTTAACTTTACTGCTAACAGGAGGATAAAGTGATCAAAGCAAAAGTGAGTGACATCCTCTCAGAGATCTTTAAAAAGATTGGCTCAAAGGAGAACACTAAAGAGGTGAGGACTCTGTTTATTTACACTCTCCTGCATCAAGGGCTAACCAGTTAGAACTTAGTCAGGTATCAGTAAATTTAACTTCTCTTCCTCAGGGCTTGACGGAGCTGTATGAATATAAACAGAAGTATTCAGACGCCGACTTGGAGCCCTTCCTCAGAAACACGTCCCAGTTTTTCCAGAGCTACGTCGAGCGCGGTCTGCGTATGATCGAGTCGGAGCGGGAGGGGAAAAGCCGCCTGCAGAGTTCATCAGGTAAAAGAAACACCCACACACACACAGAGTCGCTGCTGGTGCTCCGAGTGTGTGTCTTGGTGGTTGGTGAGGTCCGCTACTTCATGTGTATGTGGCCCGTTTAGGATGGGAACCATGGGACATAGGACGTGAGTAGTGCTGGGCGATTTTTTCGATTAATTCGAATTTAGGTTTTAAGACGATTTTTTTTCTTAAATCAAGGTATCGCGGTTTTTTATTAAAATATTAGATAGATTGTAATTGCACCAATGGCAGAATAATTCAGAGGCAAGATTGTCCGACCACATGACGGCGCGCCTAATTAACCGCTCACCTGTGAGTTTTAAATCCATTTGACAGTTTCACTTTGGTGCGGCACCGCGCGCTTCTGTAGTTCTGCCACGCCCCCTCTGTGACTCACACGCGGGGAATACGAGATACAACATGGCAGCGCGCGCTGATGAAACCAAAGAGCTCGTTTCCAACAGAGGCGCGGTTTCTTCAGTCGTATGGAAATTATTCGGGTTCGCAACTTTACACATTGAACAAGCCGAAGCCCGGTGTAAAATTTGTCTGAAGTTTGTGGCAACTAAAAGAAGCTAATTCACGACTAATCTCCTCGCGCACCTCAAACAGAGTCACACTGTTGAATCGGCGTCGTGTTTGGCGCTGCGAGATAAACAAGACAAGCGGCAGCGCGAAAACACCGGCTAAAAGCGAGGTGAAAACAGTGAGCACATTTCCACACTGTATCCCATATGATGAGAGGGGCCTCGATGGAAAGATATTACTGATGTTGTGTCGTGTTATATCGCTACAGACATTATGCCCAGACACACAGTTTTTAAAAAATGCTGTCAGGCACCTGTTTGATTTTATTCAGCATGTCAGTTGCATGTGGTTTGCAAAATTGTTTAAGTGATTTTAATATATATACTTTTAATCCAAATAAGCAGGTAATGTTTGGTTATATTGTTTTGCTTAAGTAAATAATAATAAAAAAACTATACTGTCTGTTTTATTATTATTATTATTTATTTTAAGCAAAAATAATCGTTTTAAAATCGAATTTGGTCTTTAAAAAAATCGAGATTTCATTTAAAGGGCATATCGCCCAGCCCTAGACGTGAGATTAGTTTTGTGAGATCTTGCGAACGTTTTACAAGATCTCGCAAAACTTGGACTCTTCAGCTTTTACCGATTTAGAGCATTACAGCAGGTGGCAGTAATGCCCAACTTGATCCTTGACTGGGAAGGGGGCGTGTTACCAATCCAGTCCAATGAGTGGCAGTAATGCACCTGCCAATCACTAAAAAATAAAGGAAGAAGAATCTGTGCTTCTATGATAACTGGGATTAGAGTTACACAAGTGTTGTTAAACAGACATGGAGAAAATTACTGAGTTTATCTTGGCCTAAAATATAAAGACATTCAGTTTATACTTGCCCTTTTCGTATTTTTGCGTTGGAAAATTAATTCACGTCAATTAAGTCACGTGGTGGCTCAACCCCCAACCCCCCACCAAAAAACATGTTTTTCTCCCTCACGCATGTCTCTTTAGGGGCGCTGTAAAAACAGACTCCTGTTTAATTTTAACTGAATGTTTTATGTGTGTTAAACACCAGGGAGAATCTTAAACTATATTTCATTTTACTCACATGGTGGATTTGTTCCTTTGAATAGGAATTACAGTAAAGTGCAGGTGGAAAATAAGTTTTTGGTAGAGAATAAAACTCTCTGGACATCTTGACTGGTTAGTCCTGGAACTATGGACGTGAATTGTAATGTCTGGTTATTGTGCATCTCCACTGATTCACTTTGTTTTTTTTTTGTGTGTGTGTGTGTTGTAATATTATATTCCGGTTTCTTGTGTTGATCCAGTGATCCCACAGCACAGTGTGGATTCTGCGTACCCCTCCAACCACAGCTCCATGTCAGTCAGCAGTAACGGGGAGGATCTGAAACCTGCTGTGTACTACGAAAGACTGAAGATCCTCCGGCAACGCCACGGACTCGAGAACTCTAAGGTTTAAACAACATGCCGTTATCAGATATAGTCATATTTTGGGTTTAATTGTTTTTTAAATGAAATTTTGAGATTTCACCGGCTGTTATTGAGCAGTTTATAAATGTTTAGTGTTTGAACGTTTTGCACTCGAGCTCTGAGGTAATCAGACGTGTATAGTGTTTAGTTTAGCATACAAGTGTACACCTCAATCATATCTTCTAGTCTTATTGAGAAGAAAAAAATCTATCCTAAATGTAAATATTACATCAGGGAAAGAATTTATTATCTAATAATAAATTAATAATAAAATAATAAATAATAGTAAAACTGTTCTTCACAGATATTAACTGACTCTAATCTACAGGACCCGCTTGTATTAAAAAAGCAGTTTTATACACAACCGGTCAACCATTTGGACAAACCTTGGACAAATTCCACGCTCTTTTCTGATTTTTATTTCTTTCTACCCTGTAAAACAATGCTGATGGCATTTATCAAAAATCTGCAATAATATCCTTTGAACAGTTGATACTGAGATGTATCTGCTACTTTTGCTTTGTAAATCCTTCATAATGGCTCGAATCCGAGGTGTGGTTTGTTAATCTGATTTCTGAGTCGGGTAAATCTAAATGAACTCCTCTGTAGCAGAGGTAAGTTTTGGTCTTGCTTTCCTGGTGTGGTATTCATGAGAGACAGTTTCATCCTGGTGCTTGATGGGCTTTGAAATTCACTTGACAATAACTGTTTTTGCAAGAACTGTTCCACAGCAGTTGACCTTTATATTTTATAAAAACAACTGACTGTTGTTGTTAAATTACCTAGGGCTAAGTGTTATTTAATAATTTTGAAAAAGAAAATCCAGTATCTTTCTATAATAAAAAAAAAAAGAGGGTGTGTCCCAAAATTTGACTGGTACTGTGTGAACAACCACTAAACCCCTGGTTCACAAACACTGGGTTGTGACCCACAGGTGTGTTCGTAGAAGATTTTATTTGGGTCGTGATTTGTCTGCAGTACACCATTCAGTCACATGGGGGAGCTAGTTATTTTTTATTTATTTATTTATTTTTTTAGCACTGACAGTTGTGATTTATCATTTGTAGCCTATGTCCATAATCCCTGATTTACCTTTCAGGGTAATCAACTTGAATGTTACAAATAATTTTTATGGCTATTTACACTCATCTATGCACATATAAACCTTTCTTATGATTTGTAAAAAAAAAAAAAAGCCTAATGGTTTGTCAATTTTAAAAAGTAGGTCCAGTAAGTGGATGCAGTGAGTGCAGTAAATGCTAAACTAAACTTTGAGTCTAATTCTCATTTCATTCTCAGCAGCAGCAACAGCAGCAGCAGGAAGACGAGCGTCCTCTCTCACTGCTGTCCAGGCCCCCACTGGCGTCCTCCACCGACATGCTTCACAGCAAGCTGTCACAACTGAAGGAGTCACGCGAGTCACAGCTGCAGCAAGAGCAGTCGCGCTCACACAGCCCGGGCCGCGCCTCCTCACCCGCCTCCAACCTCGACGACCTCAAAAAGAGGCTCGAGCGCATCAAGAGTAACCGGCAATAGAGACGAGCTCATACAAACACTCATCTCCCGCATCTAGTTAACTGCATCGAGCTAAACTGCTAACCTCCGCTAGTCTTTCTCACCACTCACAGCTCGGCCGGTTTTTCAGGTCTGGTTTATGTATAGATTAACATATTGCAAATAGGAAAGAAAAAAAAATAAAACCACAGGTTTGTCCAGCTGTATAATATGAAGTAAATTGCTTTTTTTTTTTTTTTTTTTGCGTGTTTAGTCTTGTGCACAATTGTTTGAGGTTTGTTTCTTTGTATATACTGATGGGTGTTAACCACTCCAGGCTTCTCTGTGTCATGTTTAGGAGTTACAGTGGATGTGCAGATGTGCTGTAATTTGTGTAACCTGGAGATCTTCACACTTCCTCTGTCGTCTTTTTTTAATTATTATTATTATTATTATTTAAACAGACATTTTAGAACACACTTCAGGTCTCTCTCCAGGTCTCCACTGGGTCTCTCTGACCATCTAGCTTTTTTGTTTTTCTGCCACTGAAGCGCTTGAAGGATTTAATTTGTTAAGTAATTTAAGGAGCATGGCATGAAGTACTTGATGTTTTTTTTGTAAATAGTTTGCATTACTAAGCCCTGTTTAATTAATAATTAATAAATTTTGGTTAATAATATTCTAACATTTTGCACTTGAGAGCAGAATGTTGGCAGTTCTGATGCATCATTTTTGTATTTCATTCAAGTAGTGGTGTTGCTATTGAGTTTAAGTGTATAATCTATAGTGAAAATGGCAATAAAGTTTTTTTTTTAATATAATGTAACAAACTATAAGATGCTTCGTGGCTATTTGTGAGTAGATGTTGCAAAGTCAACCTGGTTTCATTTGTTATTTAATTGTTTGTGCCTGCAATCTTACAGTTTATTCCACTTTTTGGTCTGTGGGAAGTTGGTGGTCCAAGTTGCTGATGAACTGAAACCAGGCAGAACATAAAAACAATTGGACTTTCATTACTGGATTTGTAAAATATGTATTGCTCAGTTTGTGCTTTTGCTGGATTAGCAACTGGACCAGTCTGATCAAGAGTGTCTTTACATGCAAAGGGGGTGATCAATACATGTATACATGTGACGTGCTCTAGATGGTGTTATGCAGCTAAAACATGAACAAAAACCTTGTGGGAAAACACTGCCTGGCCGGGAAAAAAAACTAAAAAACACCTGGATTCACTTAAGCGAATAGCCTTACATTAAGTAATTACTGCAGTGTTTAATATTGTTCAGTGCCAACAATTTATTTAATCCTGATGCCGTGAGTAGCTTCTTGTTTCTTAAACAACCATATCAGAAGAAATGTCCTGTCATCGTGGCCAAGAATAAACTCTTACATAAGCTTCTCGAAAAAATTCCATGGCGAATACATGCCATAATCAAAGTAAAAGGTGGTCTAGTGTGAAAAGGAAGAAATAAACAACCAAACAAGTAAGTTAATAAAAATAATTTAAAAACAGTTTATGAGAGGGTGTCAGTCCAGGTGCTTTACGAGTCTGAGGTCTTGCTTCAGTTTCTTGTCCAGGGCCTGATACCGCTGGGGTGCGCTGTCCTTGTGGCTACAAAAGCAAAACAGGAAGAAAAAATAAATATATATATTAAATAGCATTGTGATTAAAGCCTTGTATTATGTAGACCCTCCACTATACAAGGCCCTTTAATGTACATATCAGGACATAATAGCCTGAGTTACTGTATGCATTTTGTCAATGTCTTGTCAGAGCTTCTGGAGAAGAAGAAAAAATCCACACCTACTGAACAATCAGATTGGAGAATACTATAGCACTGTGGTAACATGGAATAATTCACCTCAAAAACTGAGTCAATTAGGAAGAGAAAATGGAAGGAACTGGAAAGTTGACTTCAAAAGGCCAGGAAGAAGAGAGAGAGAGGGAGATCTACAGGGGAGGGTGATGCAACTTATTGGATGCCAACCATTGTTAAATAACAAGATGGAAAAAGAAGTCATTAGAAACTGGTCCTAGTTTAGCATTGTGAAGTCGAAGTGTTTAGTGTTTACCGGCTGAGGCGCAGCTTCAGAATTTGGATTCTGAACATGGCTTCAGAGCAGTACGCCAAATACCCTTCCTCTTCTTCTTTTGTCAAGTTACCCTGGTTCTGCTGGTACCACTGCTGCTTCTGCAGGAGCCCCTGCGTCTCCTATTCACTCACACACACACACACACACACACACACACACACACACACACACACACAGGGAGAGAACAAGCTTCAGAAAGGAACGAGTTGGTTTTAATTTGCTTTAAACTGCATTGTAAAGGTCAATACTGTCACAAGTACACGTAAGGGCCACCAGAATAAAATGGAGCAAGAGGACGAGGAGGAAACGATTTAATGGGTTTCTTAAGGGTGACACGTTTAGAAAAGAGGATTTAAACTGAAAGGAAGATGAAGATCGAGATAATCCGTGAAAGAGGTGTGGCCTCTGTGCGTGTTCGTCAAAGAAAGGCCGGCCTCTATCTGTCAATTAAAAAAAACTGTCACAGTGAAGGAGGTGTGGCCTCTCTAAATTTAAATTAAGGGGTGTGCCCTCTTGTCAGTTTTTATGGAAGGAGGCATGGCCTTTGTCTGTCAGTTACAGTGAAAGAGGTGTGGCCTTTCAAGTTTAGTGAAGGGGTGTGGCCTCTGTCTGTCAGTCACACTGAAGGAGGTGTGGCCTCTGTCAGTCACAGTAGAAGAGGTGTGGCCTTTCAAGTTAAGTGAAGGGGTGTGGCCTCTGTCTGTGTCACACTGAAGGAGGTGTGGCCTCTGTCAGTCACAGTAAAAGAGGTGTGGCCTTTCAAGTTAAGTGAAGTGGTGTGACACAGGGAAGGGATGTGACCTCTCCAAAGTTTAATTAGGGGGTGTGGCCTCTGTCAGGCAGTCACGCTGAAGGAGGTGTCAGTTTTAGGGAAGGAGGTTTGGCTTCTGACAGTCACAGTGAAGGGGTGTGGCCTCAATTTTAGTAAAACGGGGGTGGCCTCTGTCAGTCACAGTGAAGGAGGTGTGGCCTCAATTTTAGTAAAGGGGGCGTGGCCTCTGTGAGTCACAGTGAAGGAGGTGTGGCCTTTTATTGTCAGTCATGGTGAAGAAGGTGTGGACTTCCCCACTTTTATTAAAGAGGGAGTGGCCTCTGTGTCAGTCACAGTGAAGGAGGTGTGGCCTCTATCAGTTTTAGAAAATGAGATGTGGCCTCTGTCTGTCAGTCACAGTTAAAGGAGGTGCCGCCTCTCTCAATTTGACATGAGCTTACAGGATTGGGACTAAACAGCTGTGTGTACATAAGGACGTCATCTAGTGATTAGTGAGACTAATAAGAAAAAAGGCTTAAATATGTTGTAGAGCTGGACTGGAAAGATTGGATTTCGGAGGTCATTGCATTAACACAATTCTAAACATTGACGTCAGCGTCACCTTTTCAAACCGAGCCTGGATACAGTTGGCCCTGTCTATAAGTCTCTGCTTCAGGCTTTCGAGGCAGCTTGCACGGATATGCATGGCCTGCTGTCTGGACAGGGACTTCGGGTCTCCCAGCTGAGCCAAGAAAGGAGACAAGATGTCCACATCCTCGCATTCTTTCTTCAGTTGCATCGCCTGGGCCAGGTGTTTCTACAGGAGAAAAAAAAAGAAAAAAAGAGATGTCATCTTGATCTGATGAAGGTGCTGAAACGTTAACGTTTGCAAAATACTGTATTTGATAAGAATAGATGCTTAATATTATTCACTGAAATTGGACAGAAACAGGAAAAATGATTAAGATGAGACGCAAATAATTTGCCTCACCTGCTTTTTCACGTGCAGGCACGCCTTCTCGTTCCTCGTCATGTCGTAGATGGAGATCTTGAGCTTAATGGCAGTCTCCTCTTGGCTTCTTATCTTAAGGATCTCTCTCACCTTACACACACACACACACACACACACACATACACATACAGGTTGTTCTTTAGTTATACAGATCCCGATGCATTGAAAACTTCTTTTTTTTTTTAAGACCTTCTTTAATATTCTTACTTCTTTCTTAGATTCCTTGATACTCATTAAGGTTTTCTCCTCCTGCTGCATCATCTCCATGAGCGTCTTGAACAGGTACAGTTTTGTGACGGATTTTGCAAACGGGTCGACCTGCAGGAACGCAGAGAGCAAGAGGAGGAAAAAGGTAAGCAAATGTCTAGCTAAATGTCTTTCAACATTCTAGGCCATCTTGATTCTCTTCCACAAGCAGATATATACAGGGTTTGTATGGAAATCATATTTATAACACTGTCACCAAGCAACAAAATAACAGAAAGTGAACCTTAATTGTCAAAAAGAGAGAAGTATATACAGTATGTTTTAGTCAAACCTGAAAGCTGGAGGCCATGTCATCTGAGAAAGGGTGATCAAGGTTAGGTGGTTTATCAAAGATCTCGAAATTTGGAATGATTCGGTCGTCCTCTAGGTGGTATGTAACTTCAATTCGCTTCTGCAAAATCTGGAATATTAGCTCGGCCACATCCTCGCCGGCTGCTTTGGATCGATCCCTTTGGAATTTCTCCACAACCTTCTGCTTAAAACACATACATACATACATACATACATACACAGGACCAGTCAAAAGATGGGACACACCCTCTATGAAGGCTTTACGGAGCATAAGTAGCAGACATCAGTTGTTTAAAGGATTGCATATTTTGGACAACAGCATTGTTTTACAGTGTAGAAAGAAAAACAAATCAGGAAAGACCATCGGAAAGACGGGTGTGTTATTATTTATGTGCCCAGTTCATATGGTACATAGGAGCCACAGTAATGTTGTCTCCAGCTAGTGTGTATGTATGTATGTGTGTGTGTGTGTGTGTGTGTATCCTGACCTGAATGGGTCGCTCATCTCCGGCTTTTTGTGCCAGCTCCAAAGGTCCATAAAAGACATGTCGGTAACTGAGGAAGTCGGGGCGACCCTGAAACGTCTCGATCATTTCTGTCGGCCTTTCGACTCGACTGAGCAAGTGGTCATGTCGCGCTTTACTGTAGAACTCCATAAGACGCTCTGTCCCGAGGACCAGATCCGTGTACCTGTGAGCTGCACGGAGCCAAGAATCTCGGTCACTGTTTGGGTTTGTGGATTAATGAGCTTTTAACATTTGGATTTATTCTTGTTTAAAATGCAGATCGGTAAATAAATGGACAGATGCGTGAACAAATGGATAGACGGACAGATTGACAGAGGAATGGATGGATGGGTGAACGGGTGGCCGGACTGAAAGGTGAATAGACAGATGAATGGATGGTGAGATGGACTGACGGATGGATGGATGTAATGGATGCGTGTATAGACGTACAGAATGAATAGATGGGGGAATGGATGGTGGATCAGACAACATGTCCGAATCAGATTTGATGATGTAATCATCACTCACTCACTCATAGTCTATACCGCTTTATCCTGAGTGTATTTACTTTTTAGACAGAAGCTCCTTCCTGATGAGAAATGCTCGGTAGTGATATTGGTGGCTTGTTTCAGTTCTCTCTCTTGGAGCTCATCGTGACGGTTCTCATACCATTCCTTGACTGTGTTCAGCTGAGTCCCTTAACGATGCACGAAAGGAGAGAGAAGGAATGAAACAAAAGAACCGACTAATGACTGAAGAACAGCATCAAGTCCAGGGGACTTAATACACACAGCTGATTTGTTGGGATTTTGATCATAAATCATTTGAACCCATTATGAAAAAAAAACCTCACAATCCAGGTCGTCATAAGTAGTGAGTCTTGTGACTAATCCATCGGGTTTGAGATAAGGGCAGAACTTCTCCAGCGTGGCCTTCTTGTACCGGATAACCTTCGACCCACCGGGGAAACGACTTTCCATATCTTTAAAGGCAAACAGCAAACACAAAAGGTCACTGCATCGAACGGTATGATCTATCGCACTGACCGGGTGTGCTGAGGTTATTAAAGGTCATGCAAATAAATTTTTTTAAAAAGGACCTTTTTCTGGGATGTGGATTTGTGCAACCCAAGACGGAGGCATCTCGAAAAGCTTAGGCTCGTCTGTAGTCTCCTGCAGCAATAAACAGAGAAAGAACATATATATATTTACGCAAAATATATACAGGGAAAATGGCGATGGTGTTCACAACATGAATGTTTGTGTAGGTTTTTGAATGATTATATTCTGTAAATAAATACTCCAGATATTCCAGATATACTTTAGTGAACGGTTAAGTAAAGGAGAAACGTCTTTACTGTGAAATCATTTGATAACATCAATCATTAGTGTGATACATGACGTTTTGTATTTTGTCTTGCGCCTGCTCATAGCCTTAAGTTCGTATATGACATTTGTGACAAGCTGTTTAACAATATTTTGTTTCATTTCATTCCAAATGGGCAAAAAGTGCACATGCCCATACAGTATGCATTATATATAATATAGGCTCACTGCTTTCAGTTTAATTAGCAAATAGTGATGAAATGAAAAACATGACTTCATCAAAACAGTTAAATAAGGGATTCATCCTGTGTATCCTGTGTGTTGAGTGCATGCCATACGTACATCAATTAGATCGTCTTTATTTTCTCCTGTTGCGGCCGCACCCGGGCTACTCAACATGAACTCCCACTTTAGCACATCATCCAGTTCATACATCATCTCCTGAAAGACACAAAGCCAAAAATAAATGGCAAAGGATTACCGACTGTTCCTAATAGTCAGTAACTTTCAACTTTATAGTTAAAACAAATAAACCGAAGCTTAATCGTTTGTTTTTTTTTATGCTAGAGATGGAGGGAATGTATTTAGTGACAAACGGTGATTCTTTTCTTTCGTGATTCACCTATCGCCATGCTGACTCCAAAATCAATTTTCGAAAAGTCTTTTTAAATTTATATATACGTTTGCATTAGAGGTGGTAAAATGTTGCAGTTCCTCCATCATCCTACAGGTGTCAGTAGTTACAGTTACAAAAAATGACTTGCGTTATAAAATCATGAGGGCGGCACAGTGGTGTAGTGGTTAGCACTGTCGCCTTGCACCTCCAGGGTTCGGGTTCGATTCCCGTCTCTGTGTGCATGGAGTTTGCATGTTCTCCCCGTGCTTGGTGGGTTTCCTCCGGGTACTCCGGTTTCCTCCCACAGTCCAAAGACATGTAGGTTAGGTTAATTGGCGTTCCCAAGTTGGCCGTAGTGTGTGAATGAGTGTGTGAATGAGTGTGTGTGTGTGTGTGTGAGTGTGTGTGCCCTGCGATGGATTGCCACCCTGTCCAGGGTGTAACCGCCACCCTGAATACAGGATAAAGCGGTATAAACGATGAGTGATAAAATCATGATATTTACAGAATCGCAATACAGATCGAATCGGCACTTAGGTATCATGATAATATCGTATCGAGAGGTCCCTGGTGATTCACATCAGTATTTAATACCACTGGTTAAAATCGTGACCCACTCAGAAATCCACCCGCACTGACCGCACAGCCGAAGCGGCAGTCCTGCATGTTGATCCAGTAGTTCTCGCGGTTCCAGAGACTCTCGATGCCGAGGAAACACGGGCTGGACGTGGGATAGCTCTGGCCCGAGAGTGGGTCGATGAAGAAGTTATCCAATATGTCACGTTTCCCTGCCAGAACCAGAACCCAGCCATGAACCCGTAAGCCCCACAGAGGATCTGCATGAGGCCCCTGCTCCTGTAGAAAATTATACACATAAAAAATAACATTTTCCAATAACCTAGAGAGAGTCAAAGCCATGACATGATGAGATTTGATTTCCACTACAGCTAGGTCTGCATGGATCATAATCAGAGTGATGGCCTCAGACCTCCTTTAGTCTCTCAGCATCCTGATGTTCTGTGGGCAACCCCTGACGCTTCTGCCGATTTTTCTCCTCCTGTTTCTGCTCGAAGGTGCTTTTTAATTCTCGTGCACGTTTAATCTTGTACCTCATCTTTTTCTCCTTCTGTTCAGACGCCTTCCCCTCAACCTATACGCATGCAACCCAGGACGACATGATCATTAGGTGACTCATACTGTATGTACTTGATGAGGCTGTGTGATCACTCACCGAATCCTGAGGTTTGAGTAGAGGGCAGTCCTGGTTGCTCATATCGAGCAGGCACATCTCTTTGGTAGCATATCCGCTGACGCAGTAGGCGTTGTAGCCAGCGCCCAGCAGCAAACTGCACAGCAAAATGGAGAAATCGAAGCAAGTACCTCTCTGAGTCTGCACCACATACGTCGGAGAGTAGAGCTTTTTCGGCTGAACAAATCATAAGAAACACGTTACCACTCGGTGTACTGACGATAAGCGCAGTTATTCTGCACATCGGTGTAGATGGATATCTTGTTTAACGCATTTATCACAATGCCATGCTGTTGGTATGAGACAGCCTTTATGATTGCATCATGCAGTTTTCGGGAAGCGCGGTATTTAGGGTAGAAGCTGCAGAAGTAGCTCTCACCACTTCAGTTGGACAATCCAGCAGCTCCAAAGTCAAAAAGTCAGAGATGAAACTAGCACAGCCCTGCCAGTCATACAGCTCAGTGTAGGGTAGCAGCATGCGCCGCAGCGTGGTGCTCACGAACTTCTGTTGCAACATAATCAAGAACACAAAGCTTTAATGCACGTACATGTCCTTGAGTATTAGGGGTTGGGAACCTAATGTACAAATCATGGTGCTGTAAATACTGCACCTGTACTCCGAACTCATTGACTGGGCAAAGTAGCAGCGGTTTGCGATCAGGGAACATTACGGAGTACTGAGAGTTGAGGTTTTCCGCCATGGACAACAACACCATCTCTTCGGCCGAGTTCTCTCTGTACGAGGCAGGACATTCAGACTGATCCGCTGCAGGCGTCTGGTCTGACCTGTAAGAAAGGGGTCAGTTTGGATCGCTGGTGTTTCGGCATTATAGCAGGTTATAAACCTTAACTGTACCCTGGTACTAAGAGTTTTTGTTGGCGTAGTTTTCCCAAATGGAATAGCTTCTAATGCAATAATTCTAGCTTCTACACGGTTGCTTGCATAGCCAGTGTGTTTCCATTAATGCACTGTTAATGGGTGGGAAGTTTATGTGAATCATTGCAACATTAGGCATACTGTACATGGATGCGACCCTGCGATGAAGCAAGAGTATCAGGTCCAAAAGTGTTGTTTGCCAACTTCACAAGTCTCAGAGCCATCACATGCTGGCCTTCACCAAATTGGGGAAGAATGCTCTCTTTAAAGCGGTTTTTAAGAATCCTTACGCTACATCAGAAAAGCTGCTCCACTCCATGAAAGAACAACCATAATTTTGACTGTTTTTCTTAAATCACAACCCGCGAGCGGCCTTACAGAAAAAGAGGAGCAAGTTAGGGATGAGAGGAAGGCGTGTCAATGCTTTCACTTCTAGTGCAGCTAACGTGCAGCCCCTCCTTTAATGTCTTAGTATAATAGTATAATGGTGTATTCACGCCAATCAGCCAAAACGTTTTTGACCAATGACAGGTGAACTGAACAACATTCATCATCAACTATACACCGACAAATCATCAGATCATGGACACCCAAGGCTCACCCATGCCCTTTCCGTCCAATCCCAGTCCAAGGCCAATACAGGACAAATGGTAGAAAAAAAATCAATGCTGGCCATGATAGAGGCCCAGCAGGAAAAGAGCCCAAGGCTACCGACCCGGCCTCCAAACTGCCCAGATCGCAATCCACTCTAGCACCAATGTCATGCACTGGACAAACAAGGCTGATAGCTCAAGGGGGGATCCAAAACCTAGGTGGTTTTAATGTTAATGTTTTAATGTTATGGCTGATCAGGGTAAATCGCAAAAATGTACAATTTGAAGTCTCTTTGAATCCTACAACTTGTCAGAACTGACTCTTTTTCAACGCCAATTATTAAAGACATAACATTATGTACAAGTTGTGATATACAGTAATTTGCAGTTAATATTTAGTCCCTACAGTCCCCATTCACCCACCAGAGGACTACAATACATCTCTTTAGCCAAACAAGTGACTCTAAGTGTTTTTAGCATTAAATAAATAGTGTATGTGTAAAATTCTGGGCAGCCACACACTAACAAGGTGAACATTTCACAATATCCAATTTTACATCTCTCAATTTATACATTTATACATCTTTAAATGTGATTGGTTCTGTCCTTGCAGTTAATGATAATGTACTGTAAACAGCCGGGGCTTTTGTGAGCATCGTCTGGCGTAATAATTACCATCCTGACCGCTGAGCACAGAGCAAACACCAGTGAACTTTAGTAAACTCACGGGTGGTGAGATGAGGGGCTGATCTGCACTTTGTCCAGAGTCTGTTCCAGTTCTATTAACTCTCTGAGGTCTGCATCCTCACCCTCCTTCTCCTCGTTTACTGTGGGTTCTTCCATTCCATTCATTCCATTCCAGCTTCAGAAAGCACCTAAAAACATGAGAAGGTAAAAGCATTACAGGTTATAGTTTCCTGGGTCATGGAGATTAGTGCTCTTTAACATTGCAGCTTTGGTTTATGGATGAATTTGTCAATCGGATGAATTGAAGATGAATAAATTCATATTACGTTTAAAACTAATTCTGCTCTAATTTAAGAGGAAATTACAGTGGGATGATATTTAAACAAATCTTATAAGAATACAGAATAGATATTAGGCTCTGAATAAATGTCTTCCTCAAGGATGGTTAATGGTTTTACATACAATGTGTTAGATATTTATTATTATCATTATTATCATTATTATTAAAAGTATTAGTATAACAAATAAAACACCTGAGTATACCTTAATAGTTAAATTAAATATGCAACACACTGCTGCTGAAACGTTATTATTCAGAATATTTCTACTTCCGTTTATTTTTCTGTCTGTTTATTGGTACGTTAACAATTATAGCTTAACACCGTTCGCTAACTTTACCTTTAATCGGCGGTGTTTTTCGGTTTCCATGGTGACAAGACAGCGGCACGTGTTTATGACGTCAGATCGATTTGTCCTTCCGGGTTTTTTCTTCTTCATTGGTCTCATCAGTGCAGTGAAATTGTAATTGCATTTTGTTGGATGGATGGATGTTATTGTGATAAACTATGATTCTCGTCAACATACGGTTTTGAAAAAAGGTTTTTGACGTACATAAAAAAATAAATGACAAAATATACAATTTGTGTTGCTCATTTTCATATATTTTGTACAACTATAAATATTTTGGATTTTTTTTTTCAGCCTCCAGGATGTAAAAAGGAAAAAAAATATATTTTACCACACACAAAGTGCTATTCAGGAGTGACAAACAGTATATATGCTAAGCTAAGACCTTTAAGAGACTTTATTGTTGTAGTGTATAACTACAATGAAAAGAAAGTATATTAAAATAACAATATTATTCTCTCTATAGTTAATTTCTCTATTTGCAGGTGGCTTAGTGGTTAGCGCTCCACTTAGTGGAAAGGCTCCAGGCTCCTGCTACCCTGTACACAGGATAAGCAGTATAGAAAATGAATGAAAAATACATTGAGTATGTCTGTCAAAACATCTGCTCATTGTAAATTATTGACTATACAGCACTGTGAGACAAGCAGCCGTACACTCATCATCTATACCGCTTTATACAGTGTCATGAGGACCTGGAGACTATAGAAGGAGACTTAGAGCATGAGGCAGGTAACACCCTGGACAAGGTGACAATTATTGCAGGGCACACACACACACACACACACACACACACACACACATATATATATATATATATATATATACACACACACACACACACTGTCAATTTGGATAACCAATTCGCCCAATCTGTATGTCTTTGTACTGTGGGAGGAAACCAGAGTACCTGGAGGAAACCCAACAAGCTCAGGGAGAGCATGCAATCTCCAGGCACACAGAGTCGGGAATCGAAATCAGATCCTAGAAACCCTGCAAGGTGATATTGCTAACTAATAATAATAATTTAAAAAATAAGGGGTTCATCTTTGTGACAGCCAGACATATACACGGCCTTAAACCTGAAATAACACATAATAATAATAATGATAATAATAATAATATCACTAATTACATTGAAACTGATCAGATTATTTTTAGCTTTAACCTTTAAAATAGTTCTACCAAACTCTTTTCCCGTCAACATTGATCAATGACAGTAACAATAACAGTAGAGTGCAAGGTAACCTGGTGCAGAGGTATTTGATCTAACACTGCACTGTTTGCTTTGCAGTATGATGCCAAATAGCACGAGTTTAACCGTGAACAGCCGGTGAGCTGACTCGGTTAAATGCACAACAGCCCACCCACCCCCACCTCTCCGTCTCTCTCTCTCTCTTTTTTTCTTTCAAGCAAAGACAGGAGCTGAGTGCATTCGGACGAGACAGCGGAGATGATGGCGCTCTTGCACGCGCTCGCCGTCCCTCTTATCGTCCTGCTCGCGCCTCAGCAGTCGGCAGGATTCTGGCTTTTTAACGTCATCTTTCCGCCGAACGCCGAACCTCGCGGCGGGAGCAACAGCACGCCGCCTCTGATCATCGGTAAGATCAAAGGAGATAAAACGCAGTGCGCGTGCTTCTTTAGAACTGTTACAATGTTACAATGTAACTCTTAACACAAGTCTTGAACGCGGTCCTGTGAACGCCACTATCGCTAACATCCGCTGTACTGCAGTAACACGCACTTCATTTAACCACTGCAATGCTGCCTGAACCGAGATTGACAAAATAATTGTTAAATTAACTTGTACAATGTTAAATCATCTCTAGTACTGAATGAAACCTTACATTAAGTATTGAACCATAACAAGTTCATACATTGTAAAGGGTTCAATTAACATCAGCACAACTAGATTAAACCTTTACCCCATTAGTGCTGCATTTGTTTTAGTTCATAGTTGACAAAATAAGTGAACAAATTAACCTCCATAACGCTGAATTAATACACAGTAAATAAACATTAATATTACAATAAGCGCGCTATATATATATATAAAGTATTGGCCAAACCTGCAGTCACATTTTATCTAATTACATATACGTCAATATGGAGTCGGACCGCCTTTTGCAGCTTTAACATCTTCTCGGAGCGTTTATAAGGTCAGGGCTCTGTCTCTCACAAGCTCTTCCACATTGAACTTCTCACACTATATCGTTATAGTCTTTGCTTTCGAAAAGGGCCTTCACCAAACTGTCGACACAAATCTTGAGAAGCACACAGCACTGAGATGTCTTGGTATGCTGAAAGCATTAAGATTGCCCTTCACTGGGGATAAGGGTCCTGATTGATTGATTAAATCACCTCAATTCAATAATTAACAGGATTGGCCAATTACCTTTGCCCATATAGTGTATTTAATGCCTACCAGTGGTGCATAAATATGTATAGCGTTAAATTTACACAACGGCAACACTGTGACCTCGCACCTCTAGGATTAAGGGTTCGAGTCCCATGTCCCATTTGCATGCTTTACCCATTCTTGTTGGGTTTCCTCCCAGTACTCTGGTTTCTGCATTCATGACTTAGTGGTAGGGTTCTCGCCTGCCATGCAGAAGGCCCGGCTTCAGTTCCCACTCAATAGTTTTACTCCCACAATCAAACGGGTTAATAGTGTGTCCTGTGATTGATTGGCATCTTGTCCAGGCTGTAGGCCAAAGTCTTCTAGGATAGGCTCCAGGCCACCTGTGACCCTCTACAGGATAAGTGGTATAGGAGATTAATAAATAGAAATAAATGGTTGATTAAAGGGTTTGTGGTGTTGAATAAACACCAACAACAATACTTAACATTTGTAGTATTGGATTGAACTTCATTGCAGCCCCTGCAATACTACACAAGCCTTTACAGTCGTAATTTAACACCAGATGTGATGAGTTAACCCTTTTAAGTGCTGAATTAACACAGACAGTTATAAATGAACATCTCTATCGACTTTTACACTGTCGTATTGCCATCCTACAAAGCTGGTTGAACGTTTACAGTGCTAAATTAACACCGGGAAGTAATCAATCAACCCTTACAGTGGTAAAGTTTAACTCCATTACTGTTGACAGTCTTGAAATAACACCAGCATTAATGAATAAAAAGTTGCATCAATAACTATTGATTTAACCTTTGACTCCTACAAGTCCTGTATTTAATGATTTTACAATGTTAACACAAGCACTACTAAGTTAACTGCTGAAGTGCCTTACAGTGTTGAAATAACACCAAGATTATTTAACGCACATAATCGTGCATAAATCTGTTAACACCAGCAGTATTGAATAAACTTTTTAATTATTCAATAGATTTTTCACAACCTAAAAATAAAACCACCATTTAAATTACTCTTAAACTTTTGGTTTAACTTTGCGGCATTAAATTGATGCATGATGCATGAATGGTGCAAAAGTTCGCACTTTGACATTTTGTCATATCGTTGTGATTTTAGTGCCTGGGAATATCGGCAACCGGCTCGAAGCCAAAATAGACAAGCCCACACTGGTTCACTGGTTCTGCTACAAGAAAACCGAGGACTGGTTTCCTCTGTGGATCGACCTCAACATGTTCATGCCTATTGGTCTCGACTGCTGGATTGACAACATAAGGTGAGGACACACTCCGTAGACGTAATAAAAATTAATAAAGCTAGACAAATTCAGTCATTTCAGGTGTTCTACACAAATACGGTGGGACAAAAACAAGAAGCTTCCAGGACTCTGACCAGTCACGCACAGAGAAAACGGGTATTGTGGACACACATCTACATAACGGTAAAAGGAAACAGAAACCCAAGCGCAAGACATTATTCATAGAGACATTGGTCAGAATACTTTCAGAACTCGAACTAGGAGTACATAAACTAGAGCATGTGGTATGGGAAAATAATGTCTGTCAATAATTTAATATTGACAGAATTCCCAGCTATCGGTAGATTATCTGTAAAAATTCGCTCCTTTCCGATTAAATAATTGCACAGGTCTGCTATTGTCTGATATTGCAGTTTTGTGTTGAAATCATGCTCAATACATGCAGACTGAAAATAAAAGTCCTGGAATGAGTCTTTATGATTACAGCATAAGCTTTATAGTGTCCAGGTAATATGATACACATATACACACAGTATAAGGCACTAATGCAAGGGGGAGATTGGGACACAAACTTGATGTTCTGTACAGTCGGGTCCATAAGAATTTGGACTAAGACACAATTTTTGGCTTTTTGCCCCTGTACACCACCACAATGAATAAAAAAAAAAAAATTAAAAACTGAAGCAGCTAACATGAAATTGTAGCGTAGAATTTCAGCTTTTAACTGAGTAATACTTTAAGAATTATATAATACTTTTTTTAGTATTATTAAGTATTATTTATTATTAACATACTTTGTAACACTATTAAGATAGTCCCTCCATTTTCAAAGACTTTAAATTAATTAAATAAATGAACACACTAATGAAGGTAAGGATCGTTTTATTAAATGAAGACAACCTCAAGTATGTAACTCATGGAAATGCTGAGTTCTTGTGCTGCTTTGCCAGGCTTTTACTGCAGCTGCTTAATTTGTGAGTCTTTCTGCCCTCAGTTTTGTCTTGAGTAAGTGACAAAAGTGCTTTTTTATCAAAGCAGTTCTGTTGGGTTGAGTCGACGGTCTCTGGCTCTCACTCACCATCTATACCGCTTAATCAGGGTCACGGGGGCCTGGAGCCTATTCCAGGAGACTTGGGGCACAAGGCGGGGTACAGGGTGCCAATCCATCGCAGGGCACACACACTCGCACACTCGTTCACACACTACAGACAATTTGGAAACGCCAATTAACATAACTTGCATGTCTTTGGACTGTGAGAGGAAACCGGAGTACCCGGAGGAAACCCACCAAGCACGGGGAGAACATGCAAACTCCATGGACACAGAGATGGGAATCGAACCTGGAGGTGCAAGGCGACAGTGCTAATCACTACACCACCGTGCCGACGGTCTCGGACATTTAAGATTTTTTTTTTTTGTTTGCTTTTTTGTGTCGAGCCTTCGTATTGGTCTCCGAGTTTCGGACACACAGAGGCACAATTGCAGTGAAACCAGGTGCACTTTTTTTTAAACAAAAGGGGGGCACACAATCACTTTTCTCTATTCTTCTGAAAACAAAGGGGAAAAAAAAACAAAAAAAACAAGGGTTACGGTTCGGTGCTCGGTGGGCAGCAAGGGGGAGCGTGAGCAGAACACCCAGCCGGTGGACGGTGAGCAGAGGTCAGACGTGTCGCTCCGGCGCGTAGTGGGATGTAGTGGAGGGGAGTCCGGTACACGAGTACGCTGTCACCTTCTTGCCGGCGGTCGCGTGTAATTCTCACTGGCGTCGGACTCCAGAGAATGGCAAAGAAACAAACCGTCATAGAAATAATTGACATTACATCTCGCCCTCACCGGCATGCGTCGCCTGGGTCCCTTCATCTCGAGCGGTTGACAGGTGGAGGGTAGATTGTTTCCTGTGGCCGATGCCGGTGAGCGGTGGCGCCCCGTCCCTTTTTGGAATGTCCCATTGTAAAAGCGTTTTTTTTCCCGTGCCTTGGTGATGGCTTTTCCTAGGCGAGTGAGGAGCTTTTTTATTATTACGTGCACTGCCTGAAAGCCCGTCGCCACACTTTGCCTTAATTATCTCTTGTGTTGCTTTCGCAGTTTGTTTTGGGTCATTATCCACAATCGTATTCGTTTTGCAGTGTTTTAATTAACAGGAACGGGAGGTTGAGCTATATACACTTTGAAATTCATCCTGCTATTCTTTGAGCAGCCACATCATTGTTAAACACCAGTGACCCAGTTCCATTGCCATACAGCCACACTACCTCAGTCATGTTTAATGATCAATGATCACGAACAACTGGGCTGACATTTGGCAAAGAGTTTTGTCGCAAAGTCTAATTCGGTCTTTGGGTTCTTGAGTGCACCCTTGATTGGAGCCTGTTAAATTTATTTATTTATTTATTTATATATATATATATATATATATATATATATATATATATATATATATATATATAATATATATATATATATTATACGGATTTGTTCTGTAAATCGTAAGCAAGTTTTTCCAATGGAAGAAGATTCGCACTTGTGCCAGACACATCTTTAAAGTTGGTACACGAGATGATGACCATAAGATAAGTATACATTTCAATTTAAATTTAAATCAGAAGGACGCTCTAGTGATATTTTACAATTTAACAGGTATATAGTTGGAGACATAGTGAACTTTCTAACCAGTATTTTCTCAACCAGATCATGCACTTCATACCAAAAAGTTTACATTTTCTTACACTCCCAGATTAAATGCATCAATGTTCTCGTTTCTGAATTACATTTTAAAACACAGCTGAGATACATTTGGATAGGTTTTGTGTAGGCGTACAGGGGAGATATGTTCTATATATGAAATTTGAAGATTTGCTCATGCACAGAAATAGAAGTTGATTTGTGGAAAAACCTCCTCACATATAGAGAGCCATTCATCATCAGTGAATGACTGGTCCATATCCTTTTCCCAAACCTTTCTTAGAGGATTCAAAGGTGAGGAGGTTTCTGATAAAAAGGGAGCCATGCAGATAAGAACTCTGCCCCTTCAACGCCCCTGGAAGCAAGAGACGATTTTCAATATCGGACATTTCAAAACGGATTTTGCCCTGTCTCATTTCACATTGAATAAAATGACGTAGCTGGAGAAATTTGAAAAAATCTGCTCTAGGAAGTTGATGATCTATTCTAAGTGTCTCGAAAGATTTGACAACATTATCTGTAAATAAACTGGCTAAAGTAAAAACACCTTTCTCCACCCAGGTCCGAAGGCCAATATTAGCTAACGAAGCAGGAAAGTCGCGGTTCAGAATGATTGGTTAAATTCCTGGGGAGGTGGAGATATTTTTTGACATCTTCCCAGGCCGAAAGGGTTTTTAATAATGAAAAATCTGTCCATATCCTGTTTAAGTTTTGTCGTTGAGGGTGAATAATTCTTGGAGAACAAATCCTTTAGGTCAGGGGTCATGTGTTTGCCCAAATAAAGAAACCCAGAGTCAGTGATGCGAAAGGGACACTGTAATGTAACATTCTGTGGGGCATTTAAAAGCATGTCTTGGGATTTCCCTAAGTTTATTTTGTATCCACTACACTGGCTATACTGATTAATTATCTCTAAAAGGGAGATCATTCTTACCTCATCAAAGGAATTGATGACTGTGGCTGCCTCGGGTAAAGAAGGACGTCATCTGCATATAATGATGTGCGGCGTTCCATCCCACCTGCCTCCACATCCCGGATGCCCCTATGCATGCGAATAGCTTCTGCCAAGGGTTCGATGGACAAGGCAAACAGGAGTGGCGACAGGGGGCATCCCTGACGTCAGCCTCTATGAATAGGATTAAGGATGAATAAGGATTTTCATGATCAGATGTTTCATGTCGGTTGTATATCAGAGAAGTGGTAAAGTGCTCGTCCTATCATCCGGAGATCGCCAGTTCGATTCCCGGGTGATGCCGTAACCTCTCGCAGCCGGAGGTCTAGAGAGAGCTGATTGGCCGAGCTCTCTCAGGGGGCGGGATGTGAGGTACTTGGTGCTCTCATATTAATCACGGCTCTACAGCCAATCAGGGGCGTCTGTGAGCTCACGCAAGCGGAAGGAACGGATAGCGCTGTCCTCCTACATTTGTTTTGTTAAGCTTCGATTATGTGGAGATTGTTACCCTAAGCTCTTTAACTAAAATCACTACAGGTAAAACCAGAAAATGAGATTGCTCAGTTGTTCCGAGGAACATTATGAATAAAGTCACTATTCCTAATAATATTTTTTATTTATTTATATAGCACTGTTGACTAATTGCAGTGGGAAGTGCTCGGCTAACACAATCCAGAAATTAATGTTTGTTTGTTTGTTGGATCATTCCCTGGCGTAAATGGTGACAGCAAATGGATGCCAGCTGTTAGCATCTTGCACATCCTTTCTTTTATTGTAGGATCGTGTACAACCGAACGACACACAGGACGTCCAACTCTCCGGGAGTGGAAGTGCGAGTCCCTGGATTTGGCCAGACGCACACTATAGAGTTCTTGGATAACAACAATCTGGCAGGTGACCGCTCTGACACCAATTTCACTAATCAGTAAAAGGGAACTTTATTAGATAAATTATTCTGTTTGGAAATGTGGCTACAGATGAACGACATGGTAAATATTTTGAATGACACAATTTTCACTTTTACTACGACACATCCGTAGTACACTGCTACAAAAGTAATAGAGCTGTGTACTAGAAGTCTATCTGCGTTCTGAGACTATCTGAGTGAGAGTCTCTATCGGTAAACTGGTGTCTGTGTGTGTTTTTAAAAATATATATATATTACACGCACACATAGACACCAGTTTACCGATAGAGACTCTCACTCACACACACACATGGACACACGCACATACAGGCTTGCCGACAGCTACAGATAGGAGAGGAGGAGGAAGGGGGCTACTGTGTAAGATGACCCACACACACGCACGCTTACACACCAGTTTACCAACACAGACTGTCACTCACAAGTGCGTGCACACACGTACAAACACAAAAGAGAACATGATATTACTGAAGAACTGTGGTTTAAGGTAGATAATTCCTCTCGTTCATCTCTCTCTCTCCTGACATTCATATATTTTGATATTTATAGGTTATTTTCACACGATGGTTGAACATTTGGTCAGGATTGGCTATGTACGCAATAAGACTGTTCGAGCAGCAACTTATGACTGGAGGATTGCCCCAAGTAAGTCTCTTTCTGTGTGTGTGCGTGTGTGTGCGTGTGTGTGCGTGTGTGTGCGTGTGTGTGCGTGTGCGTGTGCGTGCGTGTGCGTGCGTGTGCGTGCGTGTGCGTGCGTGTGCGTGCGTGCGTGTGCGTGCGTGTGCGTGCGTGCGTGTGCGTGTGCGTGCGTGTGCGTGCGTGTGCGTGCGTGTGCGTGCGTGCGTGTGCGTGCGTGCGCGTGCGTGCGTGTGCGTGCGCGTGTGTGTGTATGCGCGTGTGTGTGTATGCGCGTGTGTGTGTATGCGCGTGTGTGTGTATGCGCGTGTGTGTGTATGCGCGTGTGTGTGTATGCGCGTGTGTGTGTATGCGCGTGTGTGTGTATGCGCGTGTGTGTATGCGCGTGTGTGTGTGTGTGTGTGTCGCTCTCGCTCTCTAAAGTTCATCCAAGACATTGAATTTCATTGCATTGCAACATAGTCCTTAAAACTCTGAGCATTTTAGCTATTATTTGTTTTGCAGGTTTTTGAGAAACACACACGCACACGCGCGCGCGCGCACACACACACACGCATATGCATAGAATATGGTTGGCTCAGGATTGTGCAGTATAGAGTGACGCATCCTTTTTTCCAGCACAACATTATTGTACACTGAGCAAATAATTAGAAACCGTCACATGGGCCAAGAAATATCACGGGTACATATTAATCACGGCTCTACAGCCAATCAGGGGCGTCCGTGAGCTTACGCAAGCGGAAGGAGCGGATAGCGCTGTCCTCCGATTGTGTTACTCCGCCCCCAGTGGTTCGTGAGCGAGCAGTTCGAAAAGATGCGGTCGGTTGGCGTCATGTGGTTCGGAGGAAACGCGTGATAGTCTTCGCCCTCCCGGCTGAGTGGTAATAGTAATAAATTAGTAGCCTTAATGTGGGAGCCCCCTAGTGATGGGGAGGAATTGGACACAACTAAATTAGGGAGAAAATCGGGGGGAAAAAATCCCCCCAAAAAAAGGTTTATTTATTTCAATAGTTCAAGCTAAAATGGAAACACATATTCTATATATTCATTACATACAGACTGATATATTACTAGTGTTTTTTTATTTTATTTGATGATTATGGCTTACAGCTAATGAAGAAAATCTAAAATTCATTATCTCAGAAAATTTGAATATTACTTAAGACCAATAAAAAAAAAAGAGAGAAGATTTTTTTTTAACACAGAACTGTTGGACCACTGAAAAGTGTGAACATGTACAGCACTCAGTACTTGGTTGGAGATCCCTTTGCATGAATTACTGCAGCAATGTGGCATGGCATGGAGGCGATCAGACTGTGGCACTGCTGAGGTATTACTGTATGGAAGACAGTATCCAAGAGGTCTTGAATTAAGGATGCTCTCAATCTCAGTTAAAATGGTTTGTAGAACCTCCTCGGTAACAACCTCAGCACCAAGTGTGTTGCGTAGGGCAGTTTTAACGGATCTCGCATCCCTTTCCCATGACCTGCCAAAGTGAAGTGCACTTGGAAGATTAAAATGGAACCGAATCTGTTCCTTGGCTAGCTGATGTCTGAGATCAGGTCGGATCTGGCGAAAGGCATCTTCCAGTTCGTTATGTCCTCCTTTTGATGTTTGTACCTTGATCAGAGAAAAGCTCATGAGGTTTTTCTCTGCGGCTTATGAAACGTCTGAGAGACATCAAGAAAGAATCGGTATCCATTTGACTCAACAGATCAAGAACAGCACGAGTCGTAAGCCATTTATAAATGATACCCCATCTCTTTTCGGGTCTTTTTTTGGCACCCAATTTTAATTATGAGGGGTCCAAAGAAAGAACTCCCGTGGAATAGAAAGGGGGTTTAAATAATCTGAGGCTTGATGGAGGAAGATCAGACATTCTTGGTACTGTTGGTTTTCCTCGCCACTTGTTACAATCAAGACATCCATGTTGATGTTTCTTAATAGTCTCTCTTCTGCGCAAGATCCAGAATTTTTGATGTAGTTCTTCAAACAGAAAAAAATCTTTTGAGACTGGGTGACCTGGAGACAAGGCTACAGGACATAGAACATCATTGCTCAGGCTGTTGCATCCAGAATGGTGGTCATACTCGGGTGCCAGTTTTATTAATCGGCTGCGAGCAGGCACATTCTTCCTTTCTTTAAGTAGAGCAAACTCCTGTGGGAAATCCTGCATCTGATGATGATCATGTCTCGGAACTGTCAATTCTGCATTGGAAAGTCATTTGCATCAGGCTGGTATTTATCAGTCACCCCATGTAGAAATTGCACTGTGGCCTCTAATAGCTCTTTATAGCTATTGAACTGAAGAGCATCTGGTATTGATGCTGGGGTATCATTCAGCAATCCACAGAATGCATGTTTCCTCAGCTCTTGAATGTCTTCACAGTTTTGAAAAACGGGTGCCTTTGGCTAAAACGAACTCGGCTGTAGCAAAAAGGATGGCCCTTTGTTCCGAGTATTTTTATGTAACTGATTTAGCTAACTGAGTACAGTTAACTGATACTGATGAGACGGGCCCCTTGTGATCAGTGTTGGATGATGAATTGACGTAACGCCAGGGTTTGGGGTCAGACAGTTCTTGAATTTCAGTAATTCTGACTCCCACCAATACTTTATACCGACACAAATCGAATTGAAGCCAAGCAGGAACTGTGATTGAATTAGTCCAATACACAAGCCTGTGAATTTCGAAGGTCAGTTCTCTTTTCAATACAGAGCCTAGTTGTGCACCTGTTAGTGCCGCACAAAGCTCAGAGTTATGGACAGCTGTCTTTTGGGACCAACTCGAGATCCTGAGGCTACAAATGCTACTTGAACATTGCTCTGACTATCCTCTGTGAGCAAATATGCGACAGAGCCATATGCTCTTACAAAGGAATCGCAAAATATGTGTAATGTTTAGTCATGGGCTGAAGGCAGGCACTGTAGCATCTAGGTAGGGATATATGAGATAATTGAGGTAACTCATTTTCCCATTGATGCCACACATCTAGTAAATCTGTAGGAAGGCAAGGGTCATCCCAGTCTCGTTTTTTATCCCACAGCATTTGAACAATGATCTTCGCTCTTGTGGTAAAGGGGATAAGAAATTCAAGAGAATCATACTGCAAGAGTGCGGTAAATTTTCCGCATGGTGATCACACCTTCTTCGCTGTGATGAGGTTTGTACGACAGTGTCAGAGTTGCATTGCCATAGCAGGCCACGTGACCTTTCATGTGGATTTGTCGTTGCTTGCCTGGGCCAGTTCTCACTGCTTTCTGATTTTAGCTCAGATGGAAGATGTTGAATGACTCTAGGGACATTACTGGCCCACTGCTGCAGTTTAAATCCACCTTCCTTAAGATGACTCTGTAACTGTAACCTGTTCACCAATCTCTCAGCCTGGTTTTCAGTTAGAACACTTCATAGACAATTGTCCACATAAAACCCACGCTCTACAGTTTGCCTCACCTCATCTGAAGGCTCGAGGTGATTCTTTGCGTGGTTCCAAATGGCAGAACCTCCCATTGATAGAAGGATGGAGGCTCTGTTACTCGCCCACTGCTCCACAGAAATCTGAGGAGGGGTTTGCTTTCCTCAAGGAGTTGGACGCTTTCCTCAAGGAGCCGGACTTGATGAAATTCCCCGCACATCGCTGCAGACTGCTACAGGGTGTTCCCTGAAATGAAGGAGTACTCCCAACAAACTTGCTCCTAGTGTAGGCCCAGACAAAAGATGCTCATTTAAAGACTGTCCTTGGAACACAAAAGAACAATTGAACACGATGCGGTCCTTGCCCTTATGATGGACCCTGCGATGCGGTATGTACCAAGAATGAGGACACTGGTCACATGGTTTGGCTGAGAGCGGGGTGATGTAGCCAGCCTGCAAAAGCTTCTGAATCTCAGAATTATAGCTTGTTGCCTTTTGAGGCTCTTTCAGTAAGCGTTTCTCTGTACTATAGAGAAGAGCTAGCACAGCTTCCTTTGGCGCATTCAGTGGAGGAAGTATTTCCTTCCAAAGTACAGGAGTGGCATATCTTCTGACTCCATCTATGTTAATCCTGATGGTCTTCTTCTGCAAGATATGAAGAGCTTCTGAGTCTTGCCGTGAACGGGTAACAATCTTTTTAGATCAGGGGTCTCAAACTCAGTTCCTGGAAGGCCGCAGCCCCACAGAGTTTTGTTCCAACCCTGCCCCAACATGCATACCATTGTAGTTTTCAAATAAGTCTTAATGACTTGTTTAGTTGGATCAGGTGTTTTTTAATTATGGTTGGAACAAAACTCTGTGGGGCTGCGGTCCTCCAGGAACTGAGTTTGAGACCCCTGTTTTAGATTGATGAGGCATGATGTCCAGTTTCCAAAGCCTTTCGACTTGACCTGAAGAGTTCAGCATCAGGCGATGAGCAAGAAACAAAAAGGTATTCCTGTGGCTGCAGACGAGCCTAAACGAGTCTCGATGGACCCTGTAATGTCCATCCAAGTCTGGTATGCACCGCTGCCGGCCCGCCTGGGGGACCTAATCTCACTGGTTCCACTGCTGTAATTAAATTGGGATAGTCTAAAGTCAGACAAATGCAGATCTCGTACATGGTGATATTTCTCTTGCACGTAAGCGATAGGATACGTGTTTTGGATAAGGCCTAGCTCTCTTCAGCGGTGAAAGCTCCATGAATCTGGAATGCTCCGTTAGGTAGCGTGGCTGGAGCAATAGAAAAGGACACAGAACTTCCATGTATGGTATGAGCTTCATGCCTCACAGTGCGGAGGGCAAGGTCTTCTGACTTTCCCTGAAGGCACAAACCTTGAGCGGCCTCATGCAAAAGAATCATTCGCTCCGAGTCGTCATCCAGAATGGCAGAAAGTTTCCATTGATTTGTCACCATTCCGAATTACAAGACGACTTATTTTAAGCAGAACTTGTTTGCCACTTGTGGGTCGATCCAGATACAAAGTCTGGGAAGTGGAAGTAATTGGGACGGTGGTTTCTCCTGATGCCTTGATATTTGCTGTGCCATTTGAATCCGGGTTGGCATTCGCATCATGGAGAACTTCAAGATGTCTCATCACACTTCTTGCATTTTGCTTTCAATGTACACTTTGAAAGATGATGCTCTCTGCCGCATCTCCAGCATTGATGGCCTGTCGTGATCCAATTCTCAATCAAGGCACTGAATCATGTAGTGTTGTATAGAGTAACAGAATGGACAGTACTTCTTGGGTTTTCCCATTTCCTTTCTGAAGGCACTGATGTCTTCATGTCTTATGTTGAGTCCATCCATTAAACTGATCCGTTGCAATGCCTACTGATGCAGCTGACCATACAGTACATGTCAGTTAGAGCTCTCATAGTGTCGCTGAAAGGAGAACGACTATGGCTATATGAATCAGCAACCAGAAGAGCATCCTTCAACTTAAGATGTTCCATCAAGATCTGGAACTTGAAAGATTCAGTAGCGTCATCAGGCAGTATGTTGCATAGAGCGATTTTCAGATGGGTAAATTCCCGTGGGTCATCATGAAGAATAGTAGGAGTGGGTCCACGATACTGCCCTGGCGAAGTGTGCCAGACATGATGGAGCCCCTGATCTCCTAAAGAAAGATGTCAAGGATCAGTCGAATACAACCGTTCATTCGTACAATAGTGATCTGGTTTCATGCCATGCTGAAGATAAGCATGTGAATAGTCCGATAAGGTTATTGTCTGAAAGGTGCGTCCACGGTCACCAAAGAACTGATCCGGATTATCTCTGACGGGTCGATATCCTGAATATGAATGACCAATATCCCAGGTGGAAAATAATGGTGGGTTAAAATGCAGAACTATTGGGATTCAAACTTTCCCCATGGAGGATCATACGAGTGTTGCTTCACCCCGTGAACATTAGCAGGGTAACTGAGATTGTATTGCGGAGAGTTTTGGTTACAATTGGGCGGCTCGTTATACTTGGGGTTTGACTGTGCTGAACGTGATGGACTTCCACTCAGTTTGGTCATTTTCCTTAAACTGGAAGTACATCTGCAAGTATATCTTCTATAAGATCTTGACTATTATGCAATGGGTGTAGGAACTTATCTCTAGGGGGCACCAATGGATTATCATCTGTTTGGCTTAGATTTTGATCATCCTGTGGTGAACCGACCAATTATCGACCATTGGTGAGGCTGCCACACCCAAAGCTACATGCCGTAATGAAGAAGAACCCTGCAGTGGTGCTGACGAAGGAGAAGTGGCGATTATGTCTGATGTACGCTGAACCTCTTGCCTACTTTCTTCTCTCATTTCACGAATACACAAGAGAACGTCTGTATTTGTTACAGGCTTATCATGCTCATCTGCAAATGTAAGGGGTCTTTGAGGATAACCAACCGCATAATCTTCAAGATGCAAAGGCGGTCTAGTGGCTCTGTTGTGGCCTGACCACCTCTTGCTCTACTATTCTCTCTCTGGGTCTGGGTTTCATACCAGAAGCAATTATGGCATCTGGCTCGAAGGACCATTTAATGTTTGGAAGGGGCAAAAATGCACTTGTTCTATTACGTTGCCAATCACTTCTGAGGTTTTATTAACCAAGTAAAATCCAGGACCCAAAGGAGAAATGAAGAGCAAGAGTCAGTGATTGAATTAACGGAATTTCTTTAAATATTGAATAACTTTAAGGAAAACAAATAAACATTCAAATATATGTACATATACTGTAAATCAGATAGAATACAACATATTAAATTAAAATATAAAAATTTCCAATTAGTGTCTGCAGTTGGTTCAGATGAAAATGCAGCAATCAAGTACAGTCCAAGAATGTAAACAGGCCCAGATATTTGCAAATTCCTTATCTGTTGAAGATATCTTGGAGTGATCCATGTCTTTGGCTTGGAGATGTCCCGTGGCGATGCTAATCCAAACACTTGTCCGAGGAATATGAATTCGATATGTGACAAAAGTTGGTGTTTATAGGAGAGTGTGTGTGTGCGCTTGTTAATAGTCAGTGGCGCACACTAATAATCCTCAGAAAGGGGGAGACATCCACAAGTGACTTGCCATCTCACCCGTCAGCTGTTTGTCGACAGAAATGCACAAGGTTGACTAACTTGCTTTAACGAATTTGTCTGGGTAATTGAACTATAGTTACAAGAAAGTCACATAGATAGCAGCTTCACGCACTGCCATTGCCCAGGAACCCCCCCCCCCTTAAACCACGCCCACCTCGTCACATCTAAATGCTGATTGGATAGCATTGACTGATCTCAGTACAGCTCTTAAGTTAAAGAACAAAAACGAAAACTGACTTTTTTTACAGTGTGTAATGAATCTATGTACAGTATATAAACTTTTCAATGATGTAATTTACTGAGATACACCTGTATATGCTCATTTTGAGATGAGAGATGGTCTGGACTATGAGACCACATGGGCAGATCTGACTCTATTTCCCAAGTGTCCAGTCAAGCTGGCAGTTATACTGACATTCCGAGTGACTACCTAACGGCTCTTTTTTTTTTTTTTTTTTTGCATGCTCCTGATTGTGTGTTGTGTTCCAGATGAGCAGGCTGAGTATTTTAAACACCTGAAGAGTCTTGTGGAGGAGATGCACGATGAGTACAAGCAGCCCGTCCACCTGCTGGGCCACAGCATGGGCAGCCTTTACATCTTGTACTTCCTCAACCGGCAAAGCCAGGCCTGGAAAGATCGCTACGTCAAGAGCTTCATCTCACTGGGAGCGCCGTGGGGTGGGGCTGTGAGGTCCCTCAGAGTTTTAGCCTCAGGTAACAAAAAACAGGCCAACATTATTTCTTATTATTAGCTGTAATTCTGGTTATAGGGTGAGCCTCAGGGATTCTGTTCTTGCCTGCCATTATAATCTCATGTGCAATAAATATCAGGACTCAAAATCTTTGTTTGTCACATTTGCTCAACATTTTAATTTCATTTAAGGTGCAAGTTAAACTTCAGGTAGATATGCAAGTACAGCAAAAGTTCCATTAAATTCCGTCCAGCTCGGTCTGAAACCCTCCAGTGTATTAAATGTCAAGATATCATACTTTCCAGTTTGCCATGTCGTGCTTTTGTTTCTGTTTCTTGAGGATTGTGGTGGCTTTTACACGCATACTCTGTCTGTACAAGGTAAACAAGCGCGTTGATTGGCTCTGTTGTGTTTAGCCAAATTTAGCTAAATTAGGTATCATGATGCTAAATTAGTAAGAAAAAAAAAGTGCTATGACGTAATCTGGCACGCAACTTCTCATAACTTTTACTCAACGATTTGATTTGCGAATACAGTGGAACCTCGGATTGCGAGTGTTCCGCAAGACGAGCAAAGAGTTTTAATAAATTTTTACTTGAAAAATTAGCATGTCTTGGTTTACGAGTGCCGAGTTTTTTGACACCGACACACACACACACACACACACCGACACACCTAAGTACCTAAGTATTGCCAAAGTTGGACAGACAGACATACAGACAGAGACTGGTTTCTGGTCCTCCAATGTATAAAACGTAAAGATATCATTTGAAACAGCGTGTTCTGACCAATGTACAGATATCCATAGAGATTAGTGTTTTTCTTTTTTAATCTTTTTCATGCATTCCCCCCCCCCCCCCCCCCCACACACTCCTTAGGTGACAATGATGGCATCCCGTTCATGTCCAGCATCAAGGTCCGTGAGGTGCAGCGCATGACCACCACGAACCCTTGGCTCGTCCCATTCGAGCAGGTGAGGCCTGAGGATCAGGTCTTTATCTCCACACCGTACTTCAACTACACCCACAGGGACTACCAACGCTTCTTTAAAGACATTAACTTTGAGGACGGTTGGTACATATCGGAGGACACGAAGAACCTCACGGCAGACCTCCTCGCCCCCGGGGTTGAAGTCCATTGTTTCTATGGTGTTGGCCGACCCACACCAGTCACCTACATCTACAACGAGCAGTTCCCGGACAGCGATCCAGTGGACTATCTGTACGAGGATGGGGATGACACGGTGGACAGCCTGAGCATGAGCATGTGCAAACGCTGGATAGACGAACAGGAGCAACCCGTGTACGTGACCGAATTCAACGGCATGCCTCACCTCGACATGGTATTCAACCACAACGTCCTCGATTCCATCCAGGAGATCCTAGAGGGAACGTTTCCGAAGGATGAGGCTGTCCGTACCGTTTTTGTCAAGCCATCTCAGAAACGCAAACTTATGTACCAGAACCCTTAAGAAAGTTCAGATTATGGTTTGATGTCATAATGCATAGGTGCATAGTGGGTCATTTTAAAGCTCCCTAAGAGAGATGATGTCCATTGAGTTCTTTAACATTTGTACTTTTGTGTACTATACATATTCACGAACATAACCATATGACATGACATGCCAGTGCAATTTGTACAGAATATAAAGAATCCACAGAATGTACAGATGTACCATTATATTATTGGTTGCAAGCACATCCGTCACTTCTTGTCCTTCTTTCAGCCTAGGTTCTTCTATGACTGAGTGTCACCACCTCCTGGACAAGAAACACACTACTGGGCAATTTTAAGATAAGAATAACTTTTAATACATATAGTTTGGATCAATGCTTTGGTAAACCTAGTCTAAAAGTTTTATTTTTTAACAGCACTAATTTATTTTTACACTGCTCAGCCAGCTGTACATGAACGTACAGTGTTCATTGTATCCACTAGCATAAAAATAAAGTGCATTTATGACAAAGAAGGATATTCACCAAGAATGCATGTCATTTAAAAACATTTTTTAAAAATTATTATTCTGCTGTGTTTGTAAAGGAGTTCTGGAAGCCAACACATTTTTATACATCCTTTTTTTTTTTTTTTTTTTTTTAAATAAAGCCAAGTCAAGCGTCTTTTGTCTGGTTTATGCATCGGTGTCTCCAGCACAGTGTAAATATCAAGGCTCACCAGTGCTGTTATCACTCCTCCAACAGCTGGTGTGCTGGTCTCATGTTTTTCGAGCAACCCTTGACCTGATCCGAGGGCTCAAAGTCTGGTGTACATGAGCAGAATAGTCGATTTTTCAAAAACATGTTTGGTACTGGACACACTCGAATGAGCAGATGGGACAGTAAAAGGATGTTTAAAAAAAAAAAAAAACATGCAATGTAATAAATTATGCAAAAGGCCCCCAAATGCAATGTAATTATTAGATATTTTTATTACATAATTCATAATCAGATCAAAACACTATATTATTAATAATGATTAAAGCGTAATCTGTAGTGACTTTGTTTTTTGTTTGTTTTTTCAGTTTCTAAAACATTCTTTCATTGACATGTTCCATTTCTAAATTTTGTTTAATGTTTTTTTTTTACTTGCACACAACCCTTTAAATTCCCTTTAAATTTCCACCAGCAAGATTTAGCCTAATTTCTGCCTAAAGACAGTGATGCAGGAGCACTTTAGTCCTTTTAGTCTGTCTGCGGTCTCACCTCCTCATCTGTAAAATTCATTTCAAGCTAATCACAAACCTTACAAAGGTTCGACATTCATACAATATTGCTGTCATCGTTCCCATCAAGCCTTTTGTTTCATGAATAATCTCACAGTCATTTTTGTGCGAACTGGGAACGTTGGGAAACATTTATCTTTGTATGTTGGATTTCTCATTAATTTGATAAACATTGTTGAAAAATGGCCAATGATGAACTACACTCATTTTTTTTAAGAGCTGATGTCAAAACCTCACCAACATTGCATGCAGAAAACATAAAGAATCTCTATTCAGACTCTATTAGTGAGCTTTATTTTTTTTTTTCAAATATATTTTTAAATGACCTAATTAAGTGTGTTTATGCTGTTATAGACTACCTGCCATAAGGATTAACCTGTTGAGGATTGTTCAGAAGCCTTTCTGTGTATAAATGTGTATAAAGAACAGTTAATAGTGTTCTGCCAGTCTTGTCATTCTCCTCTGACCTCCGTCATCAACAGGGCGTGTCAACCTGCAGATCTATTTCCACACTTCTGTTTGAACTCTAGACACTATCCGACATTTAAAAAAAAAATCCCTTTCATCACTTTCTGACATTAATTGAGTTTATTAAGATCACACTGAACTTTTGAAGTATATATTTATAAGATATAGCTTTTTGAGCAGCAGTACATCGCCTTACTGTGCGTAACAGTGATAAGGTAGTTTTTTTCCTTAATGGTGCTAAATTAAGATTTAATAATACCCAGCTAATATTTAATAGATTATGTACTCATAGAAATTGCAGATATTTTTTATTCAAATGAATTATTAAATATGTTAGACTTTAAACCAGCCATACTTTATCTAAAGTAAAAGTGATGAAGTAAAATTAAATGTCCCATCCAGAACTCTTTACAATTATAATTTACATTCAGCATCATATTGTACTGTATCTAGTTTAGTTAACTTTAAAATGCCATTGTATCAAAAATGTGATTTATGTTTTAGGTTGATATGACATCACACTACAGATGTTTAAATAACATTTTTAAAAAAAGTAGATTTAGCCAAAATCACTCATGCCACTATACAGTTTTAATGTGGACAACCACTAGGGGGCGCAAGTAATCTTTCCCTTTCCTTTACACTTTTGAATAGCCATTTTTTGGTACTTATGATGAAGGAACACAATTAAAATATATAAAACATATAAAATTATTATTTTAACATATTCTCATTTTGTTCGGGGGGTTCTGACTCTGGGTTACTGTTCTCCAAAAGTCTGTGTGGGTTTCCACCTGGTTCTCCAGTTTCTTTCTACCTGTAAGGAGGCTTGGCTATAAATTATTTTCATAAAACTGCACAGTCTGGAGGTTATAATTTAACTTGTACAAAATCAATTTGCCAGTACATACAATGGTTCATGTATTCATTTATGTTTATAATCACGTCTGTTGAGAAACATTAAACAAAAAAGTTAATTCAAAAATTAAACTTGTTCAATTAAACTTCACAAAGCATAAATAAATGTTACTGTATGTCTCCTAAGAAAAAACCTCCACATTACTGATTATAGGTTGTGGTTAAACAACACTGTTCAAATATTTGTATTAAACTTAGATTATATGGATTTTCTACTATTCAAGGTCTTTTGTTCAAGCTCTTACTAATACTAATACAAAGGGAGTGGATTAATATAAAATTTTCTGCAAGTTCTTAAACATTCACCTAGGCTTTTTTAAGGCTTCTGCTGGAAACTGTGTTCAATGTATTGGAGTTATCGCATTTTTGACCCAATTAAGATTTTTACATACACATATTATAAAACACCTAAATAAAAAAAATAAAAATCTTTGTTTCAAAATCTGCAAGACTTTCAGCGTTTGTAAATAAAAACCGGAACTATTACAGAAGAATAATTTGCAATCTGCAATTGTTTGCAAATGCCTGAAGATCATGTGATGGCTAACTGTCATCCTGTGTGCACTTTGCTTTGGTGCCACTTTACAATTTTTTTCATAGGACTCTACAGAGCTACTCTAGGAAAAATATTCTGTGGCCATGACGTATTAAGACGTGAGAATGAGACAGTATGTTGTAGCTACCACATACTAAGGCGTGGGAACAAAATAGTATAAAGCATGGGCACAAGATACTATGTTGTGGCCATTACTTAAGAACGTGTGTTAATGTCCCATTCATGCCCCAGATATGACAGGATGATTGTTGTTTTGGAATTCTGCTGTGCGTCAGTGAGTAAAGTTAAGTTTTAGTTAGGTTTTAGCCTTTATTCGTCACATATACATTACTGCACAGTGAAATTCCTCATAAATCCTGGCTTTGTTTTATTAGTAGGCTTGGGTCAGATCACGGCATCAGCCATTATACGGCACCCCTGGGGCAGACAGGGTTAAGGGCCTTGCTCAAGGGCCCATAGTGGGCTCGAATCAGTAACTCAGAGCCTCAGAACCAAAACACTGAGCCACCACTGCCCCAAATAAAGGCATCTATACTAACATTTATAAATTTTGTGATTAGCACCGTTACCCTGCACCTCCAGGGTCCAGGTTTGATTCCTGCCTCGGTTTTGTGTCTTTGCAGTTTGTGCTTGGTGGGTTTCCTCCCATAGTCATAGCTATGCAAAGTAGACATGCAGACTGGTATTCCCGAATTACCTGTAGTGTTAATAAGTGTGTGAGTGTGTACGTGTGTGTGTGCTCTAACTAACACCCCTGGACAGATTGTCACTCCTACACCTCCTGGCATAGGCTCCAGGACCCCCGCGACAATGTATACAGGATAAAGCGGTATACAGTAGGCGATGAGAGAGAGAGAGTGAGTGAGTAAATGCTATGAGGTTGCATGCAAGTTGTGCCACAGCATCGTACCACATGGTCAAGCATTAAACTATTGCATCTCCATGTGTTATTAAATTGTGTCATACATTGCAAACTTTTTTTTCCCCTAATGTGACCAGAGGGGTTCCATAGTTACTGTTTATGTTTCTTCCTCAAATATTATAGTGATCAAAAGTCACATGATTAAATATGCCTTTAGGAAACAACCTGAAATGTTCATGGGAAAAAAATGCATATTAATCTAAGGACTAAAGTCTTTATTATTATTATTATTATTATTATTATTATTATTGTGCATTTATTTAAGTGGGAATTTGTCCCTTTATATAAATTGTTATGACTAGGCAAAATGCATTTAAATACTCAAACTTTTAACCATTACAATCATTTATTGTGATTCCTGGTCTGGCTGATCTCGTGGTTTTTGCGTCACCTTTAAACCAAGTGAATAAACGTCGGCTAAATATTAATCGATTCCGAGAGAACACATAGCCCCGCCCACTTGCATCGACGTCATCGGTCAGATGTAACACAGCCTGCACTGAGCTCGCTCGGCGTTAAAAGCCTCACGAGCGCGCACGAGCCGCGTCAGTCCTGGTTTCTTGATCTCAGTTTCCGCACCCTTCCTAGCGGCTTGTTAGCTTGTTAGTCTTTCACCATGGCTTTGTTTCGTTACTGAATGGTTCAGTCACTGACGCAGAGGCGTCGTTTTCATCCTCAGCCCAGATATGACCCGTCGGAAGATGATTTGTTTGAGCCAGCTCGGCTTATTATTGTTGTTTTTAGCTTCTTTCGCCCAGTGCAGAAGTTTAAAATGTCCCGATGGGAAGCCGTGCCTGGACCGACCTCCTGTGGTACTGAGTAAGTTGATGCATTTAAAAAAGCAGGTATTTACCCACAACACGTAATAATCATGTTTACTGGAGACGACTTGAGTTGTTTATTTCAGCGCATAATGATGACGCATTGTGTTTTTAGTAGCGCGTGACTGCACAAAGTGGGGTCTATATAGATATAATACAATACATTATAATTCAATAATATATATATAAATTGTAGCATGGTGTTGATTTAAACGTTTTGTGAAATATAACCTACAAAGATGTCACACTGCGCTTGTAACACCCTGTCAAAGTCCAACCGTCACAAAACAAGAGGAAATCTTAGTGCTAGCATGACAGTTGCAGCTAACGAGCATTTATGTTGCCATGGAAATGGTGAAGCTATAAATCCACACCTACTGTGTGATATAAACATCCTAAAACCTGGGAAACAGGATGTACAGAATGAGATGTGGTTGTTCCTAGAGCTGGTGTGTGTGTGTGTGTGTGTGTGTGTGTGAGTGAGTGAGTGTGAGGAGATTCATATGACATCCAGTCACATGACAAGGGCACATTCTCACTACTGTTGCATAATGTAAAAGTTAGTTGTTGTTATTATAAACAACCACAGAAATTTGGAAGTCCTTTACATAAAAGACAGAATACCAATAATGCATATAAGAATAGATAAAAGCAGGGAATCAGTGAAGCTAAAGGGTAAAAGATAGTACTGTACAACAATTCACTAAAACATGACAAAAAAAAGTTCCACCTTGATAGATTTATCGTGATCATAAAGTGTAGGTTAAATGATGTGGCACGTTGATATGATGGTTAGCACTGTAGTATTGCACTTCCAGGGTCCAGGGTTTGATTCCTCGCTTGGGTCTGTATGCGTGGAGTTCGCATGTTCTCCTCGTGCTTGGTGTGTTTCATGCAGGTTATTTGCTGTCTTGGCTACTCCTCTCAAAGGGTCCATCTGATCCACACAAACTTTGCTCAGGTTTTACGCCGACCTCACATCTTAACGCAACCCTTTTGGGTTTGGCCTTCATTTGGGAATTGAAGCCGGCCCTTGGCTTTAATTGGCCTTCCCAAGTTGTCCATTTGGTTTCAATAACTCCCTGTAATGTGCAAGTGGTGCTATGAGCAGTATGAAGTCATGCATTTTCCTGCAAAAACAGAACACCTTTGGTGGTCAAACGAGGCTGCTTTTCTAAATTAAAGGAAAGAGCCATTAAAGGAGCTCCTGGGAGGCCAGCATTACAGACATGAAGTAAGCAGTCTGATTATGGCTCTGGAGTACTGAGAAAACCTTCTAACTTGATGGTATCCAAGCAGTAGGGAAAGAAACACTGGGATAAGTGCATTAGTGTAGCAGAGGAGTTTTTACTCTCATAACTGTGTTCTGTTATTCTGCACAATCTAAAGTCCCAGTTTGACTTGAACACCCCTTGTATATTGTGCCATTTTTAGTTTTTATTTATTTTTGTTTTTGTTTTAGAACTAGTCCCTCTCTTATTTATTTTACCCCTTTTTTATTATTACAATTAATTTAAATATTCAAGGGCCTGTGACTGATCATGTAAATTGTCCCATACCAGAAGTGTGTTCTACTTTAAGTACAGTACAAAAGTAAAAATATTCTATAAGCAAACAGCTTTCAGATAGATTTGCGTTTTTTTGGCCAAAGGAAAAGGCAGCACTGTCGATAAGGCAAGACCCTGTGCTCAGAAGTTCAACCACAATGGGCTGTTTTAACCAAAAGTCAACTAGGATATCTTGAGCACTTTATCTCTCAGGCCACTGTTTGAACACGTGCTAACATAAGGGGGAGTTTAAGCTTCATTTCTGATCCGCTGCCTCAGCGCACTGAGGAAAAACCAATAATGTGGCCGAAACAGCCAGAGGAAATTAAAGCTTGTGACCAGAATTTGTAAATGGGAATGTGCTCTTATTTGATCATCAGTCGATAAGAGGAAAGAGACTTCTTATCAGACACATTACTGATGACTTTAGAAGTGAACGTGTATAGAGATTACACACGGTTTACACAACGTTACTGTTAAAGTCTCCCGTAAATTCTGTTTGTTCAGAGAGTGTTGATTAATTTTCTAGAACAGCAGCTCTGACAGTACTGACGGTTGCAAGGCCAATCAGGAGCTTAGATTAATGATTTCATTCTGGTATGATATTAAAATGACTTGCACAGGGACTTGCAGAATGGATGAACTGATATTTCAAACTGTTGTGAAATAATTTACTGAAATTAATGATGTAATGTCAATTTCTTCCAAGATGTGTACAGATATATATAGGACTTTTTGCTTCCTGTTTTTTTTATAACTTTGATCAAGATTGGGCAGTCTGGTGAGAGAATTGCAGTTATACCAGGAACTAGTTTGCTTCACAACATGGATGTTCCACAATATTAAACATAACTATAAATGGATCAAATGTGATGTTCTATTATTTACTGTCATTGGAAAACAATCAACAGATTTGATCGAATAGAACAACACTACTCATTTAACAAGCACAGTTTTTGTTCAGCTCTTCTCTGTAAGTATGAATCTCACGCAATGTTGTCGCTCTGCAGTTCCAGGCGATCTCGGGAACCAGTTGGAGGCTAAGCTAGATAAACCCAGCGTCGTTCACTACATCTGTTACAAGAAGACCGAAGAGTACTTCACGCTTTGGCTGAACCTGGAGCTGTTGGTGCCCGTGGCCATCGATTGCTGGATCGATAATATGAGGTGAGGAGCATCAGGTGACTCCGTTTCAGGATGACTAGCTAATACAATAGCTATCATTAGCTCTCAGGTAAGTGTAAGCCTGTCTGCAGACCTTGAGCCAGGTGTGGAAGAAAAAAGTAGGCTTTGTGAACACCGGAGCCTCAGACCTTATATGTGCTTAGTGAAAACCAGATTACAGATGTTATCTGTGCTGTTGTTATAATAAGCTTCAGTTTCACACTTCCTCTAGGAATGTGTCTGTGTTCATTCATCCACTAGAGCAGGGGTGGCCAAGTTCGGTCAATCCTGCAGAGTTCAGCTCCAGCCCTGAAAAAAAAAAACTCTCCTGCCAGTAGCCTTAGTAGTCCTCAAGACCTTGATTAGCTTGTTCAGCTGTGTTTGATTAGGGTTGGAGCTGAACTCTGCAGGATTGCGGCTCTCTAGGACCGAACTTGGCCAGTGTAGTCAGTGTTCCAGTTCGTTCCCATAGGTGTTCAGTGGGGTTGAGTTCGGTGAAGGATATTCGTGTTGTTCTCCTCGTACTCGTGCACTATTTTGTCATGTAGCTCAATTTTGTCCACAGAGGCGTTCTCATGCTGAGAAATATTTGAGCATGTGATGAGTCTGGATACTTTTAGAAGTATAGTTTAGTACACATCTGTCTGCAGTTAAATTTTCCAACAAAACACAAAATACATCACCTTCAACCCTGAAATGAAATCGACATGGCTGTCTGATTAGGACTTGGATTCGATTAGGGACGTCTGACATCTCACCTTGTGTGTCATCTCTGCTAGACGTTTCCATCCCACCTACTTTCTATTGATTTACTTGCCACATTTTGTAACGACTATTATTAGATACTATACACAAGTTTACAATTCTCAGTTGTGACACATCCACACATTGCCTTCACACTCTCGTCTTGTGTTTCTTCTGTATTATTATATTCTATTTATTATATTTCAAGTTTATGTAGGCTTTTATTGTCATTACAGCCATATACAGTTCAGTACACAGTACAGTTCATACACAAACAACGTTCCTCCAGGACCAAGGTGCTGTACATACAACATAAATTAACAGAAAACTATATAGCTAACTTAGGAACCTAATTAGCTGGTTAGAGACTTATTGACAAAACAACATAATTTTTTTTTGAAAGGTGCTGTTTTCTGTCTCCTGTTTTCATTCACTGCTTATGGAGACACATATTAAAGTGTTTTATCAAGAAAATTGTAAAGAAAAAAAAAATAGTAATGGGGATACAGAACTGAATCGCATTAAAGAGAAGCCCTAAATATTTTCACCTCAGAAGTACCAACGGAAGCAAATATTTAGCTTTTCTAAGATGTCAGCCTTATTGGTATATAAACGATTTATTTTTTAAATCTGCAAATTTTTACATTGCTCACATTCAATACTGTGTGCAATATATACTCGCACACACTACACAAGTCCTTTATGTGTATTTGCCTTATTGTGGTTGTCAGGCTGATCTACAACCACACCACTCGCAGTACCGAAGCACCTCCGGGCGTGGACATCCGGGTGCCCGGCTTTGGCCAGACGTTCGGCCTGGAGTACCTCGACCCTAGCAAACACAGCGTGGGTGAGTAACGGCTATACTTGCAGCTGTGGCACAGACACACAGTAGTTATTTGCAAACGACTTCAGGGTGCTTTTTAATTATGTTTTTTGCTTGCTGGCTTTCAAAATGTCTAGAGGAACTGAAAGCCACTCCTGCCTTTTCAGTTCACCATGAACTGAATCTACGAACAAACGTTTGCTGATAACGTGTTCAGTCATCCTCATGCTTGTGCGGTTTGTTTTTAAATCCATTCCAGGAATGTACTTCTTCACTATCGTGCAAGCAATGGTGGAGTGGGGATACACCAGAGATGAAGATGTCCGAGGCGCACCTTATGACTGGAGAAGGGCTCCCAGTGCGTAAGAATTTTATACTTTTGGCTAATCGTTGCGATGTCCTGTGGTTAAGAACTGGTTAGAATTATAGTCTCTAACAGAATAAACCTCTCAGAATGACTTGCAGTGGTTTCCAGACCTTGTCAAGGATTTTATTTTTAATTTTTCAAGTATAGATTAACTGTCTGTGCAGACTTCCCAGAATGTGCCTGTTGAGACTGATTTAGATCTAGTGCTGGTTGAATATGAACAGGGAATAAAATACATTAACATCTCTTTATGGCACAAATAATGAAAACAAAGTATACCTTTTTTTTTTTTTTTTTTTTTTTAAAGGAAACACCTGGATAAACAAAAAGTAAGAACCATGTACTATATGTATGTGCTGTATATAAAATATATAGTAGTGTGCAAGAGACTTTGGCACTGTATCTTTTGTATAATTCCTTTCATATACATTTATAATTTTTATATTATTTCAAAATCATTCAATATTTCCAAAGATGAATAAATAACATAACAGAAGAACATTTGCGTGCCTGTAAAGAGCGCAACATATTACCTGACAGACCAGTTTTCAGATTGTTTTTGCATGAAAATGGTGACCAAAAAATAAAAAAACTCGCTTGAGGACAATCATTAGTTTTGGATTGTGATTTGTGAAGTTACACAAGTAAAACAGTTGTTAGGTTTTACTGAGCATGCTGGAGGATATACCAGTTCTTTTTCTATTTTCATAAAAAACCCATAGTTGGAATTAGAGCAAATATACTTTTGTAAAGTTATTTATTTAATCATTCTTAAGGCTTGTTGGGAAATGAATGGTTTTGTACATATTAAATAATGCAAACATGATATACATACAATGCAAATGTTAAAGATGGTTTACGTAATATAATTTTTAAAAAGTGTTATTTTTCTTTTTTAAACAACACAGTAATTGGTATCTTTTTTTTTTTCTCCCCCAGATGAGAACAAGGAGTACTTTCTGAAACTGCAGATGATGATTGAGGAGATGGCACAGAAGTACGGTGGTCCGGTGGTCCTCGTCGCTCACAGCATGGGCAACATGTACACACTTTACTTCCTCAACCAGCAGCCTCAGGCCTGGAAGGACAAGTACATCAAGGCGTTTGTGTGCCTGGGCCCTCCGTGGGCCGGCGTGGCCAAGACGCTGCGCGTTATGGCCAGTGGTAAGAAATCCTTTCCTATATGGTAGAGGTGTCCAAAGACCTGTGGGTTTAGTTTAAATTTTTAATATGAACCTCTATAAAACAATTAATCTCTAGAAATGTCTCTTTATGGTGATTAGAGATAAAAACTGCTTTATAGCATGACAGTTGAAAATCACATTTCATGACATAACAGCAGGATAAGGACACGTATACGCGATAGTGTAGAAGTGAGTTCTGTTACCAATTGAACAATTAAGACAGTGACCTAGCGCTCAGTGGTTTTGGAAAAAATTTATTAAATAGTGAACAACCTTAACCTACTCAGGATAAACTGAAAAAATTCTGTTCATAGTAACTAAATGTATATAATTTTTATTTTATTTTATTTTTTTTTTAATAATCAGGACTATGGGGGGGGTACTTTAGCATCATACTGTCTCGCTTCAAACAAAAAAATTTAAAATTCTAATTATTCATATTTATATATTAAAAATAAAATAAAATTGGCGTAAGCTTCTAGAAGCATATGATCTGCAAAAACCGTTGCTTAAATAGTTTTTTGGTAAAGGATTAAAAAGCAACAGATCTGTAGTGTCCGTAACCATATAAAATTTATATGGAAATATCTTAGCATTTTAGAATAATACACTTTTCCAGGTTTGTCTTTTCATGTGAACTTTAAATTAGTTTTTATCTGAACAACAAATAAGATCATTGAAAGATTTTAATTAAAAAAAAAAAGTTACAGACACTACAAAAAATGGATTGAAATTGTATGTAGTAAATGTGTTAAATTATCTGATTAAAATATAAATGTGTATACATATTTACCAAAAACAAAGCATGGAGATAGGAAGAATTAAATATTATGAAAAATGGTAGTATATGATTCTATCTGAAAAGTAATTTCAGATGGGTAAGATCATTTTTAGCACCAATACCACCCTGTTTTGGTTTTAAGGTTGTTTTTTAATATGATTTGCGAAATTTTTTGTTAGTAGTAGTGTTTCTTTTTCTTTAACTGTCCTGGTCTCCCTGTTTAGGTGATAATAATCGCATACCAGTGATCAGCCCTCTGAAGATCCGCAGCCAGCAGAGGACCGCTGTGTCCACAGTGTGGCTCTTACCGTATGCGCACACATGGCCGAGCGACGTACCGCTCGTCTCCACGCCCAGCGCCAACTACACAGTAAATGACTATGAGCGTTTCTTCAAGGACATTGGTCACGAGGACGGCTGGGACATGCGTAAGGATACGGAGCCTCTGGTGCAGGCACTGCAAGCCCCCGGCGTTCCTGTGCACTGTCTGTACGGGACGGGCATCCCCACGGCGCAGACATACCACTACACCACATTCCCCGATGCCGAGCCCGAAGTGGGGTACGGTGAAGGAGATGGCACGGTGAACATGCTGAGCGCCGTACAGTGCAAACGCTGGGGCGCTCAACAGAAGCAGCCCGTACATCTGATGGAGCTGCCAGGGAACGAGCACGTGGCCATGCTGCTGAACTTCACGACCGTCAGTTACATTAAAGCTGTGCTGTTCAATACAACACTTTTATCTCCACCCATCAATTAGGAGACATAAGTAGACCTCAACTGAAAAGACCTCATTTCTGCTTTTATATTAAAAACACAAACTTTTTCCCCTTTTGAGGTGAACTACAGTACTTCCGTTTAGAAATGTTTTTCTTTTTTCCCCTTAGAAAAGCGCTTGGCACAGATCGCCACTTTACTAAAAGTAACATTTTGGGGTCACTTTCCAAACTGGAAAAAATATAAGCCTCAGTTCTGCTTTTTATACCAAATTCTTGATCTTTGCAGAAAAAAAAATTCTTGGGAAAAAAAAAAAAAGATTTTCATTTGAAAATGCCCAGTGGTTCTGTGGTTACCTGTAGTTTGAGCTGACTAGTTGAGATTTCTAACTAGTTAATCTTGATGTATGTTCTTTGGCCACAATAAGCGGAGGAGTGCAATTTTATATACGGGTTGTAAAAAATCTTACATTTTTAAATGATACACATTAATGTTGGCTGTATGTTTAGACCAAATGTCCTGTGCCATTTTTCCCCTGATACTAATGTGCCTCTCTGTGTTTAATCATGCTCCTGCCATATTGTTAAATATACCAGAAATGTTTTACGGAATCTAGGTCAGATGATCAAGATGTATTTTGGGTTTATTTACATGACCCCTAAAAAACACATCTGGCCATTTTGGTTATTCCATGAGCAGTAAACTCTGGAAAAAATTATTCCATCATCTATATAGCCATATTTCCCAGGTATAAACCGTCATGTACGGACAAACTGAAGGTATGAATAGCATTATGTACCTGAACAGCGTTGTACTTCATGAAGAGATTTTGTAAGCCGTTTAGTGTTCATCTTGGTCATCCTTTCGCTGTAAAACCTACTTGCTCCAAATGTGTCCTTAATGCATTTATGTGTTGCCTAATTGTTGGTGTATGAAGCAAAACTGGATTGTTCCGTTTCTGTAGCCATTATTGTCATTTTCATTGTCATTATTTTTGTTTTTATCGTTTTGATGAAGTAGGTGGATCTCGAGGTCAATTTAAGGGACTCATGTCTAAGGAACACTAAGTAATATATATAATTTGGCATGGATTATATTATCATTTTATTGATTTTCTGTTTTATTACATTTGGAGGACTGTAAGAACTGTATGACTGAGTGGCTTTAGTCATCGCTGCTCTGGAAAGCCATTTCTGTTCTCTTGCTGATAATGGGACCTCTTGCAAGGCAGTATTGTTCAGTTTTAGTTGCAACGAAAAAGATGTGGTGCCTTTAAAATTTGTCAAGAGTATTTGCATTATACACTGGTCGAACAATGTGGATTTTAAAAGGAACTTGTGTCATTGCCTTATTTTCTCAGTTGTTTTATATACACAATACATACACACGGGTCACTCAGAAGGTAAAGTTGAGCTTGGAGCTACTAATCAAAATCACTGACAATGTTGCCCCAACAAGTGAAATTGTTTGCAAAATGAGTGAATATAAATGATGCAGTCGAAGTTTACTAAATAATAGGGTTCAATAACATTACCGTATTGCCATTTAATTTGATTTGATAACCCTCATGATGTTGTTTTTTGGCTCACACTCAATGTTCCCGCTCACTTTTGACCGGATCATTTCATTTCATTGTAAAGCCACATATATTATCATCTAATGTTGTATTAGATCTTTTTATCAACTTCAGCTGTTGTGACAAGTTTTGAACTTGTCTTTGATGTGTATGTCCTCCAGGTCTTATTTACCTGAGCTTGTTGTTTTAGGGGGGAAAACATGATCTAGGTATTATTTAGACCAGAACAAATACTAAGAAGAGACCTATTGTATTTATCGCAGAGAACTTCACTAAAAAGTTTACCAAAGTCACTTTTTTGAAACCAGTTAAGTTTTTTTAAACTGTGGCACAAAATAACTTTTGTGTTCCTGGTCAAAACTGACCCATATGATTTTATTTATTTAAAGCAAACAAAAGCCCAAATGTACTCAGGAAACACTTAACTGTATTACAAATATAAGGCTTGAGCCATACACTGTATGAACATTTACAATTTTAAAGTTGCCCTGCTGTCATTTCTAGGATAACCCCCCACCTTCCCCAGATCACCCATAAGCCGGTTTGCCTGTGTACAGTTACATGTTCCAGACATAACATGTCTTCTCACCACTGCTGTCCATATCTTTATTCTGTACCTAGATGCTTTGCTTAGCATATACTGCTTAAATGAGCACCGTTCCCTAAAATCGACGAGATGCTCATCAACAGTGATTTCTGGTTTGTAAGGTGCTCTACCCATTTCTACCAAACTTCCCTGATTGGTGCCAGCTTGTCTCTTGTGTGGTGGTCATCAAAGCGAATCACACCTAACAGGATGTGGAGGGTCTGTGGAGACACCGGAGCATGAACTGACCAGGGTCCGGCTCCCATAAGCGGGATGCAGATTAGTTGCGGGATCTGTAGACAGCACAGAAAATCAACACACCAATGTAGGCTTTGATATTCACCCCTTTCCAGGTGTTTCCATAAACCCTCCAGGTTTGTCATGTTCCTGACAATGGTTACAATGGAGTCTGTGAGGAAAAGCTGAAAACAGGACTTGATGTCATCCATTCAGGATATAGCGTTTAGGGTTAGGATATGGTCCCATTTTTGGATGAAAGGAGACCACAACTTCAGCTGGGTCTTCTTCCTCATCAATGTCAGAGTCTTCCTCCTATGGGTTATATGACTTCTCCACCTTCTATGGGTGACTTCTCCACCTCTAAACCCTCTTGACTGTTAATCTGGCTTCTCCTGTTCACTTCCAGAGCTTCACATACCGCATATCTCTTGGCCATCGTGCTGCCACAGACTGAACTGTGAGTGAAGCCTCAAAAAGATTTATATACCAGAGCTGCAAGAAGGTTGTATGATTGTTGCAGTTTTGTGGTAAAAAATTATGTAGTCGATAGGTTCCTGTGCGGGTTGCCAGAGAAGCCAAAAAGGGGCAAAAGGTGTTTATGTGTGTGTCTATGTATGACCAGAACACAACATGAGAGTTAATACATAATAGAAATAATCTCTGCAGAATAGCTTACAGGATGGTAGCAGGAAGGATTTTAAGCCAGGGAAGGGTTGACTACTTCTACGGATTACTATGAAAGAACTCTTGAACCCAATGGACCTGCTCATCTTTCAGAAGCCAGAAATCTTTGGTCTTTTTGGAGTCCACGTCTTTGCCTGAGGGTTTTGTAGTGGTTAGAAACCTTCAAGACTGCAAGACTACAACAGAGATGGATAAGATTTGCCCAGAAGTGTTTAAGGCACTGGCAAGGGTCATCTGAATACTGTAACATGCCTCTTCAATAAAGCATAGAAATCTTTGCCTGTCATTTTAGACTGGAAAACTGGGATGGGGTCCTCCACCAAAGGATGTATTCCAACTATGAAGAAGGCATCATTATGGGGAGGTGGTGGCTCAGTGTGTTATGGCTCTGAGTTATTGATCGGAAGGTCGGCAGTTCAAGTCCCACGTCTGTTATGTTGCCACTGTTGAGCCCTTTAGCAAGGCCCATAACCCTGTTTCATTCATTCATCCTCTATACCACTTTATCCTGTATTCAGGATCCCAAGTTATTGCAGGGCATACACAGACTCATTAACACACTAAACGCAATTTGGGAATGCCAATTAGCCTAATCTGAAGGTCTTTGGACTGTGGGAGGAAACCGGAGTACCCCGAGGAAACCCACCAAGCACGGGGAGAACATGCAAACTCCACGCACAAAGAGATGAGAATTGAACCTGGGCCCCAGTTTTCCAGTCTAGAGAGTTTCTCTAAGAAGTTTTCTAAATCACTTTTAGTCTAGGACTCCCAGCTAGGACTTTTTCGGCTAAGATAGGAGCTCTCTGAGAGAATTCTAAGAAGCTTTGTGAATACGGGCCCTGGAGAGGAGACTTTGAAAATTCAATGTAGCGTTCAATAAAAACTTTTGTCTTTTAAAGCTCGGGACTTGTTAGGGGTTATAGGAATATGGTCCATTATAGCAGAAATATGAGGTGTCTGGGTGGCTACTTTGCAATATCTGTACCATCACCATCCAAGGTTGTATTTCCCAGTATTGGCTCACCCATTTGGCTGCTCAGTGTGAAGTTGGGCTGAGTTGAAAAATTACAACTACATGTGGACAAAATTGTTGGTACCCTTCGGTCAATGAAAGAAAAACTCACAATGGTCACAGAAATAACTTTAATCTGACAAAAGTCATAATAAATAAGAATTCTATGAATGTTAACCAATGAAAGTCAGACATTGCTTTTCAATCATGCTTCAATGGAATTATATTTTTTTTTTAAAAAGAACTCATGGAACAGGCCTGGACAAAAATTATGGTACCCCTAACTTTGTTGCACAACCTTTTGAGGCAATCACTGCAATCAAATGATTCCTGTAACTGTCAATGAGACTTCTGCGCCTCTCTGCAGGTATTTTGGCCCACTCCTCATGAGCAAGCTGCTCCAGTTGTTTCCGGTTTGAAGGGTGCCTTTTCCAGACAGCATGTTTCAGCTCCTTCCAAAGATGCTCAATAGGATTGAGGTCAGGGCTCATAGAAGGCCACTTTAGAATAGTCCAATGTTTTCCTCTTAGCCATTCTTGGGTGTTTTTAGCTGTGTGTTTTGGGTCATTGTCCTGTTGCAAGACCCATGACCTGCGACTGAGACCCAGCTTTCTGACACTGGCCAGCACATTTCTCTCTAGAATCCCTTGATAGTCTTGATTTCATTGTACCTGCACAGATTCAAGACACCCTGTGCCAGATGCAGCAAAGCAGCCCCAGAACATAACAGAGCCTCCTCCATGTTTCACAGTAGGGACAGTGTTCTTTTCTTGATATGCTTCATTTTTCGTCTGTGAACATAGAGCTGATGTGCCTTGGCAAAAAGTTCCATTTTTGTCTCATCTGTCCATAGGACATTCTCCCAGAAGCTTTGTGGCTTGTCCACATGTAGTTTGGCATATTCCAGTCTGGCTTTTTTATGATTTGTTTTCAACAAAGGTGTCCTCCTTGGTCGTCTCCCATGTAGTCCACTTTGGCTGAAACAACGACGGATGGTGCGATCTGACACTGATGTTCCTTGAGCATGAAGTTCACCTTGGATCTCTTTAGAAGTCTTTCTGGGCTCTTTTGTTACCATTCAGATTATCCGTCTGTTTGATTTGTCATGAATTTTCCTCGTGCGGCCACGTCCAGGGAGGTTGGCTACAGTCCCATGGATCTTAGATTTCTGAATATTATGTGCAACTGTAGTCACAGGAACATCTAGCTGCTTGGAAATGGTCTTATAGCCTTTACCTTTAACATGCTTGTCTATAATTTTCTTTCGAATCTCCTGAGACAACTCTTTCCTTCGCTTCCTCTGGTCCATGTTGAGTGTGGTACATACCATGTCACCAAACAACACAGTGACTACCTGGAGCCCTATATATAGGCCCACTGACTCATTACAAGATTGTAGACACCTGTGATGCTAATTAGTGGACACACCTTGAATTAACATGTCCCTTTGGTCACATTATTTTCAGCATTTTCTAGGGGTACCATCATTTTTGTCCAGGCCTGTTCCATGAGTTTATGTTTTTAAATAATTCTGTTGAAGCATGGTTGAAAAGCAATGTCTGACTTTCATTGGTTAACATTCATAGAATGTTTTTAAATTATTACTTTTGTCAGATTAAAGTTATTTATGTGACCATTGTGAATTTTTCATTCATTGACCAAAGGGTACCAACAATTTTGTCCACGTGTGTAAGGCTGAGGCTATGCTCTGGATGGGTGGAGATTAAAACTTGCAAACATATTCATGAGTCAAGATGATGAAAGAGCCAACGGTAGCAGTGATCTAGTTGTTGCACCAGTCTGAAGTGGCAAAACAGGTTCTTTTTGTGTACCAGGCATTCTACATACTGTACTTATGTTCACCTGTGGTTTATAATCCAACAAAGAGCAATGCCAGCAAATACTGTGACATTCCATTGCAAGATATATGGGTTTACTGTTCATGACTGGGTGAGGAGCTTGATAATCTGGGAAAGCCTCTGACTACAGTCACTCCTCATTATAAATCAGATGCCAGCGATATCCCACTTAACGGAGAGACACCAAGGACAGATTTGAGACCTGATGGAGAGTATATATTTACAGTTGTCTTGGGATTGTCTGGGGATCCACTAAGAGGAGATAAAGTCAACTAGAATCTGTGGCTAGGGTTCAGATATCTCTGCTATGACCTCCATAAGTAAAAGTGGGAGGATAATGGATGAATGCATGCAGTATGAAGCACTATTTCATATCATATACAGCAATATATCATATGAAGAATATAAAGGAATAGAATAGAATAGAGTAGATTTTTTTTTAACTGAAGTGCAATTCTCATCTCTGTGTGCATAGAGTTTGCATGTTCTCTCCGTGCTTAGTGGGTTTCCTCCAGGTTCTCTGGTTTCCTCCCACAGTCCAAAAACATGTAGGTTAGGTTAATTGGCATTCCCAAATTGGCCGTAGTGTGGGTATGTATGTGTTCCTGCGATGGATTGGCAACCTGTCCAGGGTGTACCCCACCTTGTGCTCTCCTGGGATAGGCTCCAGGCAACGCGTTACCCTGAATACAGGATAAAGCGGTATATATGATGAGTGATGATGAGAAACTGAAGCTTGTCCCTGAAAATAACTTGGTGTTTTATCCTTTTTTTAAAAGTTTGGGTGGCTCAGGTGTGATCAGTGTAAAACAGTTCAACAGTTTTTTTTTTTTTGGATTTTCTCCCAAATTTAGTCGTGTCCAATTCCTCCCCGTCACTAGGGGGCTCCCACATTAAGGCTACTACTACCACTCAGCCGGGAGGGCCGAAGACTATCATGTGTTTCCTCTGAACCACGTGACGCCAGCCGACCGCATCTTTTCGACACTGTTCGGGGCGGAGTAACTCTGACGACAGCGCTATCCGCTCCTTCCGTTGCGCGAGCTCACAGATGCCCCTGATTGGCTGTAGAGCCGTGATTAATGTGGGAGCTCCCCTCTGAGAGAGCTCGGCCAATCAGCTCTCTCTAGTCCTGCGGCTGCGAGAGGTTACAGCATCAACCGGGAATCGAACTGGCGATCTCCGGATGATAGGCCGAGCACTTTACCACTGCGCCACTCGAAGGCCCTTGAACCTGTAATTCATGAAAAGGAACAAATCATCGAATCAGTTTCATTGTCGGATGTTGTGAAAAGTGAGGTTGTTACGCAGTAGAGGAAGTAACAATTTCCTCCGCAGTGAGTTTGAAACGCAAATCTGTGTCTATTTCTTGAAGCAGATCACAAACTGATATGATGAATATATTGGTATTTGATTATCTAACTGATGTGTAATAAAGTTGAGCTAGAAGTGATCCATTATGGTTTAGAACAGATTTAATGTCATGCCTCCACCCTTGAGACGGTTACAGAATATTTGCCTTCTTTTCTGTGACTGATGCGCATATGCAGAAAGGAGAAAGGTCATGTGGTCTGATTGAGTCCAGATTGACCCTATTCCAGAGCTATGGCGTGTCAGGGAACAGTATTATGATGCAGTTGGTCTGGTCTAGACTCAGCAACGTTATGTGGCAATAAAATGAAGTCATCTTACGACCTGAATGTACTGAATGACCAGGTTATCACATCTATGGAGTTTTTTTTTTTTTTTTTTTTTTTACCTGATGGCACTGTGATACTCAAATTGTGAAAGAGTGGTTCCAGGAGCATGAAGAATAATTTTCATGAACTTTCCACCACATTGTGTGCTTCAGTCAAAGCTAAACACGGTTGAATTAAATGTTATTGTGCTACTTTTTTGACCAGCCAGTATATGTAGGTTTAGTTTATATATATATATGAATGAAGCCAAAAAGAAGAAAAAAAGCATTCAGACAATACTAAGTGTCCCCTTAATTTGTTCTCAGGATTTAAGAGGGTAAGATGCAGCCAGGTGCTACTAATCACCAGCGCTTAATTAATTTATCATCAGCAGGTGTGCAGAACTCTATATAAGCAGGCATTTTGGCCGGTTGCTGGTCTGGAGTATTCAAGTGTGTCCATGAGAGCACATTTAGAAGAAGAAGACTGAACAAGTATGTTTGTTTGAAAGGGTTGCCAGGAGAAAACCTCTTCTGTGTATAAAGAATATAGAAACATGACATTCACAAAACTGCACATGAACAAACCACGAGGATTCTGGAACAATGTCCTATGGACAGATGAGACCACAGTCGAGTTGCCTTAATGCTCAGTGCCATGTTTGAGGAAAACCAAACAGCATTTCAGGAGAAACACGTCATACCGGTTGTCAGGAGGGGTAATGATTTTGGGCAGCAATGGTTTTTGCAGCCACAGATGGAGACTTGAGGCGTTGGTCACACAACAGGACAATAATCCAAAGCACACCCATTACTCTACATTAAAATGGCTGAAAACAAAATAATCAAGATTTGGAAATGGCCTAGTCAAAGTATCAAAAACCTCAATGAACTGAAGCAATGTTGTGAAGAAGAATGAACAAATGATAATGTCATAAAGGAAACAATTACTAAAGGTGGATCTACAAGCTTCCGAGCCCACGTGGTATATAAGGTCACAGTATTCAAATCCTCCAAACTGCCATTAGTCATTGAAGTGGAAAGTGATAGAGCTAACTCCCTGTTTTGCAGTTTAGCTGGAAACGTCCATTATCATGGCCGACCACGAGACTCTACAGAGAGAGAGAGAGAGAGAGAGAAGGAGAAGGTTATAATAGTTCATTAACCTGGGTGAAAGCCAGCTATTCTACTTACTTAAGCAACAACCTGATAGAGAAAAAACTGACATGGTCAATATTCACATGTTCAATAAGTGACAGCTACTTTTTTAACTGCTTGTTTTAATATTACAGAGAGCTCTCAAGTGCTTACACGGTTATCATGTAACAGCATCTTGCAATTATCAGATAAGCTTTGTTCCGTTCCACAGTGTACTTTAAAAGGTGCTCCCTGTGCAGGGAGTGTTGGTTAAGGGAACTTTCCTCGACAAACTACCACCATTCTAAACACCCTGTGACGTCCCCAGTGCTGACGTCACTTCCTCCATGGTTGTTGAGCAAATCGGATACCTCTTGCTGATACTGTGAAAGATTTACTCTATGGAAATTCATCCATCCAGGAACCTCTGTAATCCAACAAGGGACTATTTAAGCCAATGGTGACCACTGTATTTATTCCCATTTTTACAATTGTGGAGGACCTTTGGTCAACATTCACACACTACAGGCAATTTGGAACGCCAATTAACCTAATCTGCATGTCTTTGGACTCACTCTCACTCATTCACTCATAGTCTATACCGTATTATCCTGTATACAGGGTCTGGAGCCTATCTGAGAAGACTTGGGGCACGAGGCAGAGTAAACCCAATCCATTGCAGGTCACACACTCATTCACAGACTACATACAATTTGGGAACGCCAATTAACCTAATCTGCATGTAGTTAGACGGTGAAATCCACCAAGCACAGGGAGAACATGCAAACTCCATGCACACAGACGAGGTGGGAATCGAACCCGAGCCCTGGAACTGCAGGGCGACCGTGATAACCACTAAGCTATTACAAAGCGGAGTGATTGATGGGAAATTTTTCATGCCCACTTCAGTGATGATCCATTGTTCTCTTGTTCCCTACCCCATTAACAGTTCCCTTTGAACTGAGCCACATCGCTCCCTGTGGTTTGAAATTGCACTTACAATAACATGGCTGAACACCCTGCGCAGTATGGGTGCAGTATTGCAGGGAACATTAAGCCTCTTGAAACATAGCAATACTACGCATGTTTGGCTTTGTGTAAGGCCACATTCAGCTATAATTAAAAACTGTTAACCATAGAAGCTTCCGCCTCATCAGCATAAGACACACTGAGGTTTTATGCTTTCTGACTCCTTCCTGAGCGCCACTCAGTTAGATTTTCTTCTAAAAGGAGACGTCGACCACATATTTGCATATCAGTTGTTAATGGGTCGCCACAAATCTTCAAAAGGGGGTCGATCCACACATTCGGCTTGGCACATATTTTATGCAGGATACTCTGGAACCAGAATTGTATTCTGTGTATTCTGAAGCAAACCCAGTCTCATACACATCGCCTACATCTAAGCAACCAATGGCCCTACAATTGCATATCAGTATTTATAATAAACTCATGTGCTTTTTTATTTAATAAGATTAAACTTTCATCAACATAAACATATTCATATGCATAGTACCGTGCAAACGTCTTGAGCCACCCCCTATTTCTTCATATTAAATAAAAATAATTTGGGAAGATTAAATTAAAGAAAGGCGGCACAGTGGTGTAGTGATTCACACTGTCGCCTTGCACCTCCAGGGTCAAGACTCTACAGGTTCGATTCCCGTCTCTGTGTGCATGGAGTATGCATGTTCTCCTCATGCTTGGTGGGTTTCCTCCCACAGTCCAAAGACCTGTAGGTCAGGTTAATTGGCATTCCCAAATTGCCTGTAGTGTGTGAATGAGTGTTCGTGTGTGCCCAGTGATGGATTGGCACCCTGTCCATGGTGTACCCTGCCTTGTGCTCTAAGTCTCCTGAGATAGGCTCCAGGCCCCCGTGACCCTGAATACAGGATTAAGCAGTATAGATGATGAGACATGTGACAAATAACCGAATCTTATATCTGCATTGCATTCTGGAACTTTGCAATTCTGGTCCTTTTCAAGTTTATCATGGACATGAGGTGCCTCAGTGGTAGGTTTCTTGCCTTCCTGCCCATGCGGAAGGCCCAGGTTTGATTCCCAGTGCTGATCCCAATCCCGGATAAAATGCGAGGGTTGAGTCAGGGAGGGCGTCAGGTGTAAAACCTGTGCCAAATTGTTGCGTGGATCAGTTGGTCCTCAACGTGACCAGCTGATAGACTAAGAACAAACATTTATTGTATTAACATGCTACTGTAAATCCCCAACACACCAGGCCAGACTCAAGTGGATTGGTTGATCCTAGAAGACAAACAACAAGTCAGCTGTTGAAAGCAGAGGTTGAGTAACATCTGAGTCAGTTTTGTTATCAGTTCTGCAGAGCTCTTAGTAAGTGCAGAGGCTGAAGTTTTTTGTGACCTTGTCAATTCTTTTCACAACCTCAGGCCGCTGCATGTGACCCGCAGAGATTTCCATCCCGAGAAAAGTCAGAATTACGAAATGTATTTATTTTTATTTATTTGATCAGGGTCTTATGTCTGACTCACAAGATATGAATAAAACTGTATTTTAAAGTTTATGCAGCTTGGGAGAAAAGTTGTTCTGGTTGTCCAAGATTCACACCCATATGAAGAACTGCATGCAATTTCAAACTGCATGAGATTTTGCAAGATACTTACAGTATATAAAAGTAAGGTAAGTTTGAGTACGACAAAACTCTATTGTTAGCTGCTTTACCTTTGATGCTCTAGTGAAAAACACTCATCGCCATCGCCTATACTGCTTCATCCTGTATACAGGGTAGCTGGCACCTGGAGCCTGTCCCTGGAGACTTACAGTAGAGCACGAGGCGCGTACACCCTGGACGGGGTGTTAATCCATCACACACTATGGGCAATTTGGGAATACCACTTAGCCTAATTTGTATATCTTTGGACAGTGGGAGGAAATCTGTGCCAGCCTAGTGATAAACACAAGACATCTAATATGTTTTGTCTGATCCACCTCAAGTACTTAACTATACATTTGCATTAAATTCTGCCAGGTAAACACATTAGGGGTGTAATGCAGTGTTGATATGTATATGTATCTGAGTTAAAATGAATCATAGCATATAAACTATTTTATGGGTATTTTTCTCCGGAGTTAGTCGGCTAGATTCGTTAAAGCCCAGAAGATGAAAAAAAAAAGCCAGACGCCTTGCTTTAGCTGTTTTAGCAGTTACTGGTAGCACTGCATAATACCAGCAGCATGTGTATGTATCTTTTACTGATATGCCAGGAACTGCGCTAGAGGTTTGGTTCTTTAATGGTTTGAGAGAGGAGTCTTTAAAAGTGTGTGAGATCAAAATGGGGGGGTCAAGTTTTTTAAATTAAGGAATAATTGATTGAATAATTGAAAATGAATAAATTTTTTGTTGTGAATGCCAGCAATCAAACGAAATTTGTTCAGCAGCACAGTGGCTTAGTGGTGTAGCCTGGGTTGCACCTCCAGGTCCTGGGTTTGATTCCCACGTCGAGGCTATGTGGATTTCCAAATTGCCCATAGATGGTCCTCTGGAGAAGAAAATGGCAACCCACTTCATTATCCTTGCCAAGAAAACCTCACGGACAGCATCTAGGAAGGCCAGGTCTGGTAATGTCCATGAGGTCACGAAGAGCTGGACACGACTGAATGACTAAACAAACAAGTGCACAAAACCTAAATGGTTTAACCAACATTCTGTGTTTAAATTTTGAGCAAGGCCGGATCAAGACCTGGCTCTCTGGTTTGGTAAACGTTTTGAGAGAGATGGAGGTACAGTAGGTAGGTGGCTATCTGAGAGTGCGCATACTAAATAAGACATCAAACTGAAAAATGAGAACTCAATGGTTGATTGGAATACACCTTTATCTTTTCTGCCAGACAAGTCTGCAAAAATCAATGTTGAGTGTTAACATAGGTCATGAAACAAGCATCCGATCAAAGGGGTTATTCCAGAGGAATCACTTACAGACCATGTGCATGTTTCTCCAGGAACACGTCTTCAGTCTCATTTGAAATGCAAACCGCTGATGTAGGCCAATATTGTTGCCACACTTTGTTCACTTCATCAGCCTCCTCTCACATAGGAAAGCTTTACACTGGACTCCCGATTGTGGTTATTCAGCTACAAGAGCGTTAGTATGTTCGGGCACTGACATACTCGTGCAAGGGTGCCTTAGGTGCATTCCAGTTTATGGCAAAGGTGTTCAGTGGGGTTGAGGTCAAGGCTCAATTTTTGCACTTTGTACAGAATATAGAGACTCAATAGAATGTACAGATACAAAATGTCCAGTATTTTATTGTTTGGATGCACAACCCTCATCTGTTTTCAGCCTTGGTTTCATTACGGCTCACTGTCTCCACCTGCTGGAATAAAAAACACTGCTGGGCATGTTTCAGAATAGGTCAAACTTAAACATTCAGGAATTACAGCCATTTTTATACATTCACCCATTATTGTGGCTCATACATAATGGAACAAGCTAAAACAATTACAAACATAAGCATTGCCTTTCATTTTTAAAAATTTTTTGTTGCTTCGTCCATGTGGGGCAAGTGACACTCCCCACCCTGGAGATATATCCATAATTTCTGTCGCAGGAAGTCGCCAGCTCGACACCCAATTGTTTTTACGGGTAATTTGGGAACCCCAGTTAGCCTTACCTAGATTTTGGACCATCGGAATATACTGAAATACCTAGACAAAATCCACCAAGCATGCAGAGAACATGCAAACTGCATGCGCACAGACCCTGGACCTGGACCCTGGAGGTGGAAGGTGACAATGCTAACCCCTAAGCCACTGTGCTGCAGATTGCCTTTATTACTTGGATGAAAATCCTTTGCAGTGAAATCTAAAACCCATGGACAGTGTAGTATGTATAATCAGAAGGGATGAGCAATGTAACTAGTGCATAAATAGGAATACTGTATAGTAAAATATTGGAGTGAAACTGCTTGCATTCTGTTTAAACCCGAGTCACTATAATTCAACAAGATTTGCTGTAAATTATATTTTAAAATATTGTGCCATTTGCGCCTTTTTACGTTTGACCACCTGCCTCTCTAAAGGTCTTTGCATGACACATACTATACAGTATACACAGCTGTGAGCAGCATTTGTGTTGGCATAGACGTAGCTCATCTATCCCTTACTTACAAACTAACCCAATTATACTGGCATAAACATGGACCATGTGACAGAAACATCCTGAAATTAGAAAACAGGATGTACATATAGAATTCATATTTTCCTCGAGGTCTCTGCCCGAGTTGTGGTCAGTCTGGACATTCATATGACATCTAGTCACTTGAGGTATAGCACAATCTCATGACTGTTGCCCAATGTAACGTTTATTATTAACAATCCTAATCTTGAAATTTTCAATATACCGATCAGCCGTAACATTATCGCCATAACGTCGTCTAGGTGAATCGACTCATTCGTGCCGGTGGAGACCAGGGGCTATTCTGCCTGTTCTGATCCTAAAGAAAAGCGAATGTACAGTAGAACAAATTTCTGAAAAAAGTCCATGTTGCCTATAACAGAAAGGTATCAAGTAGTGGTATACAAATTGTTTTACCTAAATAAAAACCCTTATAATTGTTATGGTTGCTTAGGTGCTATAGTTTAATAAAATGACAAATAAATCATTACTCTGATCATGCATGTATTGTGATTCTTTAAGGTAAAATACCTTGCTTATGGTCTCTACTTCACATATAAAGCACTTTCTGAGAGCTCATGTGCTCTGGTATGTTTCTCAAAACAGAGCTCATAGTCCCGCCCACTGGAATTGATGCCATTGGTATTTTTTTGATGCCATTTATTTTGTTCCTGAATGACTTAGTGACAGATGCAGAGGTGTCTCTTTTCCTGTATACTGTAGATGAGATATGATCTGTTGGAAGATGATTTGTTTGAGCCAGCTCGGATTGTTGTTGTTTTTAGCTTCATTCGTCCAGTGCAGAAGTTTAAAATGCTATGATGAAAAGTCGTGCTCAAACCGACCTCCAGTGGTACTGAGTAAGTTAATAAATTTCCTCTAAATAGGTATTTAATCCCAACAATTTACGATCCTAATGTTCCTGTTAGTCTTGAATAGTCAAGTCAAGTCAAGTAGGCATTTATTGTCATTTCAGCTATATACAGTTTAGTACACAGTGAAACGAAACAACATTTTTCCAGGACCAAGGTCCTACATCTAAAGAAAGATTTTGTCTGTACCTTGGTCAGAACTCGCTATATTGGACGACCCAGAACTAATTTTCTGTCTGTATGTCTGTATGTCTGTCCACCAAGATTTTGTCACAGCATCACGTAAAACTGACTGGACAGAATTTAATGACATTTTGCAGCTACTTAGGTATTTACCTTAAGTTAAACCTGCGCCATAAATGAAATCAAAATGTTGAATAGAAGTAATGTTATGAGCAGTTATGTGCCAGATTATAAATAGTTTATTTTCATAATATGTTGCTCATGCGTCAAACTGTGGGCGAGTCTAAAATCGACTGCTGGACAGAATTTAATGAAACTTAAGTACTTAGATATCTGCCTGACATTTGTCTTGCACCATAAGTGAAATCAAAATGTTGAGTAAAACTGATGGTATGAACAGTTATGTGCCGAATTTAATAATCTACTTTAAAATAAGCTACTAATAAGATACTTGCTCAAAGTGAACAAACACCTGCACCAATAGATGTTAATTAGGAAAGCTAACACCTTCTGCATCAAATTTGAAATGCTCCAATGTAAGATACACAAATTTGTATGCTTGTATGGTTAAAGATATACAGCTGGTATCCCTGTGAGGGTGTTCTCACTTTTATTTCCAGCTATTTTGGCAATAATGGCTGTATGTTGAGTTACTTTTAGAGGACAGTAAATCTATACCGTTATATAAGCTGCACACTGACTACTCTAAAATATATCCAAGTTTCATTTCTATAGTATTGTCCTTTGAGAAGATGTATGAAAATGTTTGCTGGAATTAGAGGGGTGTACTCACTTTTGTGAGTGGGTTTATATGCATAGTTGGGAATTTATGTACAGTTTGTCAAATAATTATTTTTTCTATTATTATTATTATTATTATTATTATTATTATTATTATTATTATTTTGAATACATAAATAAATAAATATTGCCAAACATATTCTTAATAAGATCCTTTGTCCAATTATTTGGTCATTTGAATACAAAATGGTACATTTAATAGTTAAATATTGCTGTTTAAATTGCAATTGCAGTATCTGTCAAAATAATCACAATGTGATTTAATTTTATCTAATCGTGCAGCCCTAATATAATGTTTATAAATAATAATTTAAATGATAAATTTAGTGATACACCATATATCACTGAATAACATTATGAATTATAAACTATATACCAACAATTAGTTCTGACTGAGTAATCTGCTTGAGCAAGAGGCATTCAACAAATGCTGATATAGAGCACAACAGCACTGGGACATACAGTATATATACAGTACATCCCAGTGCTGTTTTGCTCTATATCAGAACTTGTTGAATGCCTCTTTTTAAATGTTAAATATCCCAGTATTCATTATGCTTCAGGATTCATTTAACAAGCCGTCTTCTCGATATCCTGACCGTAAGCAAGTGTCATTGTTATGCAGTTCCAGGCGATCTTGGGAACCAGCTGGAGGCTAAATTAGATAAACCCAAAGTTGTTAACTGCTTCTGCTGCAAGAAGACGAAAGAGTACTTCACGCTGTGGCTGAACCCATTGGAGTTGTTGTTGCCTTTTGCCCTTGATTGCTGGATCGATAATATGAGGTGAGAAGCATCAAGTAAATGAGTCTATAATACTGTATCTGTGTAAGTTTTGTAGGCAAACTTGCACAGTCTGCAGACCTCATCTTGACATACCGACAGCATTCTGGACACTTCACCATCATACCTACAGTACATGTGCACATTCCAGATTTAGTCCTTCTTTGCTGTTATAATAGCCTTCATTCTCTTGGGAAGGATTTCTACTAGATTTCGGGGCATGCCTGTGCTGACTCAGCCATAAGAGCATTAATGAGGTTAGGCATTGATGTTAGGTGAGGGGTAGAGACTGCTCGACATGGGTTTTGGGTTCATCGATATGCCTTAATCGGCTTAATATGCGCAGGCATCAGGTGATGCTGATTATTTAAATCAGCCCAATTAATCATTTGACTGTCATGCACACTCGTAACACGACCGGCACTAGGACCTGGAAGTAATATGGTCGCATTTCAGGAACACGGGCTACACGGGCTAACTGCTAAGGCTTCTGTGCTTACCCTCCGATAGCTCGTGACATTGACCTTCTCTAGTGAGGAGGTCTGGTGTGCAGTCAGTGTTTCAGTGTACCCCAAAGGTGTTCATTCGGGTTTAGGTCTTTTCCAGCCGTGGTTAATCATACATTAGATGGACAAAAGTATTTGGTCAAACCTGCAATGACATTATATCCAAATACATATACTTATACATATACTTAATACATATATATACATATATATCAGTATGGAGTTGGTCCCTCTTTTGCAGCTATAATAGCTTCCACTCTTCTTGGAAGGCTGTCCACAAGATTTTGGAGTGTTTCTGTGGGAATTTGTGCCCATTCACTCTGTCGAGCATTTATGAGGTCAATAATATGGACTAATGAGGTTAAAGATATTAGAAAAGATAGTATCAGCCCAAATATGCACAATCTTGCAGGAAAACGATATCCTTGAGGAATTTCAGTCAGGTTTCAGGCCCCATCATAGTACAGAAACTGCACTAGTTAAAATTGCAAATGACTTGTTTTTAGCTTCGGACCAAGGCTGCATCTCAATTCTTGTCTTACTTGATCTTAGTGCTGCATTCGACACTATAGATCATGATATTCTCATAGATCGCTTACAAAATCACATTGGTATTCAGGGACAGGCGTTAAAATGGTTTAGATCCTACCTGTCTGATCGATTCCATTTTGTAGATAAACCCAACCATTGGTGAAGTGATGAAGGGTTTGAGCTGGGAGGTGTGGAATACCGGATGGATCCGGAGCGCCGCAGGCAGCTGGAGCCGGTAGGTGACAGGATTGATACGGAGGGTGATGCGGTATGGACCAATGAACCTGGGTGATAGCTTCTTGGATTCTGTATGGAGGTGCAGGTTTTTCGTAGACAGCCATACTTTGTCACCTACATTGTACAACCGTCCCGGAGGGTGTCGACGGCGATGTTGCGTGGTGTAGCGGTGGTTGGCACGGTGAATGGCAGTGTTGGCTTGACTCCATAGCCGTCGACACCTTCGGACCAACTGTTGGGCCGACGGTACATCAACCTCCGGTTCTTGGTGTTCGAACATTGGAGGCTGGAAACCGTGGCATATCTCAAAAGGGCTTAGGTTGGTAGCAGAGGAGATGTGGAGATTATGTGAAAGTTCCGCCCAAATGAGATAGCGGGCCCAGGAGCGCTGACGATCGGCGACGAAGCACCTCAGGTAGCGCTCCAGTTGTTGGTTGGTCCGTTCCGTCTGACCATTGGTTTGAGGATGGTATCCAGATGACAAACTGCAGGTGGAATTGATCAGACGGCAGAAGGCCTTCCAGAACCGTGCCGTGAACTGAGGCCCCCTGTCCGAGACGATGTCCTTGGGGAACCCATGCAGACGGACTACGTGTTCTAAAATCAGCTCGGCTGTCCTTTTAGCTGACGGGAGTCCGGGGAGGGCTACCAGATGCACAGCTTTGGAGAACCGATCTACGATGGTCAGAATGGTGTTTTTTCCCTCGGCGGCCGGCAGGCCCGTGATGAAGTCGAGGGCAATGTGCGTCCAGGGCCGACGGGGGACGGGGAGTGGTTGGAGCTCCCCGGCTGTTGGTTGGTTGGTGTTCTTTGCCCTGGCGCACACTGGGCACGCCTGGACGAACTCTTTGATGTCCTTTGTCATTGTGGGCCACCAAAAGGCACGCTGTATAAATGTTTGGGTGCGCCCCACGCCCGGGTGGCCGGAGAACGGAGTGGAGTGGCCCCATTGGAGGACCTCGCTTCTTAGGGCGTGGGGGACATAGAGTCGTCCAGGTGGCACACCTGCCGGTTCGGTCTCCGTGGCCTGTGCCTGGCGGACCCTCGTCTCCAAATCCCAACAGAGTGGTGCGATGATTTTGGATGGTGGGAGAACAGGCGCGGGGTCCGCCCGGGGGCTGTCTTCCTCATGTTGTCGGGAGAGGGCATCGGCCTTGGTGTTCTTCGACCCCGGACGGTAAGACAGATGGAAATTATATTGTTCAAAGAACAGTGCCCACCGCGCCTGTCTTGGATTGAGCTGTTTCAAACTCCGGATAGTGATTAGATTTTGGTGATCGGTCCAGATGATGAATGGTTCTCCGGCGCCCTGGAGCCAGTGTCGCCATTCCTCCAAAGCCCACTTTATGGCCAGCAGCTCGCGGTCCACTACTCCGTATCGCTGCTGAGTGGGATCAAATTTTTTGGAGAAGAAGCTACAAGGGTGTAGCTTCTGATCTGGACCTCGCTGGGAGAGAACCACCCCGGCGCCCACGTCCGAAGCGTCCACCTCCACAACGAACAGTTTGGTGGCGTCGGGGTGAATCGGTGGCAGAGTTCATGAAATGCAGAGATGGCAGCCGAGTTAAGGTGAAAGTGATGTGAAGATGGTCGGGTCAGGGCGGTTAAGGGAGCTGCAACTGTACTGTAGTCCCGGATAAAGCGACGATAGAAATTCGCAAACCCGAGAAACCTTTGAAGTTGCTTAAGTGTCTTGGGTAGGGGCCAATGACGCACAACTTCCAGCTTCTGCGGGTCCATGGCCACACCCTGGGGCGAGATGACAAAACCCAGGAACGTGGTGGAGCGCTTGTGAAAAGCGCACTTCTCCAACTTACAGTACAATTGATGGGCGAGCAATCTCTTAAGTACCGCTCTGACATGCTGGATGTGTTCGTTGACGGAGCGGGAGTAGATGAGAATATCGTCCAGGTAGACGAAGACCCATCTACCTAGCATGTCTCTCAGGACGTCGTTAATGAACTGTTGAAAAACTGCAGGTGCATTGCAAAGTCCAAATGGAATGACCAGGCTCTCATAATGTCCAGTAGGTGTGATGAAGGCCGTCTTCCACTCATCACCCTCTCTGATTCGCACCAAGTTGTAGGCGCTCCGGAGGTCCAACTTTGTGAAAATGGTGGCACCAGAGAGGGCGTCCAGGGCAGAGTTGGTAAGAGGCAGAGGATGACGATTCTTGACTGTGATGTTGTTAAGCCCCCGATAGTCAACACAGGGGCGTAAATCACCATCCCCCTTCTTCACAAAAAAGAACCCCGCGGCGGCAGGCGAAGAGGAGGGCCGGATGGTACCTTGGCGGAGGGCATTGGAAACATATTCCTCCATCGCCTGCATCTCGGTGGTGGAGAGTGAGTAGAGATGGCCGCGAGGAGGGATGGAACCAGGCTGAAGGTCGATCGCCAGGTCGTAAGGGCGATGAGGAGGCAGGTGGGTGGCGCGTCGCTTACAGAATACTTCAGCCAGGTCCCGATAGGTGGCCGGGATGGCGTTGGTGTCGACATCGGGGGCCTCGGACTCCCTAGAACACGTCCCAGCCGGAGCCTGTAGGCAAAGCTCGGTACAAGCCGGCCCCCATTGAAGGATCCGATTCTGTGTCCAGGAGATGAGCGGGTCGTGCTGAAGGAGCCAAGGATGTCCAAGGATGATGGGAGGGGAGGAAATGGAGGTGAGGTAGAATCGGATCTGCTCCTGATGTTTGTTGATTGTGACGGTGATCGGTTGGGTCTGGGAGGTGATGGGACTGGAGGAGAGGGGCCGACCATCTACAGAGGTGATTCGAACCGGCTGGGATAACGCCTCGATTTCCACCCCCAGTTCCTTGGCGTAAGAAGAGTCAATGAAGTTACCTGCAGCACCAGAATCGATGAACGCGGTACTTCTGACCCGTGTGTGGCCAAACTGGAGGTGTACCTGAACCATGAGGCGAGAGACGCTGGGTGTGGTGGCAGAGAGATGGAGGGAGCCCGGTGAACTGTTCCCAGGGTTCACCGGGCCTGGCCGTTTCCCGGGCGAATAGGGCATATGGCTCTATGATGCGCCGCCGACCCACAATAGGCGCAGAGTCCCTCCCTGAAGCGTCGTTCTCGCTCTGCAGCGTTCAAGGAGGCGCGTCCTAATTGCATGGGTTCCCTGGCTCCTGTGTCAACCACGGCGGGAGGTGGAGATCCGACGGGTGCCATGGCGGTGGTGTTGAAAGCTGGTGGTCGGGGCGTGGAGTGAGAGAAATATGGCGTGATGGGTGGCAGGGTCCGGGGGGCTGGCCTCGGACGGGAGAGCAGGCGCTGGTCAATCCGGAGGGCGAGTTGGATTAGTCCCTCCAGCGTGGTCGGAAGCTCCCGTCCGGCGAGTTCATCTTTAATACGTGAAGCCAGTCCCTCGTAGTAGGCCGTCCGGAGGGCGGCGTCTCCCCAGGTGGTCTGTACGGCGAGAGTGCGAAAATCCGCTGTGTATCGGCTCACGGACGACCCTCCCTGCCGCAGATGATACAATTTCATGTCGGTCTCCACCTCAGCAGCAGGATGTTCGAATGTGAGCTTTAGTTGACGGGTGAATTCTCCATATGAATAAGCAGTATCTGAATCTGATCGGAGAACCGCCGTGGCCCACTCAGCTGCCTGCCCGGATAGCAACGAGACGAGAAGCGCAACGCGCAGTCGGTCTGTGGAGTATCTAGTGGAATTGAACTCAAACACAAGATCCAACGCGGTTAGAAAAACACTGCATTTCCCATCTGTGCCATCCCACTTATCCGGTAGAGCTATAAACACATCAGAAGGGGGGGGGGACGGCGCCGCAGCCGCTGCGACGGGCGTGGCAACAGCCGACTGAGCAGCGACCCCACGGAGGATCGCGTTCTCCTGCCGTAGCTCCGCCACCTCGCGGCGCAAGGCCGCAACGTCTTGGAGGTCCTTTTGGAGAGACACGACTTCACCACGGAGCTTATTGATCAGTTCGGCATGCTGGTCAACCACATCACAGAGGCGAGCAAACTCCGCTGGGTTTACTGCTTGTGGCTCAGTCATTCTGTCACGAGCAACCGAGGGATGAACAGAAAAGCCTTAGCAGCCCGTGTAGCATGGATTGTAAACCCAAACGCGGAAGCAGCGCGAGTAGGCAGGATAACCACGCGATTAGTTTCAGAACTCTCTTACACAAAGAGCAAGGATCTACACAAATAAACCCGCGTTCTAGCAACACACACTCAATCAAAGAAGCAACCAGAATTGGTGAGTACTCACAGAATAGTCGGCGAAGCGTCAGACAAGGCATGGGCGAACTCAATGACTGAGCAATGTGAAGCGCCATTTTGTCTCCTTTTATGCTTCCTGAAAACCCGACCGTATTACTCCCGGGTCCTAGTGCCGGTCGTGTTACGAGTGTGCATGACACATATATACATTTCCATAAGTCTTCTTTTCATTTTCTTTTCATTTCTGTGAAGCTGCTTTGAGACAATGACCATTGTTAAAAGCGCTATAGAAATAAAATTTAATTGAATTGAATTAATGTTGGATGAGAAGACCAAGCTCGCAATCTCTGTTCCAGTTCATCCTAAAAGTGCTTGGTGGGGTTGAGATTAGGGCTGGTTAAGTTCTTCCACACTGAACTCAGAAAGCTGAATAGAAAAGGGCCTTTTCCAAAGTGTTGCCATAAAGTTGGAAGCATAGCATCGTCCGAGATGTCTTAATATGTTGAAGCATTAGGATTGCACTTCACTAGGGATAAGGGGGCTGATTGAAATAATTGAACCTGAATTAAATAATTAGCAGAACTGGACAAATACTTTTGTCCATATAGTTTATCTTCCTGGAGTATGTTTTGTGCACAGGGGCACTGTCATGTAGGAACAGATTCTACAACAATTCTACAACATTCTGTACTTTGTGCGAACAGTTTGGGGAAAATCCCTATATGTATGGTTGTGTTTAGTTGTCCACATACTTTTGGTTAGATAGTGTATATGTGCCCAGTTTAGACCATCTGTCCTTATATTTATGCTGCATTTGGCTACAAAATCTGTATTTTCCAATTTGGATAATAAATAATTTTAAGAAAACACCCCCTTTAGCTTACTATTCCTGTTCATAAATTTAGAACAGTTTCCTAAATGCCATGTTTTGTAAATGATATGAAATCATGACTTGAATTCGATTAGGGAAGTCTGAGACACACTCTCTGTCTGTGTTGTGTCTCCTAGGAGTTTCATGTGTCATGTCTGCCTACGTTAGTATTTATTCACTTGCTGTATTTCATAAGGACTAGATTACACAAGAATAATTCCCAGCCATGACACGAAAACATACAGCAACTTCACACACTGTTGTGAAACACACATGTTTCTTCTGTATATCATCAGACATGAGTTCCAGATGTGGACAGTAATCCTGAGTTTTTTTTTTTTTTTTGTATGTTTTGCATTGTAAGGCTTCATCATGATCTCTGTGCTCAGTAGTTGGTTTCTCAGAAGGAACTGAGTAACTTCGAATGACTAAAAATGTGAGTTTTTGTAGCCACCTGGTTCCTGGTTTTTATCTACCTTAAATTTTTTTAACTGACTGAGCAGGGTGTCAAATTTTACTAGTTAGATGTTATGCACGGGAACAGTGCGTTTACCTCGCATCTACAGCTTATGGAGACACATTTAGTCATATGTAATAATGTAAAAAAAAAAAAAAAACAAGTGTTATAAAGATACAGAACTGATTATGATTTATTTTTAAATGGATTTCTTTCCACAATCTTAGTTCACCATTCTTGTATAGTACCACATGCAAACTGTTTGTAAGTGTATCACACAAGTCCTTTATGTGTATTTACTTCCTTCATTTGTATTTGCCTCATCATGTACATCAGGCTGATCTACAATCGCACCACTCACAGTACCGAAGCACCCCCAGGCGTGGACATCCGGGTGCCCGGCTTCGGCAACACGTTCAGCCTGGAGTACCTGGATCCGCGCTTTCATGTTGGTGAGTAACAGCTCTACTTCCAGCAGACGTGCAGGCACTCCGGGTGCTTTTATTTCTGTTTATTTGATGGTTGTCATATTCTCACTAAAAAATGTCGAGAGGATCTGAAAGCCACTGCCACCTTTCAGTTCACTGCAAAAAAAAAAAAAAAAAAAAAGTAAGAACATGTGCTGAGAACCTATTTGTCTTATATGTCTGTGTGTGTTTCAATCTTTTACAGAAAAGTACTTCATCACTATAGTGCAGGCCTTGGTGGCGTATGGTTACACCAGAGGCAAAGATCTCCGAGGGGCCCCTTACGACTGGAGGAAGGCTCCCAGTGCGTAAACTTTTAGTTAAAAAAAAAACAACAAAAAAAAAAAAACAATTCCATTACTTAAGACAATTCTTACAGTATGTAGAAATTCGTGTTTTGCCAAACTGACTTCAAAATCGATTTTTAAAAATTATTACTTTTTACTTTTTACTTGAGTAGATTTTTGATGAAGAAACGCTACTCTTTCGGCTCCACTCGACTCGTTACTTTTCTAACCATTTATTCTACACGTTAGATATTCTTTGTGTTTGCCAGAGAAATCCAGCCGGTGGATCTACCATGTGACTGTGTTCCACCAATCAGACGTAGCAACAATAATCACCTGACTCCGTTTGACCAATCAGCCGCAATAACAATAACCACATGGAGTCACATGACCGGGGGAGGGTCGTCTTCAGCAGTGGTAGACAGAGAAGCAAACTGTTAGTTTAGCTGTTTTATTTAATGTTGCAATCTTAACATATATAACTAGCAAATAAACTAGAGGCTAAAAATATATATAATTTTCTCACATTCATTCTGCTGGAAACAGTTTATGGTTGAGTGAGACTCTTATACACATTTCTAATGTCATTTTCAAATCTGCTGAGTCATTTGCAGGGCGACTGAATATACAGTGTATCTTACACAGGAAATAGTTACACTGTTCAAACATACATATGTTACCTACAGTAGGGATTTATTTCAGAAGCTTTATGTTGTGAAAAAAAAGTTAGATTAGGAAATTTGTGTTTCTTATTCTTTAATTTGTTATTTTGTAAAGATAGTTACAAATCTTTATTTTTATTATTTATTTTAATTTATTTAATTTTGGAAGTGTAGGAGGTGTACCCTAAACTGTTGACATAGACTGGCAGTCCGGTGTAGGAGGATTGTAACAAAATCAAAATGGGATATTTATAAAATCATAAAACTTAAAAAAAAAAAATCTTAATACAAATAGAATCAGCAATTAGGTATCATGATAATATCGAATCAAGTTGTCACTGGAGATTCTCGTCCCTTCTTTCCAATAATCTTTAAGAAGGTTCAGAACTGTAGAGCATCATGTACGGCACTGCTGCATGGCTCTTGCGCAGGTCTGGAAAAATAATATTTTCAGACCTGGTCAAGTACCTACAGTGCTCCTGAAGTACTACCCCCCCCCCCCCCCCTTTATGCTTATTTGTCACACTTAAATGATTGCCGAGATAAATTTAACTTTTTCAAGCCACATAAAGGCCTGATTATTGCCAGAGCTTCTGAATCAAGAACTCATTAAACTGATACCTGGCTGACTAAATGAAGCATGCTAAAAGATATGTCATGTCATGATCACGTCATGTCATGATCACGTCATGTCATGATCGAAAGGAATTTAAGAAGAGATGGGAAAGAAAGTCATTGACATGTGTCAGTCTGTAAAGGGTTACAAATGAAAAAAGCAAATGCATTTCCATGTCCTTATGACAGAAATAATGTAAGGACAAGGGAAAAGCAAGAACCATGTAGAGCTGTTGTCTGTTCCGTCTGTAGCGGTGTAAAATCATACATTTCAATATAGAGAAGTCCATTTGAACATTAGGTTGTAATGTTTGAAATCTCAAATTAAATGGAATGAAATTAAAATCCAGCCTTATTCTCAAAAGTTAACTCATATGCCTTTTTCCCCATTTTTTATTTTTTTTTTACCAAACCTGTAATTGTGATTTTAAATAAATTTCCCAGATGAGAACAAGGAGTACTTTCTGAACCTGCAGATGATGATTGAGGAGATGACACAGAAGTACGGTGGACCGGTGGTCCTCGTCGCTCACAGCATGGGCAACCTGTACACACTTTACTTCCTCAACCAGCAGCCACAGGCCTGGAAGGACAAGTACATCAAGGCGTTTGTGTGCCTGGGCCCTCCGTGGGCCGGCGTGGCCAAGACGCTGCGCGTTATGGCCAGTGGTAAGAAATCTTTTGGTATGGTAGAGGTGTCCAAAGCCTGTGTGGTTTTAGTTTAGACTTTTAATTGTAACAAATATATAGTGAAATAGTGCTAAATATCCTGTTAGTCAGCATTAAAATGAAAAAAAAAAAAAAAAGTGAACTACATTTCCAGGTCAGTACATTTTAATTAGTTAAATTTTTGGTATTTAGTGTGAGAACAATATATGGTTAAATAATTTGGGCTCTACAGTACGTTCACGAATAACAGAAGTACATAATCGAAGTAACCAATATACATTATTCTGGACAGTTGTTCAATATAAATGAGAACTGCAATGGTAGCGTGTGTAGTAATGTTTACTTTGTTTTAACTGTCCTGCTCTTCCTGTTTAGGTGATAATAATGGCATTCCAGTGATCAGCCCTCTGAAGATCCGCAGCCAGCAGAGGACCGCTGTGTCCACAGCGTGGCTCTTACCGTACGCGCACACGTGGCCGAGAGACGTATCGCTCGTCTCCACACCCAGTGCCAACTACACAGTAAACGACTATGAGCGTTTCTTCAAGGACATGGGCTACGAGGACGGCTGGAACATGCGCCAGGACACTGAGCCACTAGTGCAGGCTCTGCAAGCACCCGGCGTTCCTGTGCACTGTCTGTACGGGACGGGCATCCCCACGGAGGAGGCGTACCACTACACCACATTCCCAGACGTCGAGCCCAAAGTGATTTATGGCGAGGGAGATGGCACGGTGAACAAGCTGAGCGCCGTACAGTGCAAACGCTGGGGCGCTCAACAGACGCAGCCCGTACATCTGGTGGAGCTGCCAGGGAACGAACACGTGGCCATGCTGGAGAACACCAGGACTCTCAAGTACATAAAAAATGTGCTGTTCTCACCCTGATTTATACATTTTTTTCAGTTAGGAGAAATGATCAGTCGCACCTGAACGAAAGCCCTCATTTCTTCTTTTATAAACACCGTCTGCCCTTTTGAGGTGAACTACTTCTGTTTTGAAACGGTATGTTTTTTCCTTGAAAAAGGCGCTAGGCACAGATCGGCACTTTAAAGAGAAATGATTGGAGTCACTTTCCCAAAAGAAAAAAATGCCCCAGTTCTGCTTTTTACACCAAATTCTTGCTCGTTGGAGGATAAAGACTTTTTTTTTCTAATTCGAAAATGTCCAGTGGTTTTGTGGTAGATTCGTTTTTGGCCGCAATCACGAAAGCAGTGCAATATTATATTTGTACTGGATATAAATCAGTTGCTATATTTGAATTGCTTGAATAATTTTCTCCAATATTTCCTCTAGATCAGATGCTAAAGACACAATGGCTTTTATAGACATAAAAAAAGGACAAGGCTATTTTTCTCTGTTCATCAGTGTATCTCCAGAGAACATTGTATGAGGAATGCTCTTAAACATGAATAGGTGACAGATATGGATAACGTTGCTGAGTCTAGACCTGACCAACTGAAGCAACCCCAGATCATAACCCTTCCTCCAAGACAGTGGGCACTGTGCATGATGGATGTATCACTCTGGAATAGGGTCAGTCTAGACTCATCAGACAACATGACATTTTTCTATTGCTCCAAAATCCAATCTTTGGAGATTTTTTTCTGATTAGTCTCACTAACAAGCAGTTTTCCTATGGCCACAGAGATGTTTAGCCTCAATGCTGTGAATTCTCATCACATTGTGTGTGTATGGAAAAGCCCTTACTTTCAATATTAAACATCGCTCTAATTTCTAGTATTGATTTTTTAAATTTATTAACAATGCAACTTCACCAAGCATTTAAGTGATATTTCTTTTCCCCGACCACATGTCATCCACAGAGTTGACATCTAGGGCTAGGTAATCGTTCAAAAAATGTCAATACCTGTACGGATACCTATACTTCCTGAGTATTGACTTCTTGAGGGATACTTTTTTTCATACTAACTTTGTAAGATCTACTTTAACAAAGAGAGTAATACCTTTATGTCTATTTTTTAACTCGTCATGCTTATGCATTTAAAGTCAGTCATATCATAAAAAAATAAAGCAATTTAAAACAGGGTCAGCACTAATGATATACATAAACATTTCTGATTTTGAAACATTAGTATTACAGTAAAAAGAAATGATCTTACAGGAAAATATCTGTAGGCAATAAAAAAAGCAGCATATTATGTAAAATACCATTTTATAGATCAGAGAAAAAATATATAAAAATAAATAAAGCATCTGTGTTTTGCACACATGAAAAAATAAGCAGTTGGCCGATTCCAGAAAGAGTATATTCCTTTCTTTCCATATACTGTAAATCTGCACACAAGCAAAATCAAACCTATTATTAATTACTGTACTTTTTATTGATTTTTTTTTTTCATTTGTTCTTAAATGCAGACCCTTTTTTAAAAGACATCCTTGTTCTACATCAGTTATTTGCATGTGCCTAAGACTTCTGATCTGTACAGAATTATATACACACCACCAGTCAAGAGTTTGGACACACCTTCTAACTCCATGGTCTTTCCTGATATTTCTTTCTTTCTACACTGTAAAAATGCTGAAGGCGTCCAAAATATTCAATAATCCCCTATGAACAGTTTGTATTGTATTGAGATTGTATTATCTGCCCTGTAAAGCCTTCCTAACGGCTCGAATCTGAGCATTGATCTTGGTTTCCTGGAATGGTGAGAGCCAGTTTCATCATGGTACCCGTTAGGTTTGACGATAATGCTCTAGCAGGAACTATTCCAGAACAGCTGACCTCGTGTCTTAAACTAACACCTGACTGTAGTTGTTTCTTAATTACCTAATGTCATAGGTGTTACTTAGTTTTGAAACATAGTTTTGAAATCTCCAGTGTTGTTCTAAAATGTCGAAAATAAATCCAAACTTGTGTCCAAACTTTTTAATATGACTGTTTTAATATAAAAGCACATACATAAGGAACCGGTTTGCATTATAATGTATAATAAATCCTGAATTCCTTAATAAAAATATTACAGTAATAAAAAATAAAAAAAAACAATAAAAGGGTGTTAAAACCATTCCCTATTTTTTACCATATAAAAATATTTTAATTCAGTTTATTGTGTAGGCTGGAAGATTTGTAAGAGAAATTCTAGCTTCTCTTATTAAATTTTCTTATTCTTGTAGGGGGAAAAAAAGTTAATAAATCTTTCACACAGTGCAATACTACATTTATCCACCTTCAGGATGGCAAGTCTGGATTTTCTAAACTGCCTGAAAGCATCAGCATATATTCACTGTCAAATCCATCCTGCTGTTTGTCACTGAAGTGGAAAGCGATAGAATTTATTCCCGGTTTTGCAGAGGAGCTCCTTGCAGTTAAGTTTAATTTGGAAAGGTCCATCTTCATGGCCGTCCACGAGACTCTGTGAAGAGAAAAAAATAAGCAGTTCAGTGGGTTATAACAGTTCAGTAAGCCGGCTGTTATACAGTAGTTACTAAGTAACATCCTGAAAGGAAAAAACGTGCATGCTCAGTAAGTGACAGATGCGTATTTAACTGCTCTTATTAATATTACAGAGCGCTCTCAAGGGGGTGAAGGTTTAATGGTTCATCATATCAACAGCATCTAGAGGTTATTAGATAAAAGTAAATTCTGTGTTAATGGCGGAAAAGAGATACCAAGCATGTTGGGCATCGTGTGCAGTTTTAATTAGAACCTGTTAACCATACGAGCATCCGCCTCGTCAGCCTAAGACGCAGCACATGTCGCACCTCACTGAGGTTTTAATGCATCTGTCTGACTTCTTCTTGGATCTATTAGATTTTTTTCTTAACGAACACTTCCATCAGAATTTGCAAAGAAAAGGGGTCGTGCCATAGCAGATGATTTGATCCACACATTTGTCTTTGCAGTTGTTTTAAGCTGGAAACCTACCACTAAGACTGTTTATGAATATTTCCATATGAAGGTCTAGATTCCTACTGTACATTATATGCCATAAAGTGTTATTAGTGGGATTTAGCTTGCAACATAATCTAACTATAGCGGGTGATCATTTAGTCTGTCTAGCTCACTCCTGCACCTCACGTCATTTGTACACTGTGCTCAAACAGAGCATCTTCCAAAGCCTCAACTTTCATCTTTAAAATCACTAACTAGCCTAGCTTAGTCTGTACAGTAGCTTTAGAAAAAAAAAAGAAAAAAAAAGTGGTGTATCTGCATTGCATTCTGGCACTTCAAATCCAGTGTTTGTTTTCTCCACCATTTCCATAAGCTTTAAAGATTACATGGTTCTCAAAATTTATATTACATGTTTAAGAATGTACAATATGTTAAAAATAAGAGAAAAATTTTAAATAATGTGTCGAAGTAATTAAACACAGTAAAGGCTGATCCTGTGTACACGTCCATCTTTGGCAAACACTAAAGAATATTAATGAGTATGCACATGGCACATGCAATGGTCATGTGACAAGGAGTCAAAACAAACAAGATGTCAGAAACCCAAACAAGTGATAACTTTTCTTGGCAGGTCCCGTAATAAGCTTGCATCTTTTTTTTCTTTTTTGCGAGTTGGCTCCGTGTCTGCCATGATGGTCGTTTTATAATGAGGTCTCAGGTCACGTGATCTCAGTGCCATGAAAGGGAGGTTGGGTCTAATTAGCATACTAAAACTACAGGCTGCAAAAACAATTTTCAAAAGCATTTTTTATAGATAGATGTGTAAAGCCAAGACATTAAGGGGATAACTCGTCATTTTTATGAGTATTTTTCTTATTTATTGTGTAACGTAATATAATTGTCTGAATCAATCTTTAAATTAAGAGTCCTTGATCATTCATTAATCATTCTTATCACGGTAAAGAAATAGATGTTCAGTTTAACATCTTCGTCACTACTCCATACACACTGCACCTGCAACTCCGATAAACACTCGTTCTGCAGTTTTTCAGCGAAGTCCCCGACACACCAGGCCAGACTCAAGTGAAACGATGGATCCTAGAAGACAAACAAGATGTCAGCAATTAAGAAAAAGACGAGGTCGAGTCATCTGACTCAGGTTTGTTGTGAAATCTGCTGACCTCATAGTAAGTGCGGAGGTTGAACTCTTCCATGTGCTTGTCGACTCTTTTCACAACCTCAAGAAGCTGCATGTGACCCGTGGAGATTTCCATTCCAAGAAAAGTCCTGCAAAGAACGAGATGTCACAATGACTGACGCATTCTTTTATTTTATTTAATCAGGGTCTGCAATCTGACATATTAGTTACGATTAGAAATTAGTTTTAAAGGTTATGTAGCTGGAGTGAAGAGTTATTCTGGTTATGCAAGATACACACCCATGTGAAGAAATGGATTTTGAGCAAGATTTTTTTTTGTAGCTACTTTTAGAAGTATCTCAACTGAAAAACACATTAGGCAGTGTAATGTAGTGTCTGTAACTATATGTAGTGATCATAATATAAAAGTCTTTGTGTAATGAACCTACCATTGTTCCTACTCATGAAAACGCTACAAAAAATACAAATTTTAAGATTTAAAATAGATGTCCTGTAGAAAGCCTGGAGATTGTATAAACTCTGTGAGTTCCTTGACCCGGAGTACTTCATTGACTTTGAAATAAAAAAATTTAAAAAATGAATTCATGAAGTTGGAATTTTTTGTTTCTACCTGTCCCTAATATTTTCTAACAAATTTAGTTGGTTCAAGCTCCCAAAATATGAACATACATAATATAACAAACATGTTGCTCCATTCCACAAAACCTTCCTTTTATTTAGACTAAAAATGATGGATTTTAATTTAATTCTTGAAGTACATAAAGTACATATACAATATAAAACACCTTCCAAACAAATGCAATCAAGCTAAAAATGAGAAGTTACCTTGTTTTTTCTGGATTGGCGTATACCTTCAGTTTATCTGCTAGACACACGAATCTGAAATAAATAAATAAATAAATAAATAAATAAAAAATCAATGCTGACAGTTACTACAGGTCATGAAGCAAGCGTCAAGTCAAAGAGGATATTTCAGAGAAGTCAGATACAGACCCCGTACACTTCGCCAGCTCAGAACGGAGCGACTGAACAAACGGCTGGATCCAGTGGTGCCGCAGGACCACCGTCCGAGAAAGGCTGATGTGAAACTCTTCGGCTGGAGTCAGGGTGACGCCATGAGCTGCGGCGCGAACCTGTAGCTTGTCCAGCAGCTCTAGGAACACATCTTCAGGCTCATCTGAAATGCAAGCGGCGGATTCAGGTCAACATTCAGGGCTTTGAGAGTGATAACACTTTGTGATTCTCAAGTCTGACCTCAGTGACCCTCATACAGTCCACAATGCCATTTTTCAGAAACAGAAGCAGGCGTTTAGTGTTTATGATTGCTTCCTCTACATGTACCAGTCACGCATACGTGCTCAATGAACATCCCACTTATTCAGGAAGGCTTTCCGCTAGATTTTGGATTGAGGCTATGTTCAACAAGAGCATTATTAAGGTCAGACGCTGATGTCTTGTGAGGAGGCCTTCACTATTCATTCCAAATGTGTTCAGTGATGTTGAGGTCAAAGTTCTGTACAGGACACTGAAGTTCTCCCAGTCGAACCTGAGCAAACTGTGTGTTGCTTTGTCTACGGACAACTCATCATGCTGGAATGGGTCCCGGTGAAAGAAAATCTCAATTCGAAAGCATACCATGACATTCTAGACAATTGTTTTGAAGCCTTTCTAATTTTTAAGCCCAAAGCTTGGGAAAGGCCCAGATGTTGATGTGCCACGTCTGCGCATATGTTTGGTCATATAGTGTATATTAAAATTGTTCTTCCGCCGAATACAACCGATTCATACATCAGCAGTTAAAGGGAGACAAAGCATTTCAATACACTTCTTGACATATTCTGTAAATACCACCTCAGTGACATAACTTATGTGAGTTATGTTTTATGTGTGAGCTAAATACATACATAAGTACATAAACTTTGTTCGTTAAATAAGAAATAAGCAAAGAGGCATGCAACACTTTTTTAACCAATCTACAGCAGGGGGCATCAGTGGTCACTCTTACTCTCTCATTCTCTTATACTATAGCACTTATCCTGTATATAGTCACGGGGCCCCTGAAGCTGATTCCAAGGTAATAGGGTCACTACGTGGGTAACTGGCACACTGTGAACTGGGGTTCACACACAAGCTCACACACTATAGGCAATCTGGAAACTCTAATAAGCCTAATCTGCATAGCTTTGCACTTTGAGAGGAAACCAGAGTACTCAGAGGAAATTCACCAGACACAGGAAGAACATACAAACTCCAAGCACATACACACACCACCGAATCAAACTCTTGATGCTGGAGAATCAAAGCACGAACCATTACGCTACGTCCAAAGTTTTGAAAGACCCAAATACTGGTGTGCATACATATAGCTTTGGTCAAATAGTGTATATTAATGTTTTCCTTGCTCCCAATATACATAAGCAGTTAAAGGAAGACATAGTATTTAAATCTTGACTAATTCAACAAATACCACCTGGAGGATATCTCTCTGTCCATTTTGTGTGCGAGACTATATTGAGTTGTACCTTTGTATAGAGGACGAAAAAAATTTATGCCCCTGTAGAAAGAAAATAGAGCCCTTGTATTTTACTGGTCAGCCCAGTTTTTAGTATCGTTGAATTGGCAATACATGACCATGAAAGTTGGGGCAGGATTTCTGATGGAGCACTGAAATGAGGGGTGTATTTGTTTGTAGCAATAGCAACAATCTTTCCCTGTATCACCGACTTGTATGTTATTAACTTACAGATTAAATTAACAAATTAAATACAAGAGTATCTGGATGAGATGGGATAAATTTTAGGAATCCTTTGCCTCATGAATCATGCCAGAACCTTGTCGTAGATGACTTGACGTTGCACAAGGTCTCGTTCATTTAGCCATCTTCTATACTGCTTATCCTATGTTCAGGATCACAGTGGGCCCCAGAGTCTCCAAGAAGAATCCATCGCAAGGCACTCACACACACAATTAACCTAACACACGCCAATTAAACTAATCTGCACGTCTTTGGATCTGTGGGAGAAAACCCACTATACACATGGCAAACATGCAACTTCCACGCACACGGACCAAATCAAACCCTCCACCCTGGATGCACAAAGCTAACCACTACGACACCATCTACACCGCCTACATTAGTCCTCATCATCCCTGCACCCACGAGCCTTACATGGCAGATAGACATATGTAGCCCAGTTTCCTCTCTCATGTTGGAAAGACCTGATCCGTCCTCCATGTTGACAGTGATCATCTACGTGCTGTTCTTCTGAGTCTCTGAACATCTCCATCACGGAGGCAGGAAGAGGAAGCCGATCCACAGAGTCCTGACATGACCCTTCACTCTTCTCTGCAGACACAACCCTGAGTAAAGGCGTAAAACAGTGTTTGTTTAGTTTCACTTCGTGGAGACCCTCATGTATGACTTGTTATTCTTGGACACACCAAACCTGGTCACGTTTTCTCACATTTTCCCACCAGCTGGACTGACATCCTTAGCGTTAATGTTTAGTTTCTGGCGCTTTCTGTAAGGAGAAACGACTTCATTTTCATCTTCTGAGCTGCTGCTGCTGCTGTAATTAACAAGCATGTTAAAAAAACATGTAGACTCTGTTAAAAAAAAAAACACACACACACACACAATTCTGTGAATGTAGCTTCTTTAAAAGACGCTCCCAGATCATTAGCAGCTATAAAGCATAAAATAGCTGACATAACGTTGAAAAGAAGCACATTATCTCAGCCAGAGGAAACTAAAACTTAGTTGAGCTTCAAGAAGGCTAAATGTGTCGCACTGTTATGACGTTCGACCTGCAACAATAAGCGGAGGATAGTTCCGGATTTGTGCTTAGATGGAATATTCAATAAATAATATCTGTGCTTGTTTTGTCTGTGGAAACAGCATGTGATCAGCAAGTCCTGACAATGTTTAGTGAAAATAATTTAATGTTTAAACGTCAAGTGGAAAAAAAAAAACATGATGTAGAGATGCATTTCTCTGTCTTACGGAGGTAGTCAAAGATATCTAGCTACATTTCTTTTAAACAATTACCCGAATAAAAAAAAGCAAATGTCCAGAACAGATGGGTGTATTTTAAATAAATAAAGAAACAACTAAACAAATAGTTTTGTCTTGTGTTTTTGCTTTTAAAGTTGTTTTAAATGAATACCTCAGCAGGTTTCCGGTGTGTTCTCGGTATGATGCCAATTATTTATTATTCAGGTTCCTGTTAGGGGGGTTTGGTGGTCAAACTGAGCCTTGTGCTGCTGCTATTAAACTGAAATTAACTTAAAAATGCGAGTATCGACGTCTTTTCCATACGAGGAGATTATTTCTTTAGTTCTTTGGGAACGCCGGATTTAATTTCTTCTTGTTTAGGGAGAGAGCGCGTCCCGACTTTCGCGGTGCTTTTCACACCCGGGTTCTGGGAGCGGCCCGCGGCGTCCAGCGAGCAGGAAAATCCGAGGATCGACTTGCGGCCTACGCTCAGTTTCGAGCTTGGAGTGTGTTTTAACATCTTTTAAAGCCTGAGAGTTGATCAACTCCGAACGCAGACTTGGTTAAGGGGAAACATCAAGGTATGTAAAACTCTCACAAAGTCTTAAACATGATGTATTCTGAATTAGCAGTGCTAATACAGTTAGCACGCCGGTTTAAGTGAGCAGGGTTTCCAGGTTTTGCAAATTAAAATACATGATGTTAGAGTGTAAGCCGTTCTGTTTTTTTTATTTACTATAAGCTGGTTGGTATTGTTTTATTTTTTCTTTATGCGTTTTAGAGAAAATAACCCCAATTTAGACGTCTGCTAATGCTAATGCTAGGTAAACAAGTGTGCTTGAAGGTTTAAATTAATTAAAGAAAAGGTGCAGGTTCCTGTTTTGCCTGATGAAATGTCTATCATGGTTTATTATTAGTTTTCCAGTCCACATACTTTTTACATATTTAAAAAAAAATCTCATATTAAAGACAGAGATGTTTCATTTCCAGGCAGAACAATGGGAGTTTCTGCACTACAGCAGCAGCATCTTCTTCTTCCTCCAGTCCAGCTCCATCCCCAGAGCTTCCCAGCTTTACTCTTCACTCTCTCAGGGGTTTAATTAATTAGTAGTAAACACTACTCGCTTTCAGTGAAATTGAGTTTTAGATTTTTTATTTTTTTTTAATAATGATCGGAAGATTTTAATTGCAGCAGAGCTTTAACAAAGAATACTACGCTGCTTCATTCAGGATGTCCTCAAATTCTTACAGCATCAGGGATGGGAATCCCCAGTCACCTTTTGCTGATATATCATCACAATACCTCAGTGCCCTATCAATTAAAATTGCAATTCTATACTTATCACAATTTTAGAACCATTCCGATTCAATATGACGTTTCTCGTACACTCGATTTTGTTATAGTTTTAACCCTTTAAAAAAGTTTGAGTAATGAAATGCAGCCCGTTCCTTATAACATTTTTTTTCTGTTTAAAAAAACAAGTGCAGCATTTAAACAATACAAACTAACTTCAAATAAGAGTTTAACTTTGAAGTGAGCAGCACGTATTGTAATTATTATTTCTAAACAAACTTGGCAAATAATTCACTCCTAAATGTGTATGTAAATAGCTCAGAGTGCATCTCCTGTAGGGTTATAAAGAAACGGTGACGTTTTACAACGTAAAACACCTCCTAAGTCTCAAGACTTGACAGTGAGCGTGTGAGTTGAGTGGCTTTTCGATTAATTTGTGGTTGCTGTGTTTTGAGACTGGTGTAAGCATGTAGCACGTAGAAATGTGTGTCTGTTGTACCACTCGGAAGCTTCTGTGATCAGTACTGAATTGGTTTTATCTGGTGCTGATCGGCTGATCACCGGTCACGACCAGTCAAACTGAAAACTATCCAATTCTGGTTACTGGCTGATCAACCGGTTCATCTCTGTTATAAACGTATTATTTTTTATAGAGTTAAAGTGTGTCTACATGAATCATCAAACACAATAATTGCGATTCATAACTAAGCTGATTTCCCCCCCCCCTATCTTCGCACAACATAGTAAATTTTTTAAAGCAAAATCTTACCTTTACCTTTCACCAGGTAACCTTTAGAAGTGTCTTTGACACAAGAACGACTTTTTTAAATTAATCTCGTGGTTGGATTAGTAAAGTGTAAATTTCTCTTCTGTAAAGAGATTTATTTATAAGAGTGGATGTAGACAGAGAGTTAAAAAGAGAACCAAATAAAATAACTGTTGTTATTATTATTATTATTATTATTATTATTACGGTTAACATTCTGATTGAAATGGGGTTATTATCGGCAGGTTTGTCTTATTTGATGTGTCGTTCCCGGAACTTCAGATTTGATCTTGAAGTCTGAGGTAGGTCAGTGCATGTCAGGCGTTCAGATGTGTATTAAGTCAATTATGAGCTTGAGACGTTGTTAAGGATGTTATAGTTTGAAACGTTCGCTGTTTAAAATCCTAGTCTAGAACTAAAACACTTTCACATTCTTAAAAAAAAATAAAAATAAAAAAAACACTGGACCGAAGATTTCTTGTACACGTTTTATGGGCTGGCTTAAAACGATATATTAGTGCATATGTTCAAATTGATTGGAACAGTGTGAGGTTTGATTCTGTTCAAGTTAAACCGTGCTTTTAGATTGTGCAGAAAATAATAACACAGTTATATAGAGTAATTATTTCTCTATATAGTCTCCCTCTACGCTAATGCACTTATTCCAGTGTTTCATTAGTGCTTGGATTCGATCACAGTAGAGAGTTTTCTCAGTATGCCTGAGCCTTGATCGGATTGCCTGCTTCACGTCTAAAACGCCGGCCTCCCAGTTACTCTGTGTGGAAATGGCTTGAAACGAGGTCAGGGCTGTACGTAGGATGTAACACAAAAGTTTTATCTGAGTTCCACTTGCTGAATGTTCCCGGGAACGACTGCCGTGAGCTCCGAGTCACCTCAGCCGGGATCGTCATTCACGGACGTACCGTCTTCTTTAAAACATTTGCACCATTTAAATGTCTTAAGAGTCTCATCATTGTACTGCGTCTGAAATGCCAGCCGGTTTTACACCTTCATTCATGAGAAATGTCATCACAAGTCCCGGTTTGATTTGAACACCCTTCGTATTTTTTTAGAAGAATTTTTATACAACTTCTCTGGTGTTTTGCCTCTTTTCTCAAATACATTTATATGCAAGTTATTTAAAGGCTGTGGCATTTACAGAAGAATTTAGATTTCCTGCAATGCAAAACAGCGTGAAGTTTACTCATGCTCATGAGTGTGTAAACTTTTGCATGAGAAGAAATACTAATGTAAACCTTGATTTTAAAGCATAGAACACTCAATGAGATACCGCACTTCTGTATCTTTTTTATGCTGTCAGGTTTAAACAGTGGTATATGTGTTTTTTTGTTGTTGTTGTTTTTTTTTTTTTTTCTTTTTTTTTTAATAAAAGTTTTATGAAGTCTAGAGGTTTGTATTATAATGGCATCAACCTCTGACATATATTTTAAAAGGGAAGTTCTTAAGTTCCTAAAATCGAGACCATTTAAAAAGAAAGAAAAGAAGAATGCTGCCATCTTAAAGAGAGACAGGCTCAGGTGGTGTTTATCTTCGAGCCAGAAGTAAGTGACCGATAAGTGACCACTATATACGCACTGTTGTCCTTCTGCTTCTGTAAAACGACATTGTGAAGGGCATGAAAAAAAAATTCTGAATGTAAATCAGCAAGGCATTTCACTTGGAATAAATAAAAACACAATTAAACAGAAGTCTGTGCAATGTGCTCGGTGTCCACCATCACTTTTTTCCCCCCCTTCCCATTTTAAGCCAGTTTTTCTTTTCACAGTGCGTAATTCACCGCTTGTTTAACATTTCCGCCAAATCTACTCCAGACTTTGGCCTTTTAGGTTCTGGTACACTTTTAAATAATGGATATTTTTATTGTAAAAGACATGGATTTAAATAACTTTCACTTCTGTTGCTGAGAAAGTCAGAAAGTATTTTTGACTTTTGCTCGTCATTTCAGCTGTGTGAACTTTGCCTTTTATGGTGTTTTGTAGGGAAGCGTCACTCAAAGTAAATCAGCTGTGCCATGTACATGTTTGGAAAATTTACTGGAAACACACACACAGACACCCACACACCTACTCAAGTAGGAAGAAAATAAGCGTTTCTGAAAATTTTAAATTTTCAGTTTAGCTCCACAGACGTTTACACACATTTCGTACACACATTTTATTATTTTTTTTAAAGATTAGTGAGGCAGGCGACACCTCCGGGGTCCGTGTTTGATTCCCACCTCGAGGTCCGTGTGTATAGAGTTTACATGTTCTCCTTGTGCTTGCCGGGATTCCTACTATTGCTCCGGTTTCCTCCCACAGTCCAAAGACTCCGGATTAGGCTAATTGCCAATTTAGGTATTGTGTGTGAGTGTGTGTGTGCGCCCTGCAGTGGATTTGCACCCCGTCCAGGGTGTATCCAGCCTCGTACCCTAAGTCTCCTCTTACCCTGTATGCACTATGAAGTGGTATAGACGATGAGTGAGTGACTAATTAATGTCAATATAAAACAACCTGAGAAAAAATCTAACTAACATCGATGTGCTGAAAATAGATAGTTTTAGTTTTATTTAATTCTGTTCTGCAATGCCACGTTTATTTGTGCATTTCTTAATTGAACATGCTACTACGAGAGGCAACAGGCAGTAGCACTGCAGCGTGTTTACAGCAGGTGTGGAGTTTGGAGGGTCATAAGAACGAGGCTTATTCGGGACATGCGCAGTAGACGGTGATTCCTGACCTTTCTGCTTTCTTTCTTACCTTGCTTGTCGGAAGCACATGACTGTCAGACAAACACCACACACTTCCCTCTTTGTTTTTTCTTCCTCTGAGAGTCAGACGAATTCATTGCTGTAGTGTTTAAACTGAAACTGATGAAACGTTTCTGCGTCTTGAGCTGTAGATCATAATACGCACTAGGGCTGCAACTAACGATTATTTTGATAATCGATTAGTTGGGTGATTATTTTTTCGATTAATCGGATAAAAACTAAACGATTCTTTAATTTGATCTTTTGCTTATAATTATACAAAACCATAAATCAGGGTATTTATGTATAAAACTAAACTTTAAAAAATGCAAAAGCCATATATAGAGTTTAATGATCTTTACTTTTGACATTTTAAACCTTAAATTAAAGACAAAGTTTGTTTATGAACAGTAAAACACTCTAAATATCCAATATATAAAATTTAAAAAAATTTAATAAAAAAAAGCTAAACAATTGTTGTACTCTTATTATATTGGAAGGCATCTGTTATAGTGGCTGCTTGGTGGAGTGCATGGAGGATTCTCTGAATAATAGAGAATAGTCTCTTTCTAAATAAATAAATAAATAAATAACAGCATTTGAGTATGCAAAATACAGCATTTTATCAATAATTGCAGATATTGCCAGCTGTTAGAGAAGGAACAGCCAATCAGAAGTAGTGTGTGGAAGTCTGTGATTGGCAGTTTTGGGCAAAGTTGAGCGAGCCTACAGGCAGAGTCGAGCGCGCACAGAAAATTAAATGTTGCTTGCGTGTGAAGGCAGAGTCGAGCGCGCACAGAATCGAGACGTTGCGCATGCGTGGAGAACATGTTAAGCGAGCATGGGAGACATTGCACGCGTCGAATCGAGCTGTTGAGCGTGCAGTGGAGACCCTGCACGCACATAGAGTGCTTTGCCTGCTCTCAAAATAGCGCCATAGGTGCGCACTTTTTCCTGCAGACGCTTCTGTAACCTCCATTGCACGAGCAGCTGTGTATCTGTGTGTATCTTTGTGTATTTGTGCATCTTGTGGTTGTGCTCCTCAGTAATGGGAGCAGTCCAATTAATCGATAACGGCATTCGTTGACAACGAATTTCATTATCGATAATTATCAATTTTATCGATTAGTTGTTGCAGCCCTAATACGTACACTTTTGTAATGTCTTAGTTCAGGGGTCGGCAACCCGTGGGTCTGGAGCCATGCATGGCCTTTTCATCCCTCTGCTGCGGCTCTCAGTGGCGTTTATTTTGTGTTGGTTTGTTTTGATGATTAGGGTGATCTTGTGACATTAAAATGAAACGTGTTTACTTTTTTGTCGCTTCAAAATATGCGTCACATCCACCGATGTACGACACCCGCCGGCACGAGATTTAATGAGCCTTTCAAGCCCCGGGTTTTATTCAGGGTGACCGCTGACTGCACGCTCCAGTACACGTGATAGATGGATGATGGCACATAGGCGCAGACGGCATTTTTGGTTTGCTGCAGGTGGATAATTCAAGTTCTGCTTTTTTCTTTCATAAATACGAGTAGGACTCAAATAGGCATCGAGTATTTTATTTGAAAGTAACCGTCAGTCCGGCGTCCAAAATGTTTCTGTTGCATGCAGAAATAAAATAAATTTTTTCTCTGATTTCACTAATGCAACACACAAATCTCTCTATATTTTTTTTACATGTAGCATAAAGGTTAAAAGCACCAAAGTCTTTCAGTAAATCCACAAGTTTTAGTAGACTGTGATGAGGATCGGACATGAAAAGCAGCATGTCATCAGCATACAGGGAAACTTTGTGTTCCACCCCCCCACGAGAGATACCTTTAATATTGGCATTTTCCCTTAATGCGATAGCCAATGGTTCAATAGCCACAGCAAAGAGAAGAGGTGACAAAGGGCACCCCTGTCTCGTACCACGCTGAAGCTCAACGAAAGGGGATAAGTTGCTATTTGTCCGAAAAGCAGCCAGTGGGGATAAGTAGAGCACTTTTATCCATGATATAAATTTAGGGCCGAAACCAAATTTACCAAGAGTATAAAAAAGGAAATCCCAATGCACTCGATCAAATGCTTTTTCTGCGTCGAGGGAAATAATTGTTTCCGAATTGTCAGATAGAGATGGGTTATAGATAACATTCAACAGCCGCCTAATATTAAAAAAAGAGTATCTGTTCTTTATAAAGGCTGTTTGATCAGGTGAAATAACACAATCCATTACTTTCTCCAGACGGTGGGCCAAAACTTTTGCAAAAATTTTCGTATCTGTATTCAACAATGAAATTGGACGATATGAACTACAGTCAAGAGGGTTCTTTTCTTTCTTTAAAATTAAGGAGATAACTGCTTGCCGCATAGTTGGAGGTAATGATCCAGAGGAAAAGCTTTCTCAGAAAACTGACGCCAACAGAGGAGAAAGCTGGTTGGAAAAGGTTTTAAAAAATTCTGAAGGATATCCGTCTGGTTTGTCTAGGTGATTTACCAGATTGCATACTTACTTACGTATGCTATGGATTTCTGTATCGGATATAGACTCATCTAATAGTGATGCTGTATCTACACTTATTGTAGGAATACATACATTTTGAAAAAAGCCCTCTAATGTTGAGGTATCAACAGATGAAGGAGCGGTATAAAGTGATTTATAATAGTGTAGGAAACAGCTATTTATTGTTAAATTATCAGTTCACTTTACACCATGATCATTTTTAATTTCGGGTATAGCTTGTTTAGCCGATCGCTGCCGCAAAAGATTGGCTAACAGTCTACCAGTTTTTTCCCCGTGCTCATAAAATGAGGAGCGTGATTTTAAAACCAGATATTCCGCTTGTTTTGTCGAAATTAAATTATATTCTGCTTGTAATAATAGCTGTTGTTTGAGTATAGTTGGTGTAGGTGACATACTGCATATTGAATCCAGTTCCTTTATCTTATCTGCTAATTCTGTAAATTTTTCCCTGGTCTCTTTATTTTGTTTTGCACAAAATGAAATAATCTGCCCCCTTAGATATGCCTTTTAAGCATTCCCAAACTGTTGAGGATGACATACCTGGAGTTTGGTTGACATTTAAAAAGAATTCTATCTCTGAACTCATAAAGCTCACAAACTTCTCATCTGAAAGAAGCGAGGAGTTAAATCTCCAAGTTATAGTTAGGTCCTGCAGTGGGTATATGGATTGACAGAGTCAGTGGAGAGTGGTCTGATATCACTATGGCTTTATAATCCGAATCTGTTACAAGAGGAAGAAGCCTCTTATCTACAAGAAAATAATCTATGCGTGAAGAAGTATTATGTACTGGAGAATAAAATGAGTATTTTCTTGTAGTAGGATTACGGAAACGCCAAACATCTGTCAATCCATAGGCCTTTAGGAAACTCTGTAAAACTTTTGCTGATTTGGATTTTGGCGTTTTTTTTTAGACGAACTGCGATCTAAAACAGTGGAAAGAACGCAATTTATATCACCTCCTATGATAAGGTGGTGGGTCGTCATATTTGGGATCCAAGACAGAAAGTTAGCCAAAAAACCTTCATCATCCCAATTGGGTGCATACACATTAGCCAGAATAAGTGGAAGCCCGTATACTTGCCCAACCACGATAATATAACGGCCAGCAGCATCTGCATCTACAGTAGATGCTACAAATGGTAAGTTTTTATTAATCAGAATAGCAGCCCCCCTCGCCTTTGAGCGGAAGTTGGAGTGATATACTTGTCCGATCCACCCCTCCCTTAATTTAGATTGGTCACATGTGCGTAAATGGGTCTCTTGAAGAAAAGCAATATCAGCTTTGAGGTGTTGCAAATGAATAAGGACTTTTTTCCTCTTTACAGGATGGTTAAGAGATTTAACGTTCCAACTAACAAAATTGATCAAACATCCATTAGCCTGTCTAGAAGAAACACCTATTTATGCTGCAGATTTACAGAGAATAAAATACAGCCACGAAAAAAAAGAGCAATAAAAAAGGAGAAAAGAGAGAGAGAGAAAAAGAAATAATTAAAAAAAATACTGCTGACTGGCCTGAACCCTAAACCAATCACCCATTAAAACCGGGTGATTAACCCAACCCACACGAACATATCCACACACTGTGCTTATCTGGATCCTATTGAGCCAAAATCAGGTTCTCACTGAACCAACTTATAAGCTTGGATCAATAAAATATATAAACAGGTCTAAACATTAACTAGTAAACATCATCCTTATTATGGTTATGAAGTGTTAATTACAAATAGTTTTGTACTGAAACTAAAACGGGAACTTCAACACAACTACACTAACTTGTAATAAACCACTATGGCTTTCCCCGATCAGTACTGTGTTTACCGTCCATGTGCCAACGATACGCAATGTGAACATCCTTCAGTAGTTAAGGTCTGGCTTCTGCAGGAGTAATAACACTATGCTTAACATAGTGCATGGCTTTATCCGGATCAGTGAACATCTTGTCCTCGCCCTTAAAGGTGATACGGAGTCGCGCAGGATACAAAATGTCGAAGCGCACACCGTCCTGTCCTTGTAAGAGTTTTCTAACCTCCGTAAATGCAGCACAAGCCTTGGCCACACTCGGAGTGTAATCGGGAAATATGGCTATTTGCTCCCCGTTAAAGTGAAGTGGACCTCGGGACCGGGCTCGGCGCAGCACCTCTACACAGTCCTGATGATAGTGTAGCTTGGTGACAATGGTGCGCGGTTTCCCTCCATGTGTCTTGGGTCCGGAACTTCTGTACGAATGGTCAATAAGGAGGTCCTTGTCCATCTGCAGGTCAGTAGTTTAGAGACCGACGCGGTGGACCCTGGTTCCTCCGGAACACCCAGGATTCGAATGTTACATTGCCGCATTTTCCCTTCCATGTCGTCATACCTCGCTTTCAGTTCGGTCAGTTCTGCCTGCAGATTTGTTATTGTAGTTTGCATTGAAACCACTTCATCTGACCATGTAGACAGTCCGCCCTCCATGTCCCTCACAGAAGCCTTAATCTGGTCCATTTCTGCGCGAGTTGTCGCGACACAACTGGTGATTTCGGCTTTGAGCGTCTGTAACTCGCCCTTAATGGAGTTCAGTTCTTCGGTCAGTGCACTTCTCAATTCTTCTTTAATAACTGTTAAAATGTCACTCTTGAGGGATAAGAGAATTCGTGATTTGAGGTCTTCGACGTCCATTTTTTCAGATTTTGAGGGAGATGAAGTAGCGGCGCGGCTTGAGCTCGTCTCACTAACGGGGCTGAGGGCCGAGGATGTGCTGGGCCTCGTGATGAGCCACTGTATTTGTATTTTCTTAAGCTCGCAGCCATATCTGACACCAAAAAACTACTAAACTTGTCACCAAGTTATGGTTGCGTATTAACGAGCAGTTAGTCAAATAAACTAGAAATTAAAAAAAGGATTTTAACATAAAGTGTTATTATTCAGCGAGAGCCCGAAAAAACACGTCCTATTCCATGATCGGCTCTATAGCGCCCCCCGCTTTTTTTTGCGCACTAATGGAAACACTTATCTGTCAGGATTTATTTGTACTTTTTTTTTAAAAGGTAAAGTGCAGATTGATTTGTTTTATTTTCATTTTATAGATTGTATTAATTATTTTTATGTATTTATTTTTTGGGGCTGTGGAACGAATAATTTGAGTTTTCATTATTTTTTATGGGAAATGATGATTTGGTTTACGAGTGTTTTGGAACACGAGCCCACTTCTGGAACGAATTATGCTTGTAATCCAAGGTTCCACTGTACAGTTTTATGAATTTTAAATATGAATCATGAAAAAGTAAAAAAAAAAAAACTTGTGGTCATCTTAAAGTTGATATATATAATAGTATAAAGCATTGTGTGTAAATTGGTTTATCACAAATGATTGATTAACTCTTTGTCTTTGCAGGACTGGCCAAATTGGAGGGGAACTGGTGTGGCTCTGTTCCTTCCCCTCCCATATCTCATTCTTCACATTTGGAGGATGCCGCCCCACACGGTGCTCTGAGCGCGTCTTAGAGCCAACGAATGCTTCTGGACCTTCGAGGTGTAACAATACATCTCCTATTCCTCACCTGTGTTGGTCCTACTAAGCCCCCAAAATGAGTTCCTCGTTGCCCCACCACTTGTCGCATCGCGGCCAGTCCAGCAACCCTTTCCCCCTGGATTCGCACGCCAAGCGGTCCCACTACGGCACCAAGCTGAATCCATACACGCGGGCACGGATGGCGGAGGCGTGGCAGCAGCATGCTGTCGCACCGCCTCCAGTTGTCCACACCATCCCGCCAGGGGCGGAGAGCGCACTGGGATGCGCGGTGTACGGCATCGTGCTGCAGCCGGAAACTCTACAGTCGCAACAGCAGCAACACCACAGCCAACAGCACAGCCAGCAGCAGCAACATCCGTCTCAGGCGCAGCAGCCTACGCTGCAGGTGGGGAGTGAAGGGGGCCACAAATGCGGCGCATGTGGCCATGACATTTCACACTTGGCCAATCCACACGAGCACCAGTGCATGGTAAGCCAGGACCGATCGTTCCAGTGCACGCAATGCCTGAAGATCTTTCACCAAGCCACGGACCTCCTGGAGCATCAGTGTGTGCAGGTGGAGCAGAAGCCATTCGTGTGTGGCGTGTGTAAGATGGGTTTTTCTTTGCTTACGTCGCTGGCACAGCATCACAATGCACACAATAGTGGAAACCCCATGAAGTGCTCGATCTGCGAGAAAACCTACCGGCCCGGATCTTCAGGAAACGCCACACCGACCTCGTCGGGCAGCAACACTCAGCCTTCCAGCGACGGGGCATCGGCAAGCAGCAGCGCAGCGGTCGGGGCTTCTGGGCAGCCTAACTTTGAATCCTCAACTCCTTACAGGCCCTATAAGTGCTCGGTGTGCTCAAAGGGTTTCCGGCATCTTTCAGAACTGACACGGCACGAGCGTGTGCACACAGGCGAGAAGCCGTTCAAGTGCGAGACGTGCGACAAGAGCTTCAGCCAGCATTCACACCTACAGCACCACCAGCACACGCACAGTTCAGAACGACCGTTCAAGTGCGCCGTGTGTGAAAAGAGCTTCAAGCACCGTTCCCATCTAGTGCGGCACATGTATGCTCACTCGGGCGAACACCTCTTCAAGTGCAACGTGTGCGAGCTGCACTTTAAGGAGTCGTCCGAGCTGCTGCATCACCAGTGCCAGCCACAGGGCGCACGGCCGTTCCGCTGCGCCACGTGCGGCAAAGGCTTCAAGCGGCCGTCCGACTTGCGGCAGCACGAGCGCACGCATTCCGAGGAGCGGCCGTATCATTGCGACGACTGCCAGATGAGCTTCAAGCAGCAGTACGCTCTTGTTCGTCACCGTCGCACGCACACGGCGTCCGGGGACCGACCGTTCAAGTGCAACCTGTGCGACAAGGGCTTCCTGCAGCCGTCGCACCTGCTTTACCACCAGCATGTGCACGGCATGGACAACCTCTTCAAATGTGCCTCATGCGGAAAGGGTTTCAGCCAGTCGGGTGAGCTGCTACGGCACAAATGCGGCGAGCCCTCGACCACCCCCACCAACCCGGACAAGCCGTACAAGTGCGACGTCTGTGGCAAGGCCTACAAGAAAGCTGCGACGCTACAGCGGCATCAAACCACACATTGCAACGAGAAGCCTCTAAAGTGTTCGCTATGCGACCGGCGCTTCCTCTCCTCATCCGAGTTCGTGCAGCACCGCTGTGACCCGTCGCGGGAGAAGCCGCTAAAGTGCCCAGACTGCGAGAAGCGATTCAAATACTCGTCCGAGATGAACCGTCACCGGCGCGTCCACACCGGTGAGAAGCCGTACAAATGCGCCAGCTGCGATAAAGGCTTCAAGCAGCGCGAGCACCTCGCCAAACACCAAAGCGTTCATTCCAGGGATGCTCAGTTCAAGTGCGTGTGGTGCGGAGAGCGCTTTGCCGATCTCGGGTTACTCCAGGAACACACTGTCCAACACACTGCCGAAGGAGGCGGATACCCTTCGCTTATTCAGTAACCCTTGTTTTCTTTTGTTTTTTTCCAAAAGTTGTTTTTAGATCCAAAAATACTAAACAAAAGATTATTATTATTATTACTTACAAATACGTGACTTATTCCGTTGTATTTCATCACGGACAAGCAATAGGTGCTGAAATTTAGAAGCATCGTTTCTCTTTCTAGCTTTGATTAAAGCTTTGCTTTTGTTACAATTCAAGGGAAAACAATGAAGGACAAAAACATCCTAAGAGGAGACAAAGCAGGCAGGCGTAGCTGTTTCGTAGCTGTCAGAGATGAAGAAATGCCTCACCTCTGGAGTCTCTATGCCGGTTTTTCAGTTTGGTATTAATTTCGATCAGTCTTTTATCCCTCAGAGTTATGGAGTTTATATAAAAAAATATATTAAAAAAAGTCAAAAAAATATATATAGTCGGTAGGTAGTGCATTTTTAGATGTAGTTCATGTGCTTTCTTTCAGTTTTTTTTTTTTTTTGCAGCCACAGATCGCTTTCTACCAATCACGAATGAATCAAGGGGAGATCGGTCCCTCCCTAGCTATGCTCTGAAATGAATGAAGAATACTGTATATATGTCCTCACCTAACTGTTTCAAACTGTATTGCCTGCTTTTAAACACCTCAGCTAGTCCCAGCTGAACAGATATTCTGAAACAGAGGGTGGATTAGCCTATATTACAAAATACTGAATTATCCATGCTGTCTGTAAGTGTGTGTCGTCATATATGTGTGTGTGCCCTTCGATAAGGCAGAAATTGTTTGTACCAAAAAAAAAAATAATTCAAGTACTGTAAGACTTGCCCCGGAGGGCGTTTCGTTAACCAGGTAGTCCATCACCGTCTCTGCATTTCACTGCAATATATTCTATATAGAAATATATATACATCAATCATGTATATATACTTATAGCTCATATTCCCACAAGTGTGACTGTCCTAAAGCAGCTTTGTGTTACTGTAAGTACATAGTTTAGTATGTATGTGTCATGTTTTCTAGTCCTGTCTTTAGTCTTCCCTTAAAAATGAAAATAAACTTTTATACATTTTTTTTATTATGTGGAACTCTTTCTCAAATTGTCTTTTTTTCTGATTTGTAGATTCCAAGGCATATGATGATGATGAAGATAATGATAATGGTGGTGGTGTTTCATACAAGTAGTTTTGTGCACCTTCTTGATTTGTGTTCTCTTCCTCTCGACAATGAGGACTTTTGGGGTTTGTTTAGTTTTTTCCCTTATTCAGAGCCAGCTTTGAGAAACGGTCAACATCATAACCTCGTTTAGTGTCAACCCAACTTCGGACATGATCCGTGTTTTTTTTTTTTCCGCTGTAAAGTAGCATGTGAGATTTCTGCAGCCTGTGTAGATTTATTTATCCCACACACACACACATCAAGTCATATTCTTTAGCACCCTAAGTTCTTGTGACCGTAGAAGAAATGTACGCAAATCTCTACGGCCCTTATTTTGAACTCCCAAGTTGACGGTGGTAGTGTTGCACAAGCGAGGTAGGGTAAGCCCTCTTGGTTTCCCTCCATTTTCATGTGGCTGTGATAGACGAGCAGGCCTCTGAGGGACATGCAGTATTATAATTAACATGTGCCGTGTGGAGGTCAGAGCTCTAGATACATTTGGCCTTAAAAGCATGAGCAATTCAGGGTGTATCCATAAGCCTCCATGTTTATATTGTGGTCTTTCATTTTTTTTTTTATACATATATAGATATTTTACATATACATTCTTAAACATTTGTGTTTTGTTTAAAGAGGTGATTTCTTTTTGTTCCCCCAGGCATTAAAAGTTTGACTCAAAAGAACAGCCAAGATATGAGAAAATATAAATTAAAAAAACTCTGCCTTTTTATTTTCACATTTGCTTTGTATATTCTTTTTTTTTATATATTGTTTAAAATTTCTATATAAATATATATTCTTGGTGGGTGGGTCAGGGCCACAGAGGAAGGGATGCTGAGTACTGGAGTTAAAGGAGACATTTTTGGTTGGGGCTGAAGTGTTTTGGGGTGTACTCCGCATATCCTCTGTAGTCCTGCACTCTGCCTTGTGCATGCCTGCTGTGTTAGTTCCTGTAATCTGTTTTTAAAAATGTTTGTGCTCCACAGCACACTTTAACTCCTCTTTAGCTTTTTCAAATTGTAGATTGTGGATGAGTTAGTAAGAAAAAAAAATTCACGTGGAGATGGATGTGACATTCATGCTAAATATCTGTATGTAGCATTTAATATACACAGCACTAACTAATAAACTTTCTCATTAATAATGTGTATGGTATGGATTTTTAATGTTTTATTTGATCCATGTTGGTGGACATGCTGTAAATCCATTTCAGGAACTAATAACAAAAAGAAAAGTTTCCTGGTTAGTCGCTTCACTCGGTACAACACATATTGTATGGGATATCACAAGGCAGACAGCTCCCTCAATTACCACAGTTGTTCCCTCAATTCTTACGCTCTTCACCTTGCTAGAGACACTTTACTCAACAGAAGTTGCTAGCTGCTTCTAGGTAATTCAATGTCCTCTCAGTTTTACTGTTCTTCCTGCCCTAGTTGGCGAGTCGTCTAACTGCAGAGCACTGATTTTGAGTGCATTGTTTCATGAGCTTTCTAGCTATTTCTCGAGTTGGTTAGCTTCCGTTTAGCTGTGCTAACGGTGCGAACCACAATGTGTACGGAAGCTGACTTGGCAAAGAGGAAGTACGCCTTTCTCCCCGTCCTTAGGATGCCAGCATGGAGCGTGTCCCATTTGCCTGGGAATTCTCCACACTAGGAGAGTACTGGCTAAGCCTGAGTCATGTCCGCTTTTCTAGCTCCAGAATTCAACCCTAGGTCATATTTATGCAGAGAGTGCTGGGGGCGAAACCACAGGCACACATGATCTGCAGCTTTTCAAGTGTCTGCCGATGAAGACTCTGGCCAAAGTCTCTGCTCTTTTCTTAACTGGGCAGACCAGATGGCTTATGTAGAGGGGTTGTAGGATTCTTCTGAGCAAGCGGGTGATACAGGTGGTTCCTCCCTCTGAAGCCAGCTCAGGTTGGTACAGCAGTTATTTGTTCTGAAGAGAGGGGGGAAGACTGTGTCCCGTGTTAGAACTGCATATGCAAAACAAATACCTAAGAACTTACAACCTTGAAATGCTTACAGTGAGGCAACTGCTGAAAGCAGTAGTTTGAGATTTGCATTCAAGTGCATTGCCTCAAGTACCTAATTCTGCTGTCTGGTTTCTCAGGCACTGTCTCCTTTAAGGGAAAATGCAATTGCATATTGGTCTATCTAGACACTGGGACTCTAATAGTGCGCACCAGAGAGCAGGCAAACAGAGCTAGTTTTGTCAGGATTTTGGTTCCTTATTGAATGCACAGAAATGTCTGCTGACTCCAAGACATCAGGCTTCATTTCTAGGTCTGGAAATACGTTCTGTTACTACCCGGACATGGCTTTCAGAGCACAGAATAGCTGCTTTTCAGCACTTCCACTTCAGCACTCTGGGGCCATTGAACATAACCTGTGCATCACGCCACCTCAGCAGGAGGCTGGTGGTGACTCCGTCCTGCATGTCTGCTCTTCTGTCCTGGAGGGGACCCTGTCTGATGCATCAGGGTTTTGTGATAGACGGTGTTGTTTTACAATGTCAGTGGATGCCTCTTGGACGGGGGGGCTCTGGTCACTGGAATAACGCAGGCTTCACATCAACCATCTGGAGTTGATGGCTGTTTTTTTGGCTCTGAGACATTTTCATTTGGTTTTGCTGAGCTCGGCGAAGAGCGGCAGGAGGAAAACTGTCAGGACATGATATCCCATAGGATGTGTTGTGCCTCGTTCCTCTCCTTCAGGGAACAGAAGTTATGGTCATAACCGTTTCAGCTGATGAGTGGATTTAAGGGTAAAGTCAACATGGATTACTGGCCATCACTCCTACTGAAGCTTGACAAATCTTCTGGACTGGTTTTCTTAGCCTTTGTTTCCATCTGCAGATTATACAAAAGACAACAGTTGTGTATTTTTCCTGTATTGAAGTTAATAACTCAAAAGTATTTGAAGTGCAAACTACTCTATTCTGAAGTGTCTCCAGTGGATGTTAATGTTCCATAGAGACTCCTTTGATACCTACTAAATAAAAATCCAATCACATCTTATGTATTAGAATGATCTGGGTGTGGTGCACCAGGTCAGAACTGATGTTACAGAAAATTAATCAACACACTTAGGGTAGAGATGAAACATTCTCCAACTAAACAAGATTGAGACAAAAAAAAAAACATTCTGACCGATTTAGGGAAGACTCCCCCCCCTTAGTCCAATCAAGATTGAGACAAGACCCGCCTCCACCCCTTAGTCCAATCAAGAATGAGACAAGACCCCTCTTAGTCCAATCACAGTTGAGACAAGACCCCCTAGTCCAATCAAGGTTGAGACAGACCCCACTTAGACCAATCACGGTTGGGACAAGATTCCCCTTAGTCCAATCACAGTTGAGACAAGATTCCCCTTAGTCCAAGCACAGTTGAGACAAGACCCCCTAGTCCAATCAAGGTTGAGACAGACCCCTCTTAGACCAATCACGGTTGGGACAAGATTCCCCTTAGTCCAATCAAGATTGAGACGAGACATGTTCTGACCAATCAGTCAGAGTCGTACACTTTGATTGTCCTTAGTTAATAACTAAAAGGCTTAGGTCAGTTTTGTTTGAGCTTGGAAATATTAAAGACATTAAAAAAAAAAACAGGCTTGGTCCTCCAACACAAACAGCTCAGATTTTAATTGCAGACACTTTATACCTTTTTTCTGTTGTTACCTCAGCAATCCTAGCCTTGCGCTCCAAGGCTTTGACTGTCTTCCTGAGCCGTTCCGTTTTGACCTTGGACTTGACGTATGTCATGACATCAGGGACACGGAAATTCTCCAACTGAGATTTCAGCTTTCTGTTCAGAGCCTCAGCCTGAGCTCGCTCCTGCGTACATGACACACAGACATAAACTCAAGAACATAATTACATGCCCTGGTAAAAAAAAAAAAAAAGCATTAAAAAAAGACATCCAGCACTCATTTTAAAAACTTAAAGAAGAAATAGTAGATAATTAAGAAATATTAAACAAATCAAACCATACACTATATATTATGTTTTGTTTATTCAATTATGTTTTTGTTTCACAGCTCCAGGGTTTTCTAGTTTGATCCTGAACTTGGGTTACTTTCTGCTTGAAGTTTCAAATGCTCTCCGCATGTCATTGTGGGTTTCCTCTGGGTTCTCCAGTTTCTCATCATTAAGCCGAAAAGCTTGAGTATTATTTCATTGATTTTGTTGATTATATACTGGGAGGATTATTTGACAGATATTAGAATATAATACCCCTAATGTCCCTAGTAAATATGTAAATCAATAACGGACAATAATTTGTTATACAAATTCGCGATGTTCTGTTATTTACCCCTTTAGCATTTACTATTTTTTCGATATGGTAGCACGAATTGAGACTTGGTAGCATTTTTTGACGAGGCAGCACACGGTGCAGAACCACCGTGAACGTGACCAGGAAAAAGCAGTTTACTGAAGAAACATGAATGACTGAATGGCTTTCAAAGACTGATGTCGATCATATCAGTGCGGAAATACCTCAGACCTAAAGGATTTAAGTATTTACATTTAATTCTCACAAATTTACTGGGTTATGTTACCAACTTGATGAACCTACACAACTATAATATAAATGCAATTCTATATAAATCCCATGTTTTCGGAATGGGATGTCCATCAGGCTCATACAGGTGTGATGGTCGGGAGTGCACATACTTTTAAGGAAATGGTGTACAGTAGGTATTTTCATTTAATTTTATGGGACTGTGAGATTATTGTGAAGATTTTACTTTGCTAATCAGTTAATGACCTGCACTAATGTGTCAAGGTATAGTTGTAAATGGGTGAGCTGAAAGCATCCTGACCGTCTCAACCTTCTGCTGTTGCTCTCCGATCTTCACCAGCTTTTCTTCATGGGAAGCGATTTTTCTGCTCAGCAATTCTGACTCGTCCATTTCCCTCTTGAGCCGCTCCTGCAACCGAGGAACACCATGATGTCGAAATGCAGGTCTGTCCATGTTTCCGGTGTGGTGTTTTTATACAGCAGGAATTCATGAGGAATGGTTTGGGGATGGAATTTTTTTAAAGTGTGTGATAAACGAACGATTCAATATTATGTTTCATATACATGAAGATTTCAGTTGATGATTTCATGCTTTGACAAAGAATTACATAAAATGCCCTCTTCCACCAGTGCAAATGGGGATTAACTTTTGTACTGTAAGTGATAACAGGAACTAATTTGTAAAAAATTAAGAAATCACTGATAGGGGCCTCCGAGTGGTGCAGTGGTTAAAGCGCTCGCCCTATCATCCAGAGATCGCTAGTTCGAATCCCGGGTGGTGCTGTAACCTCTCGCAGCCGGAGGTCTAGAGAGAGCTGATTGGCCGAGCTCTCTCAGAGGGGAGGGATGAGAGGTACATAGCGCTCCCACATTAATCATGGCTCTACAGCCAGTCAGGGGCGTCTGTGAGCTCGCGTAGCGGAGGGAGCGGATAGCGCTGTCCTCCGAGTGTGTTACGCCGCCCCCAACGGTGCGCGAGCGAGCAGTTCGAAAAGATGCGGTCGGCTGGCGTCACGTGGTTCGGAGGAAACATATAGTCTTCGGCCCTCCCGGCTGAGTGGTAGTAGTAGCCTTAATGTGGGAGCCCCCTAGTGACGGGGAGGATTTGGACACGACTAAATTAAAAAATCGGGGAAAAATCCAAAAAAAAAAAAAAAAGAAATCACTGATAAATATACAGGTGAAGATATTAGGTTTGCAAAAAAAAAACAAGGAAAACACTTAAACATTTAGGACACAGGCTTGTTCAAAACCAGGATTCAATCAAACACATCATTTGAATCAAATCATGAAACTGGCACATGGCATATGGATCCTCCAGGAAAATAAACTGTATAACATAAAATCTTTGGGTCTAAAGTCTGTGTTCTGGAGCTGTACCTTGCAAACGTTCAGGCCATGCTGACTCTTCCGAACCAGCACTCTATGAGACCGCAGTAACTCTTGGTACTTTTGGAACAACTCCCGGTACTGGATGTTTTTGTGCTTCAGGTGCTCCAAGTCGATACTGCGCAGCTTCTCTTGCATCTGTTCCTTCTGATTCACAATGCGCTGCTGCTTGCAGGTTTGCGTCCGCAAAAAGGTGTTTCTTCTACGCTTCCTCTCTGTCAGAGCTTTCTGTAAAAAGAAAACAGAAATATTGATGGATCAAATACACTATATGGACAAAAGTAATTGGCCAAACCTGCATTGGCATTGTATCCAAACACATATACTTCAATATGGAGTTGGTCCCCCTATTGCAGCTATAATAGCTTCCACTCTTTTTGGAATCTGCTCACAAGAATGCCCGTTTATTCTGTAGGTGAGGCGCTGATGTTGGACGAGAAGATCTGAGTGACTCGCAATCTCCATTCCAGTTCATCTCAAAGGCGCTCGATGGGGTTGAGGTCAGGGTTCAGTGTTAGGACCAGTCCTTTTTGTACTGGGACACAGTCATATTGGAATAGAAAAGAGCCTTCCCTAAAATGTTGCCTCAAAGTTGGAGGCATAGCATTGTCCAAGATGTCTTGGTATGCTAAAGCATTATGGTTGCCCCGTTACTGGGGATAAGGGACCTGATTTAAACTCATGAATTCAATAATTAACAGGTTTGACATATTGGCGTATCATTAGGATTCAGTGGCTGGTTGTCACGCCACCTAATTTTTCCATATAGTTTATGTGGCAGGACTTTTATTTCCTGATGTCAGTGCTTCGATTCCTGTCTCTGTGTGCATGGAATTTGCTTGGTGGGTTTCCTCCGGGCACTCCGGTTTCCTCCCACAGTCCCAAGACATTTAGGTTAGGTTAATTGACATTCCCAAATTGGCTGTAGTGTGTGAGTGTTTGTATGTGTGTGTGCCCTGTGATGGATTGACACCCTGTTCAGGGTGTACCCCACTTTGTGCCCGAAGTCTCCTGGGGTAGGCACGCAGCCCTGAATACAGGATTAAGCGGTATAGATGATGAGTGAGTGAGTAGTCTTTTAACCCAGTATATCAACACAAAATACAGCGGTGTTGGAGCAATTAGCTTCTAATTAGCTCCATCCAGTGGTGGCTCATCCTCAATGCAGGTGTTGCAAATTCCCAATATACTAAATACATCAGTCATTCAACAAATATTGTATTTACTTGCTCTCTCATTCATTTCCTATATCACTTATTCTGTGGGTTCAGGATTGCAGGAAGCCTGGAGTCTATCCCAGGGTACTCGGGACACAAGGCAGGGTACACCCTGGATGGGGTGTCAATCTATCATAGTGCACGAACACACATACACCTGCACATTCTTCAGGGAACTTGAAAACCCCAAATAGACTAATCTGCATGTCTTTGGACTGTGTGAGGAAACTGGAGTATGCAGAGGAAACCCACCAAGCACAGCAAGAACATGCCAGCTCCATGCACACAGACCCCAGGTGGGACTCGAACAATCGAGCTTGAAGGCACAAGGCCATAGAGGTAACCACTACACCAGCATGCAGCCTTCTTTTGGGTGACCAGTGATTTTGCTATTTGACAGATATAAGCCAATGTCCCGCTGCATGTCCCACTCAAAGGCGCTCGATATGGTTGAGTTCAGGGTTCAGTGTTAGGGCCAGTCGAGTTCTAACACACTGAACTCATCAAACCATGTCTTTATAGTTCTTGCTTTTTGTACTGGGCCACAGTCATATTGGAATAGAAAAGGGCCTTCCCTAAAGTGTTGCCTCAAAGTTGGAGGCATAGCATTGTCCAAGATGTCTTGGTATGCTAAAGCATTATGGTTGCCCCGTTACTGGGGATAAGGGACCTGATTTAAACTCATGAATTCAATAATTAACAGGTTTGACATATTGGCGTATCAGCAGGATTCAGTGGCTGGTTGTAACGCCACCTAATTTTTCCATATAATTTATGCAGAGGAAACCCACCAAGCACAGCAAGAACATGCCAGCTCCATGCACACAGACCCCAGGTGGGACTCGAACAATCGAGCTTGAAGGCACAAGGCCATAGAGGTAACCACTACACCAGCATGCAGCCTTCTTTTGGGTAACTAGTGATTTTGCTATTTGACAGATATAAGCCAATGTCCCGCTGAATTTCTTGCCTTTCCCAAGTCCAGAGAGATACACTATAATTGCATGTCATGGTCAAAATTGAACTGCAACAAGCTTTGGGGAAACAATCCCGATGCTCCATGTTCAAAATGACTGTCCAGTTTTTTTTGTTTTTTTTTGTTAAGCCACACAGTGATCTATGATTCATTAAAAAATCGAACTTTAAAAAATCGACATGAATCAGTGAGAAACATAGGCGGATGACAGATGATCAGGCCAGTGATTAATGTACTAGTGATGCTGAATGCTCAGTGGTTGTTCCAAAAACAACCGTTTTTTAAATCGTATCTTTAGGCACTTTATAGCCTGTCAGCAGAAAACCATTTGTTCCCATTTTCTTTCATTTAATCTACATCATTTAGTTACATTTAATTTGAAAAAAAAGAAAAAGAAAAAGGTGTGGTTAAAGATGTTTACACTGTACTGTATATTTAACAAGCATGTCTCATGTATTCAGGACATTCAATGAAAACAATCCACGTCATGGTGCTAATACTATGTAGTTTGGTTTTTGCATGGTGGTGTAGCGGTTAGCACTGTCGCCTCGCACCTCCAGGATCCGGATTCGATTCCCACCCCGGGGATGTGTGTGCATGGAGTTTGCATATTCTCCCCGTGCTTCGTGGGTTTCCTCAGGGTGTTCCGGTTTCCTTCCACAGTCCAAAGACATGCAGATTAGGCTAACCGGCATTCCCAAAATAGCCGTCGAATGAGTGTGTGTGTGTGTGTGTGAATGCCCTGCGATGGACTCCTGGGATAGACTCCAGGCCCCAAGTGACCCTGTACACAGGATAAAGCGGTATAGATGATAGTTTACCTTTGCTTTTATTTTACGCTCCATGTACCCGATGGCCTTCTGAGCCCTCAGTGCCAGAGCTTGCACCTGGTGAGTTTTAGCGATGAACTGTTCAAAGTCATGCCTCTCCCTTTTAATTTCTGCAAGCCGCATGTCAGCGTCCTCTATAGAAGCCTGAGAAGAAGGGAAAGCATAAGGGCAGATGTTATTATTTCTGGGTTTGGGGATGACCAAGTTACACTTCTCAAATAAATATAATAACAATGTGATTGATGGCTGATCAATAATGAATAAATAATTGCTTTATTACTTTTGCACCCACCATACACGGGGAGAACATGTTAACTCATACCAACTCAGAGTCATTTTATGCACATTCAGATTTTTCTTTTGTGCCTTTACAGTTCTTATTTCTACTGGCATGATCTGAACACTGTGACACTTCTCTTGAAGATTTTCAATCAATCACTGATCATATCCTGAGATAAACTTTTCAGAGATAAGGTTATTCATTCTCACCCTAATACATCACAGTCTCCAATATATACAGTATATATACAGGATGTATATACACATTTCTGTTCTAGATACAGAATATATAGATATCTCTACAATTTTACAATAAAATGTTGCCTTTGATGATTTTAAGTATTCTTTTAGCTCATTGTATTTAATTTGTAGTTGCACCATTTGTACCAGTTCAAGCAAATATTGCAAATATTGACTGATTAAATTCAAACCTTGTATTTCTCTGTATTTCTTGCTAAACTTAAGCTCAGCTGCTTCAGCTCTTTCCTTGTCTCTTCCAACACGCACACTGCAACATGATACTTCTGTTCCAGAGTCAGGAGATTCGGTGGCCCCTGAGACACAACAAGCACAAAATTGTTTTATTATTATTTTTTATTATTATTATTATTATTTTTATGATTTTACGTGAAAAATAATTATGAAACAAAAAAAATTATGTACTACATTTAGCATTTCTATCTCCACATAAACTGCATTTTTATATTAAACCGTTAACATTATGATCCATTGTAACATATTCACCGCTTCCTTCTCCATCTGGGCATCGGTGGTGGCCAGGCTGAGAGACTCCAGCTGACTGAGGAAGATCTCGAACACCTCGTTCTCTGTCTGAATAGCTGCATTTGAGCGTCTGGTCATGAATAAGACACAGAAGTGGCAGATAACGTGAGAATTTTGGGACTATCATTAAGGGCAACATCTACCATCTACCAAATTCAATGGACCAATAGCAGCAACCTAGAAGAGCTGGGACTCAAACCGCCGACCATCCGATCAGTAACTCAGAGCCTTAACACACTGACCCGCCACCACAAGACACACTTACTGACTCTTACAAAGTGCTGCCGCCTGAGACTCCTTTATGAAATAAAGAATTAAACATCTCCTTTAAAAAAAAAAAAATATATATATATATATATATATATATATATAAATGGTTAAATTTTTGCAATAAATAACGTGTTCCTAGTTTGCTTATAGTTAGTACATTCAGCTTATCCTGCATCTTTGATGAAATATGAGGAAATGATTCGTGTGTCTGTGAAAATACAAACTGAATAATTCAGACATATGAAAATAATTTGAAATGTGCAAAAACCTGGAAGTATTGTCTAAGATTGATTTATGCATATTTATGCAAAATAAGGTGATTGTCATCTTTCATACAGCTGTCCTATTTGAACTTTACATTGAGTAAAAGTGCTTGATGCTAGATCATCCCCTGTTTTTGCAGATTCTGGTGCTGTTTGCTTATCTCGCTTTCTTTTTACTTTTATGATAACTACGATGTTTCCTCAATAGAGTACCAGTCAAAAATTTGAAAACAACTTTAAATTATTATTTTTTTGTTTAGTGATTTATTATTATCATTTATTATTTTCAGATTTGAAAGTCAATTGTTTTGCACCAGTTCTTGTAAAAATGATCCGCACTCTACTGGCTGTACAATTTATTTTAATAATATTTTCAGAAAAGTATACATGATTTTTCGACATTTGTCCAACAAGCTTTCGTAATCTCTCATTAAAAATGTTTTATGCTGAGCTGCGAGCCACAAAGGCACCACTGTCTTCACGTCTTCATCTGAAGTAAATCTTTGTCCTCATAGGGCTTCTTCCCGGGGACCAAACAGATGAATGACTGATGGGAGTGAGATCAGGGCTATAGTGAGTTTGCTTTAACACCTCAAAACAAAGCATTTTGACAGCAAAGAGTGTCGACATTGTGGGCAGAAGTGTGCGAACGAGCATCCTCATGCGAGATCTCAACAACCTCTGAAATCAGTCCTCTGTTTTTCATCTGAAGTTAAGGCTTCTGCTCTTCAATAAGCGTCTCATGGTAACGAGCACTGTTGATTGTTGAACTGTTTTCTTAATAATGTTCCAATAATGGCTCCCAGAAAACTGTAATCATTGATGTAATCATTCCAGTTTATGGTTGACTTTTTCTCAGTCAACGATTGAGGATGTTTCCGTTCCATAATCTGCCATTTACTCTCAGGCTCGTAGTGACGAATCCGTGTCTCATCACCAGTAATAATTCTCAATAATTCTAAGAAACTTACACATTCCTTAGTGTATCGCTCCCATTATTTTTCACAGGTATCCAAACGCTTCTATTTATTCTCTTCTGAGAGCTGTTTTAGCACCACGTACACCCTCAGACCACAAAAAAAAAAAGAAAATCACACACATCACATCACTGCACGCTGCTCTTCTTTCGTGCAAATCACAAATAAGGAATTCATTCGTTTTTGCTCGCACCGCAGTTCCATCAGGAACTGATGGAATATGTTCACACCAGCACAGCAGTGACCGACCACAGACGTATTGGTATAAATGGAGTGCGGATAATTTTTGACTCACCCCTGTATAAGGATCCATAGTCATGTGATTTTTAACTATACTTTTTTTCATAAACACAAATAAAATCTGAACATTTTTAGGGAAATCTGGCCCACACTTCCATTAGCTAAGTTACACCAAAGTGTATTAAAAACAAGTGCATTCTTCTAATCATGTAGCTGCTGTTAGAGTAACAAACGGCCAATCAGATACAAGAATTCGAGCGCGTGTAGCCTTGATTTCAGGATTATTTTAGAATCCTTAGTGTCTCTTTTACCTTAACTCTTCCACTTGCTCTAAGACGGTGTCTCTGCTCTCCGCCATGGTTGCTAATGTAAACAGTGCGGTTGCTATGGAGTGTTAATGAAAAATAAACCCGGATGTTGCCGTTTTTTTAATTTTATTTATTTTACCGAGGACAGGCAACACGCCATAATGCCAGACGGCATTATTATTATTATTATTATTATTATTATTATTATTATTGTTGTTGTTGTTGTTGTTGTTGTTGAGCAATACGGTATATAGGACAAGACAAATAGCATGGTACAATAAGACAAACTCAAGCGTTTATAAAGTTCAAAATGTGTGTGTGTGGGGGGGGGGGGAGAAAATATAATAAGTTAAATTAATTATTTAAACAAACAAACAAACAACTGATCCTTGTGATAAATTTGGAAATTTGGTTGTGATTTAATAATATTACGGGGAAAAAACATTCCCAAGTATAATGCATGTATTTATTGCCAAATCCTGACTTTTATCTTTCATAGCATGCCATACTTTTTTTTTTTTTTAGTTCAGTGAAGTGAATAAATGAAGGAAATGAACTATAATGCATGTCTTCCCAAATGTCTTCCTTCACGTTTACAAATTAACTTCTGTTGTTTCAATGCACTCATCACAGAATTAACAACTATTGTGTTACTACAGAAGGACATACAAGTATAAACATAGTGTACAGACGGGCGCAAAAAAAATGTGTACATATTTCAACATGCAAAGCATATGCATAAAAAGATTCCACAAACACTGACGATGGTGCGACTGCTGACATCTTTAGAGGGACCAATATCTCCAATATATAGTTAATGAAGTTAATTATTTACATTTTCTATGTGAAAACATATATTCTACATTAATTAAATGTAATGTCAAATAGTTTTTAAAATGTTTTTAATAGGGTTTTTTGTTTCATTTTAATGATCATGGCTCACAGCTCATGAAAATAAAAAAAAATTACATCCAGTATGTGTAAAATATTATGAAATGTAATTCTTATCATAAATATACAAAAACAAATATCTATCTATCTATCTATCTATCTATCTATCTATCTATCTATCTATCTAAATCGCATGCTCACGAAAAACAATTAGTCTCCATGGTAACCTCTTCCGACGACTTCCGGGTAGGTAACGCTAACACTTCCGGGTCGCTGTATTACAATCCGTTCGCCTGTGTTAGCATACACACTGTAGCTGTGTGGTACAGGCTGACTGGGGGGCGAGTTTCAGCAAATCCTTACAAAACTGTCATACAGGACGCAGCTCGGTGCCGAAGTTCAGAAATTTACTACAATTACATACATAAAAGCTTTTGTGGAATGCGGCTTTATCCCGTACAGCCATGTTAAAGAGCTAGCTAACGCAGTCGGTTGCTATGGCACCCCCAGATTTTTTCCGTTAGCCGATGGAGCCGTTCCGTTATTCCGGATCAGGGGACTTATTCTGCGCGAGCCAACTTCGTTACTCTGGTCGTCGTCCTTTCGCTGCTAGCTTGTTAGCTTGTTAGCCAGATAACGTAAACAAGCTGCGGAACGAATGGAGTAAACATTACAGACAAAACGAGGATGTAAAATTCAGCTAAATAAACCGCCGAAGGAATTGGAAATATTAACTTTGCGTTCCTGAAAATAATAGTAATAGTAATAAAAATAATAACTCGAGCGGTTTCTTCTTCGCTGGTGCAGTACGAAAGAAACGCGGGTGGTTTTCTTCTTCTGTGGTGTGAGTGAAGCTTAATAAAATTAAACAAACCAGAAAGTCAACCCAGGCGTTTTTATCCATCTGTTCGTGTTTTATTTTCGATTTAGACATCATCTGCGTGTTTTTGTGGTGCCTTTTGTTAATCTGCAGCCAAACACTGCCATTACACCCTGCGGGGTTTTTTTTAATATATATATTTTTTTGTATTTTTACCCCTTCATTTTGTGCAGCTGTGTCTCAGCCTGAGATCTCATCTCCACTAAACCCTCTCTGGGGAGGTGTGAATCTGTGATTACAGTTTGTTTTTAGTTAAAGCATTAGATAACCCACACATACACACTCAAGGAAGTCAGAAAAAGCTATGAAAACCCTGAGCTGAGATCCCCGGAGCCGTGTGGAAATCTGCTGTAAGAGATAATCGCCCCTTTTGGCCACCATGCCCGGCCCGGTGGCTGGCAGCACAGCTCGGATTTACGCCGATGTGAACACCCTGAAGAGCCGGGAATACTGGGACTATGAAGCGCATGTGCCAAACTGGAGGTGAGTACAATATGAAACCTAGTCTCTCTTTCTTTTTCTTTCTCGCCATCAATTTCTCTCTATCTAGAGCAGCGGTGTCTCAGGGCTGCTTAAAGCTGTGGCTTACTTAACACCAGGTCGGCGATCAATCCCTGGCATCGCCAAGCTGCCTCCGTCCGACCCTTTTGCAAGACTCTTCTCCTCATTCTGCTCCAGGGGCACTGCATCATCTCTGACCCCCAAACCTTTCAATTTTTCTGTCTGATCATTCTTCTTCATTAACAGGTCATGTCGAATAACTTGGGCCAAGCAGGCTTATTTATCAGATCCAATCAATCAGAGTTTAATGGATGAGTGCACTCGCTGCGCTGTTGTATGTTCACTAGCAGCAGAATATCAATACAAGTCCACCAGGCAAAAAAGAGAACTTGCTTAGATTTTTTTTTTCTTTTTTATCTGAATTGAATATGAAATTATTTAGACTGATGTGTATCAGTCAGACCATCAGAAGATCGGCTTTGACACAATTATTAATTTTTCGTTCTGACCACTTCCAGCATGATTCTCGTGACCTTTCAGCCCAGAGCTCACTTTCAAACTGGACAAAGTCTGCATGTACAAGACGGTGTGTTCTTTGTTGATCAAGTGAATATTTATTTTTCATGTATACGAGTTTAAACTCCCCAGACCCACAGGAACACTTCAGAATGTTTAACGCTAATCTTTGAGTACGTTAAGGAAAGTGTATTTTTACTCGTACATTGTTATATAATATTATGACCATCCACCTGATATTGAGTTGTTCCCCGCTCGCCCTTTTTCACCAAAACAGCGATGCAATGCATAATCCTGCTTATTTTATTTATTTATTTTTTTTTGTGTGGAAACCAATCGCAATTTGTCATCCGGTGAATCAGCGACAGATTAATGGGTGGCCAAGGATTACTGACGTGGGCTGGCCCGTGTAGTCCTACATAAGAGAAGCGCTACTGTAGCTCAAATTGCTGAAACAACAAAACAAAAATGTGTGCCCTCTTTTGCTCCCCGTTTAGAATCGCGTTAATGAGAAATCCAGGGGGAATTGGCAAAGGCCCACAATGCACTGCAACAATATAACACAGAGGCAGGGACACAGTTCAGCTAGGTAGCGTTCTACGAGACATCTTACATGATGGTGAAAGCAATGGAATAAGCCTCAGTGTTGGCGCTTCAGAAGCTGATCTGTTTGAGCTGAGTTTAGAGATGAGGAGTAGAAAGAGCTAGTCCGGGGTACTGAATTAAAATTTCAATTAAGGGCCAGTCAGTAATTTTTTTTTTCCATATTACTGCTTTTTATTATCGCCCCCCGGTTTTGGAACACATGGGACAAACTGGTTTGAAACTTCCCTCAGAAAGGATAAACATATATTGATCTCTCCATTTATCTTTGAAGTTTGGTTTTCATAGTCTACTCCTTTTCTTGGAGTTGGTCATGCTCTGTCGTGTTTCGCTTCTGTTTCTTCCGCACACTGTCTATCTGGTAAACTATCGTGATGATTGGCTCTATTGAGTGACGCATTTAGCCACAGCCACCTCTAGGGAAAAGCACTAGATTACTATCTAATAATTATTAGATTAATATTAATTATTATTATGTATCCGAAAAGCATCAGGATCCGGATAGAACTGTCACGCGGTCCGAGATTTAGCGATGCCCGAGCTAGAAATAAATAAGGACTGCTGCATCATCCAGAATCAAGAGATTAAGCATGACTATCAGGAGGAAATCAAAAGACATTTGGTTTCATTGCCAAATGAATCTTGAAAAACATGTTTCATTATAAACATTATTATAAGAATCATTCGTTCTGAGTGTTTCTTTAATAAAGGAGACATTCACATAGAATCATTTGCAATTATGTGTTACCTGTGCACTTGTGTGTACCTGATTTTTAGGGATGAGAATCACCAGGGATCATATAATACAATGCTAACGCGATACCTAGTAGGGCTGCACGATTAATTGGGGAAAAAGAAATATAATGATCTCGATTCATACATGCAAATGATATCATTTCTAAATGGTGGCGATTTATTTGCATGTATTTCCCTGCATTCAGATCACGCTTTGTTCAGGTTTTTGCTTATTTACTTGACAACAATTTCAGATGGATGTATCAGTCACACTCACACAGTGTAACACAGAACAATGTTAGTTCACCAGCCAGAGATTAGATTCAATCGTCCAGCTCAATTACGTCTCTAATCTCTCTTCCTTATTTACGGCGTTCCGCTGTCTCGTGTGACGTGTAATGTAGAGGCGGCCCTAAACAAGCTAATCAGTTTACTTGAGTGGAATTGGAGCAGTATGCCAATATATTCGTGTCAAAAACTTGAGCATAAAATTTTGTGTTTTGTACTCGGATTATATTTTCCAATTATATCTCTTAATTACTATACTTTTCTATTATATCAAACTTTCACTCACACGCTCTCAGATAATATTTCCTCTCACTATTGCTCGCTCAAGTCCAGCCAATCAGAGGCTAGAGGAAGGACAACACCATCCAGTGACGACTTGTCTCTGATTGGCGCCTTTGCATGTCCCTTATTAGTTATTTTTATTTATTATTGTAAAATTCCATGTTGTATTGTATTTTATTTGATCTTTGTTCTATTCTAAATTCTATTCTATGTTCGACAGTCTTTAAGTTATTCACTTTAATGACTCCTGAGTAAAAAAAGTTGCTATTTCTTTTCTTTTGAACAGAGTTGAAAGACCTGTATAGAAAGCATATATGTGTTTTATTTATTTATTTATTTGTTTATTTTATTACGATTGAGTATAGTAAATCTTTGGTTTAAAAAATGAGAATCGTGTGACAGAATCGTGATCCTGAAGAATCACAATTCACATTATAGCAAGAATCATGTAGCACAAATTCCTAGGTTCCTGATTAAATTTTTACATATGATGCCGTACCTTACCAAATTTCGCCTTAAAAATGTAAAATGTTCAAGAAATTAGCATCGACATACAAAGCATTTTCAGCATATGAATGAGAAAAACAAACCGACTGACGGCTAACTTGTTTTGAGTGGCTCCCAGAAGTATGACCGTGTTTGCATCAAACTTAAAAAATTATTTTAAAAAAATAGATTTTGCAGTCAGTGTGGTTAGAAAATAATTGCCAAACAAACGAATCATGATGTAACTGAATCGAGTCTGTCCCTCTTCTCTACTGATTATGCAGGTATAATACACGATACATTCGGAAAACATAAGGAATTGGATTTACTGTTAGTATGTATATTTTATGCCTTTCTTGACAAAATTCACTTCCCTTAGACTTCGATTGTACATAATGAAGTAACCAGGGTTTTCTTTCCTCAATACCAAGAAACGTGTCAGTTTGGTTGTAGTGTGTCTGGTAAGCACAAACATCGTTTGGCCGAAGACATCACTGCCACTGTTTCAGAGGGTCGATTGATTGGCTTTCATCATGCATAGAAAACATTACTTTACTAGAATTAGGTTAAGGTCTGTGCAACACAATATTAAAGCCTGAACTGTCAACTTCGCAAGAGAAACATAGTGAGGAAAAAATTGAGTGACCGTGACTGGAAAAGACTTAAACACTTGGTAAAATTACATTTTAAAGAATCAACAGTAGAAATCAGAGCTATGTTTAATAGTGAAAGAGCATTTTCATACACACATTTACATGATTGGGACTAAACAGCTGTGTTGCCATAAGAAAACTGTTGGTTAGTGAGATTAGTCGGAGAAAAGGCTGTAATTTATTAGGGAGGAATAATTTTCACACGTGAACTTGACCACCACATTGCAGACTGTAGTCAGAGCTAAATGAAATCGGGGCGAATGGATTCCATGGATAGAGGTTTGGTTGAGATCAGGCACTGTGTAATCATTTCCATTCTCTCTCTCTCTCTCTCTCTCTCTCTCTCACAGTAATCAGGAGGACTATCAGCTGGTGCGGAAGCTGGGCAGAGGGAAGTACAGCGAGGTGTTCGAGGCCATTAATGTCAGCAACAGCGAAAAAGTCGTGGTCAAGATCCTGAAGGTGAGTTAACACTGAGAGCAGCAACATGTAGACAAAATATTCTCGGTCTATATGAAGGAGTGTGTCAAAAAAAAACAATTTGGGCAAAACTGGCTTTTTGATTTAAATGTCGACCCTCAGCTGTGTTTGATGCACAAATTCTTTTGTACTCAGTTTTACATTGGAGCTGCAATAGAATTCTGGCAAGTCTAAAGCTACCAATTTGCAGTTGTGGTTTTTGAGAGTACAGGTATTCCCCGACGTACGAACGCATCACGGTTCTATTTCAGGTTAAAAATTCCAGAAATAGCTCACATGCATTGTACAAAAAAATAGACACAGCACTGCACCAGATACCAATATTTACAATTATCTACACTATTTCTCAGTGTGTAAGTGAAAGTTTAAAAGGCTGAGTTAAATCATTCAGTCTCACCGATTTCAATGAATCAGTCTGGAAGCACGATGATGGAGCATGGCTGTGCTGTAAAGCTGTCCGGATGATGAATAATCTTATTTTTGGGAAATCCTCAACAAAGAGTTCACAGTCCAATACAGTGGAAAACAGCTCTGAGACAAAATGGCATCCGGGATTTCCCTCGCTATTTAAAGGCGCAGAGACAACACGGTTACATTAATTTGAGATTCATTTAGATTACGGTGTTTGGCCGGATGATGGCAGTGTGGGGAAAGGGGAGAGATTTAGTCAAGTGGATTGGTATGCTTTACACACATATATAT